>JAPQNM010000004.1:18065601-18110601 GCA_029783475.1 Metacarcinus magister
ACATTAATTATTACTATTAATGATCAAGCATATAAGAATTACGTAGGAATGGGGTCTTCAATAATGTCATATTTTGGAAAGAGGGTCAGAGATAATATTGGGAACAACTGGAATGGATACATGGTCGTTAGAAGGAGGTGACAAATTAAACGATGTTTCTATTTGTTTTGTATGTATAGTACTCTCAGGTACACTCATGAGCCGCTACTTAGGAAATTTGAGATGTAGAAGGGACATTCATCTTGCACTATTCAAAGTAACGTCATATATGATAGTTATTGCTTGGTGAGGGGTGGGGGGAGGGGATGGAGGGTTGGGGGCTAGAAGGACTGATGGTGACATTCTTGTGTTCATTATCACTGCTTTGGAGTTTCATTTTCAAATTTCTTTCCGTGGACAAACAACTAAACAACCCGTAGGAAACAGTATAGCCTGGGCATAACTCACTCATTAGGTGATGACACTTTTTCCTATCAAATGCTACTTAGTTTATGGGTTAATGATGGAAATACAACAACTATAATATCATAGCGAGTACGAAAATCTAAAGCAGGTGCGAAGACATTAACCGTGTAGAAGAGATAACGGGGCAGCGTCCATTGATATACCGATTAAGTTAGTGTGAAAGAAAACTGCACGTCGATAAATGTGATGGTGTGTATTTATAGTTTGTAGCATTGGAAACATTTAGAGTAACTGAAAATGTGTAAGTGGTGCTGCTTGGACGGTTGTCAGAGCTGAACAACGGGTAAAGGGTGGATGGTCTGTTGGTTCGGCAGCTTGTTATCTATTTGAAGCTGGTTGAAACGATGCCAATTAAGGGTATTCAAGAATCCGAAGCGAGTCTGAAAAGCTTTGTTGAGCAGCGAGGGTTTTATGCCCGGCATTTGCTTCCTAGCTGCTGAAGGGGTAAGGTCTCGTCGGTGTTTTGTTATTGTTTGCCATATATGTTTGATGTTTTTGATATTTTGATATTTTTGAGGTTGCTTACATCGTTTCTATTCTGATCTTGTATCAAGGGTAGTGTTTGTCGGTAAGCTGGTCTGCTTTGCGACGTAGGGAAGTCTGGTGAAGCAAGGTAACGTGATGTGGTGAAGAGTGTCTCCGTAGTCTGCGAATTCGTGTAAGTGTTACAGCGACTATGTAAGTAAGGTAAGTGAAGTCTTTATTCAATTGCATGAAAAAAAAATTTGTACTTCATTAGTCAGCAACGTTGGCCACTAAATGGTTGAAAATAAAATTGATGGGGACTCTGTCAGGATAATCTTACCAATAGCGGCTCCTCACGAATCACCAAAATATTGACATAGGTGATAAGGTATGTAATGTACAACACGTTTGTGGTGGTTTTATTTGGGGGACGGCCTTTGTTTGGCCACAGAGGCTCTTTAAAAATCTGGTAGCTGCCTCAAATTCTAAGCCCACGCAGATGTTAAGTTATGGTTAAGTTAAGGTTGTTAGGTTAGTTACGTTTAAGTTATAGTTAGATTAAGTTAGGTTAGGTTCGGTTCAGTAGGTTCGTTATATAAGCTTTTTTACATTGTATTACCAAAATCCAGAAAAAATCTATGGTTGAGAACCCTAACTCTTTGGGTAATAAAATGTAAAAATCTTATATAACCGAACCTAACTGAGCCGAACCTAACCTAACCATAACATAAACGTAACCTAACCTAACAACCTTAACCTAACTATAACTTAACATCTGTGTGGACTTAGAAGTTGAGGCAGCTACCAGATTTTTAAAGAGCCTCTGTGGCCAAACTAAGGCCGTTCCCCAAATAAAACCACCACAAACGTGTTGTACATTACATACCTTATCACCTATGTCAATATTTTGGTGATCCGTGAGGAGCCGCTATTAGTAAGCTTTACCCTATATGGTCTATAATTACCTAATTCGAGGGGATTATTTAATTCCCATGTTTAAGAGAATAGATTCTGAACTTACTATATATGAAACCACGAGACAAAGAAACATTATAACAAGACATTGCTCACGTTAACAATGGGGGGCCGGGTGGCTCTGTGGTACAGTGCTCAGCTCGTTACCTAAAGGTTGTGAGTTCGATATTGGCTCGTTAACTCTTACAGAACTAAATGGTCTATAGATGCCTAGTTAAGGGGAATCATTTAATCGCCTTTTAATCACGTTAATAGTGTTACAATGTACAGTCACTTGTAAGCTCGTGGAGTCTCCGCGTGTGGGTGAGCTCCACACCTTTCAGGCCAACCAACTCAGACTGCATCACAGCAGGGGCGTAGCTAGGGTACAATGCGCCTAGGGGCAACCACTAGAATTGCCCCCCCCCCACTCCTCCCTCTCAGGAGTGGGGGTGGGTGGCGAGCGTAGAAAACCTAATCAGCTGGGGGGTTTGGCGGGGCGCTGTTAACCAGGGTGCATATTTCCCAAATGTTACCCGGGAATATCACGCTCAGCTCACGCTCCGCCCACCAGCCAGAAACCCATCGTTGCTCCGCCCACCAGCCAGTGTGTGTGTGTGCGCGCGCGTGTGTGTGTGTGTGTGCGCGTGCGTGTGTGTGTGTGTGTGTGTGTGTGTGTGTGCGCGCGAGAGAGAGAGAGAGAGAGAGAGAGAGAGAGAGAGAGAGAGAGAGAGAGAGAGAGAGAGAGAGAGCATTAATGGATTCATAATACTTATTGGGGTAAATCTTACTAATAGCTTCTCCTTATATATTCTTTTGGTAAAATGTTACATCTTCACCATAATGGCGTTTCTTTACGTCTGCGTCTCGGGACTGCACTTCCCTACTTTTGGTCATAGAAAACATTTGATAGCTTCTATACTAACCTAACCTAACCTATATTAACCAAACCTTAACCTAGATTGACAAATAACAGAACCTTGTTCAAACAAAACTAAACTTTACTTTTCGAAGAGAAGGTTTCACAGAAAACATCGAATATCTCACAAACTAAGAATTTGCGACGGAAATGTAATTAAAGAAAACCTCAAAATGCATCAGGTAATGCAAAAATATAACCCTGAATTCTCTAGAGCATTATGGTGAAGATGTAAATTAATACCGTTCTTGTTTTTTCCTCCCCATCCTAAACAAACCTGGGGACACCTTGGGAAAGCGAGGTTTTAGGGTGGGGAAGACCAAATTAGCGATTTTATGGTACTTTGAAAAGTCTACGGGGAAAATACGAAATTTTAGGGGCAAAATAAATTTGTTCTACAGTTTTGAAAAGTCTTCGGGGAAAAGACCATGATTTGGCAAAGAAAAAAAACAAATCATGGGTTTTGTTTGCCCCGAAGACTATTTTTGTTAAAATGTGGTACTACCCCGTAGACTTTTCCAAGCCGCAAAAAAATCGCTTCCTTGGTTCTCCCATCTGCTAACCTAACCTAACCTAACCAGGGGCGTATATTCAGGGTGTGCTAGGTGTGCGCCGCACACCCTCAGCCAGAGAGAGAAATGCATGATAGTTATAAATAAATTCAGCAGTAAGTGGGAAACGATATTTTTCTTATTGTTTTTAGCCCTGTTATAATATTTTGCACTATAGGTGTTCTGTAGAAGCACTGCACACCCAATAATCATTTGTATCATTATGTAGCATAACGCTTACGGTGGAGTGGGAGGGCAGACTGTTGAAAATATGGAGCTGGGTGTGCGACTCTACAAATACACACTGCTTGCGTTCGTTTTTGCTGCTGAAATTTTATATTGGCTATAAGGTATAAAGTGTCTTTGCCATTCATTATATGGGCATAATTAAGACTTGCAGGAATTATAATATAGTATTTATTATGAAACCAAATGTTATTAAGTCACTCAATCAGAAATAAAGATTAAGTGCAACCTAAGTCATGGACTCTCTTACCGATGAAACAACGGAAGTAAGTTGAGTTGCCAAGTTATACTTACTTACTCAGTTTCATTGACGCCAATGTCGAGGGAGCATGTGCATTTCCCTTGACTTCTAGCTAATTGACAGTAATTAGGTATATGTTATTTATGGACAGAATCACTGTTCAGCACACCCAGTGACAGAAACCACCATACGCCACTGAACCTAACCATACCATACTTAACCTAATATAATGTGGTTGGTTTCTAGTAGGTGGTTCTCAAAATGTACAATTTTCAGCTTATCATTCAATATTTCAGATTTTTCCGGAGTTTTCTTCTATAACGTGTTTAGAGCAAGGGCTTAGTAACAGAGTTACGAATTAGCAGTAAGGTATTAGCGGGTGTGAGGGTGAAACACGGGGCAGGTTTGCCAAATACTCACAAAATTATGAAGAAATGGAGGCAACAGGTATCCTGTGGACGGTTTGGAAGATAGGGGTTATAGAGGGAAGCGGCCTCTTGAAGGAAGATGTGGAAACGCTTGTTTGGGTCAGCAATGGCCATAAAGAACATTGACATTGCAAGGTAGCCTGCAAAGCGCTTCCTTCTTCGACCATAGAGAGGCACTTTATTCTTAGCTTCCCTCCACAGGCGTTCAATGTTGTTAGTGTGGGTAGCTCGGTTATGTGGGTCCACAAAGTAGACGGAGTGGTTGACAGTTAAGTGTTGGTAACCTTCCTGTTCCAAACACTTGTAGGCTTTCCAGCAATCAGATATAATCGTAGTGTCAGGGAGAATTTGGTCTTTTATTATGGTGAGCAGGGTTTTGCTGTCTCGCTGCTCAACTGGAATCATGAAGCACTTTTTGGTAAATCTAACTAATAGCATCTCCTCACGGATCACCAAAATATTGACATAGGTGATGAGGTACGTAATGTACAACACGTTAGTGGTGGTTTTATTTGGGGAACGGCCTTAGTTTGTCCACAGAGGCTCTTTGATTAAAAATCTGGTAGGTGCCTCAAAATCTAAGTCCACACAGATGTTAGGTTAGGTTAAGTTATGGTCAAATTAAGGTTGTTAGGTTTGGTTACGGTTATGTTATGGTTAGGTTAGGTTCGGTTATATAAGATTTTGACATTTTATTACCCAAAGGTTAGGGTTCTTAACCTTAGATTTTATTCTGGATTTGGGTAATAAAATGTAGAAATCTTATATAACCGAACCTAGCTGAACCGAACATAACCTAACTTAACCTAACCATAACATAACCGTAACCGTGGAGCAGTAGTTGTAAAGAAATACCATAGAATTTGAGGCACCTACCAGATTTTTAAAGAGCCTCTGTGGACAAACTAAGGCCGTCCCCCAAATAAAACCACCACAAACATGTACAGTCCCCTGGAATCCCTACATGGCTCTCCCCAACCTTAACACTGATCGCAGGGAAAGTATACCAGGCTCTTCCTAACCAAAATACCAAATCAGGCAACATATGTCACCACCTTTTTTATGGGATCTGTCATTAGATGACCTCCAGTGACCCGTCCTTCATCTTAATCCTCAAATAACCACCCCCCTCTCTCTCTCTCTCTCTCTCTCTCTCTCTCTCTCTCTCTCTCTCTCTCTCTCTCTCTCTCTCTCTCTCTCTCTCTCTCTCTCTCTCTCTTCCTCTCTCTCTTCCTCTCTTCCTCTCTCTCTCTTCCTCTCTCTCTCTTCCTCTCTCTCTCTTCCTCTCTCTCTCTCTCTCTCTCTCTCTCTCTCTCTCTCTCTCTCTCTCTCTCTCTCTCTCTCTCTCTCTCTCTCTCTCTCTCTCTCTCTCTCTCTCTCTCTCTCTCTCTCTCTCTCTCTCTCTCTCACACACACACACACACACTACTCACACACACACCTATTTGTATATTTAGATTATGTCTTATAAGTTTATTTTTATCCGCCTTTTAAATACAAATAAATGTTATAATTATTCAGAGAGAGAGAGAGAGAGAGAGAGAGAGAGAGAGAGAGAGAGAGAGAGAGAGAGAGAGAGAGAGAGAGAGAGAGAGAGAGAAATATTAAGAGAGACAGAGACATTGAGCGTGAGAGAGAGAAGAAAAAAAAAAAGGAGTGAGAGTGATAGAAATAATGAAAGAGAAGTAAGAGGAAAACTATTAGCATCATAAATAAATTCAGTAATATATGTTTCATGTATCGACAAATATACACACAGACAGACAGACACACACACACACACACACACACACACACACACACACACACACACACACACACACACACACACACACACACACACACACACACATACCTTAATTCTCAAGGGTGCCTCGCCATGGGATTAAGAGAGAGAGAGAGAGAGAGAGAGAGAGAGAGAGAGAGAGAGAGAGAGAGAGAGAGAGAGATTCAGATTCAGATTCAGATTCAGATTCATAACTTTATTCACTAGTTAAAAAAAATAAATAAATAAATAAAACATACATGTGAAAGAGACTGATTATGCCTTAGAGGCCAGTCTCGTTGTTATTAAATGGTATAAAGAGGTATAAATTTACAAAAAAGGATGATAAATAGTTGGTGGTATATACACTGAGAAATATTAGATTACATGTTTAAAGAATATTGTCTAATCAGGTTACATCGCAGAATTTTGGGTGAACACGCAATGTCTCTGGAAGTATATTTATAAAATGTTTGGCAAGGCCTGCAAGTGGGGAATTTTGTTCACTGCACTTTTCCCTTAGAGAACTCACTCTAACACAGTCTCTTAGGTAATGTTCAAGGGAATGTCCATCTTCCTCGTCACATAGTCTGCACCGTCTTTTTTCGAGTTGGGTAGCAAGGCCTAGTTGCCAGGCGTAAGGATAACCTAACCTGATTCTAGATTTCACTACCTCACATCGCCGAGTTTCATGTGTGCGGGGTTGCTGGGGGTCGTCCTCCGATACGTCACTCAGCCAACGAGCGCTAATACTACCTCCTTGCTGTGCCTCTCGTATCTGATGCAGTCTTCTTCTCTCCGCCTGTTGCTTCGCCTTTTCTCGCAGTTGATGTTGTGTTCTTGGGATTACAAGGCTAACGGAGGGGCGCTGAGCCGCCTGCTTTGCAAGCAAGTCGGCTCTTTCATTGCCAGAAATCCCAACGTGTGAAGGAACCCAATTTATGCAGATTGTTCTACCGGCACTATGGATGGCTGTGGCTGTGGTGGTGATGGGATACGTTAGGTTGATGTTTTCATTGTGTTGTTTACACAATGAGGCGATGGCTGTCCTGGAATCCGTGTTGATGAGGATGTTGAAGTTATGATGTGTGTGTGCATGGTCTAAGGCCATCTTGATGGCAGCTAACTCTGTTTGCGTGGAGGATGAATTGTCCGTCAATCTGGCAATTGCGGTGACGGAAGTAGTGGTGGTGGCGGTGGTGAGGGTGGTGACGGTGGCGGTGGTGTTGGTGGTGGCGGTGGCGGTGACGGTGGCGTCGGTGGTGGTGGTGGCGGTGGCGTCGGTGGTGGTGGAGACGGTGGCGTCGGTGGTGGTTGAGACGGCTGTGGTGTTGGTGGCGGCGATGTTGGTGGTGACGGGGGCGGCGGCGGTGGTGGTGGAGACGGGGGCAGTGATGGAGGCGGTGGCGGCGGTGGTAGTGGTGGCGCCGGCAGTGATACGCTCGTTACCATTCCTCACTACACACCAAAAAGCCGCTCCTGACCGCCCGTTTTCAGCAACCGAGCCATCGGTATAGTACACAGCTGTGTTGTGACTCATAGCTGCATGGATGCCTTCCAGGCCTTGTTGTCGCACCTCCGCCTGTACACTGTCCTTCTTCTTCCGCCGTAGAGATGGTATATTTACTGTGATGGGCGGCTTTTCCCACAGAGGTTTCATCAGTACAGCTTGTGGCACAGAAGCAGTCCTCACATCATTCCATGTTACGCCATAATCAGTCATCAGAGCTGCTGCCTTGTTGATCCATTTTCCGTGACTGCCGTGTCCCTCGTGGTGGTGGAGCAGAGCTGTGTACACGGGGTCGGGGTGGTCTGTGCGGATACAAGTACGTATTATGAAGTTAACTGTCAGGTGGCGGACTCTCTCAGCTAGTGTGGGGACTTGAGCCTCAGCTCTAAGGTTGTCAGTTTTAGTCCATTTCGGTGCTGCGTTGACAGTCCTCAGTGCTTCGCTTTGTATTGTCTCCAACACCTTGGCGTCACTATCAGTAATATTGAGGAGAGCTATGCCAGCATAATCCACTAGGGAACGAACTAAGGTCTTGTAGCTGCTGAGAATTACCATACCTGAAGCTCCCATCCCTTTCCAGGACAGTGCTTTGAGGATTCTGGTTCTGATGGCGCATTTGGTTTTGAGATGTTGTACCTCGGCCTTCCACGTTTTATTTCTCGCGACGATGACACCGAGATATTTGTGTGTGGCAACCCAGTCAATGTCGCGTCCTTGGATGTGCAGCTTAGTTGGAGGGATGCTGCGTGTCTTGGCCATGGCTTTTGTTTTTGTATGTGACACAGTAAATCCAAGTTCTTGGCATTTTCCTGTGAGGGCATTCAGTGCCTCTTGCATGTTGGCTGTGGAATTTTTCCCTCCCGTCTGCAGGACGATGTCATCAGCGTAGCCAATGTGTTGCGTTCCATCAGGGTAATCTATCTTCGCCAACACGTTCATTAAGATATTAAAAAGTGAGGGGCTGAGGACTCCTCCTTGTGGTGTACCATTTTCAAGCAACATATAATCTGATGTGTGGCCTTGGAACACCACTCTGGCTTTGCGTCCCGTCAGGTAGCGCTGTACCCATGATAACATCTTGCCTTTAACTCCCAGCCCGACCAACTCGTCCAGAATGACAAGTGGCTGAGCCCTGTCAAAGGCTTTCTCAATGTCAATAAATACAGTTGTTTTCGCCTTGTCATTTGCCACATAATTTGCCAGACAGTTTGCAGTGCTTCTGTGTTGCATGAATCCGTTTACTCCAACATCAAGGCGTCCGATTTTGTATAGAATGCGGTTGAGGAGGATGCGTTCCATCATCTTGCAAATCGTGGAGGTGAGGCTGATTGGTCTGAATTTATCATTTTCGCCAGGCTTGGGTATGGGGACAATATTGGCCATGGTCCAGGCTGCAGGCAGCATTCCTTGCGTGAGGGACATGTTGAAGAGGCGAAGGAGCGGGTCTCCTTCAACGTGACAGACAGCATTCAGCATGGAGTAAGTAATACCGTCATCGCCAGGAGCTGTGTCTGTGCTTGTTTTTCTGGCCGCCATCATTTCCTCTCTTGTAATGGGTTGGTCCGTGTCGTCATGTTGTTGTGTGGCAGTAGTGATGGTAGCCAGTCGTGCGGGGTCCAGGGCAGCCTTTGCATTACGCAGTTGGACAGGCAAGGTGTCGGTGGCAGAGCGCTCATGGTAATCCCTCATTAAGGTCTCGGCCTTCCCAGCGGGGTCGGGATGGGCAGGTGGTGGCGTGCGGTGGCCTCTGATGCGTTTTATCTTGTTCCACACTTGCGTCATGCTTGAGGTATGGTTGAGTTGAGAGAGAGAGAGAGAGAGAGAGAGAGAGAGAGAGAGAGAGAGAGAGAGAGAGAGAGAGAGAGAGAGAGAGAGAGAGAGAGAGAGAGAGAGCATTATTATTATTATCATTATTATTTATAGTAGTAGTAGTAGTAGTATTGTTATTGTTTCTATCAGTAATTATCATTATTGATATAACTATTATTGTCATTATTATTGTTATCAATATTGTCATTATTATTGTTATTAATATTATCATATTTACTATTATTATTATTATCAATATCATTTTATTTACTATTATTATTATTATTATTAATATCATTATTATTATCATCATGATTATCATTATCATTATTATTATAATTTTCCTTATTATTAGTATTATTGATGATATAATAATTATCATTATTATTATGATTATTATGATCATTCTTTCCACCAAATGCGCCATCCCTCTCTCTCTTTTTTTTTTTTTTCTTTCTCTCTCTCTTTCTCTCTCACCTACACCTCTAGCCTAAAAACAAGAATATCGCTTCTGGACTTGTGTAGCCTTAAGCTACATGGCCTTAGGCTTCCCATGGGAGCAATCCTCACACACCTATACCTCTCTCTCTCTCTCTCTCTCTCTCTCTCTCTCTCTCTCTCCTCTCTCTCTCTCTCTCTCTCTCTCTCTCTCTCTCTCTCTCTCTCTCTCTCTCTCTCTCTCTCTCTCTCCTCTCTCTCTCTCTCTCTCTCTCTCTCTCTCTCTCTCTCTCTCCTCTCTCTGCTCTCTCTCTCTCTCTCTCTCTCTCTCTCTCTCTCTCTCTCTCTCTCTCTCTCTCTCTCTCTCTCTCTCTCTCTCTCTCTCTCTCTCTCTCTCTCTCTCTCCTCTCTCTCTCTCTCTCTCTCTCTCTCTCCTCTCTCTCTCTCTCTCTCTCTCTCTCTCTCTCTCTCTCTCTCTCTCTCTCTCTCTCTCTCTCTCTCTCTCTCTCTCTCTCTCTCTCTCTCTCTCTCTCTCTCTCTCTCTCTCTCTCTCTCTCTCTCTCTCTCTCTCTCTCTCTCTCTCTCTCTCTCTCTCTCTCTCTCTCTCTCTCTCTCTCTCTCTCTCTCTCTCTCTCTCTCTCTCTCTCTCTCTCTCTCTCTCTCTCTCGACCTGTACACGAACTTATTAGAGAGCGAATTACATCAACACGTTCACGAACCGACGCGAGACTTAAATACCCTTGATCTCATTCTTTCAACAAGTAAAGATTTAATCAGCAACGTAAATGTCGGCCCAGTTTTCAGTTCTAGTGACCATCGGATAATCACGTTCAATTTGAAAATTAAGGAAATAAAAGTAAAAGACAATAAGGAGAAGGTACCAAATTACCAAAGGGCGAATTTCATCAGAATGCGAACAATTCTAGAAGACACTGACTGGAGTGAACTGTTGTCAGAGTCAGATATTGATAAGACATGGGAGGCCCTTACCACAAAACTGAATGAAGTTATAAGCGTATGTGTACCGTATCGATACAGACGTTCAGCAAGGAAGAACAAACCAAAATGGTGGAATGAAGAGATAAAAGACAGCCTCTCTCTCAAAAAACACGCGTACAATAAGTACATATCAACTAAAAGCCAAGATGACAAAGTAGAGTTTGACAGAATTCGTCGCGATACTAAGAGATTGATAAAGCGTAGCAAGAAAAACCTTGAAGAACATATAGCGGAATCATGTAAATCTAATCCTAAAGAATTTTATAGTTTTGTTAAAAGTAAAAAAGCCCTTACCTGCAATATCGGTCCACTTACTAAAAGACATGGAAATCACACAAATGACGAAAACGAAATGGCTACAATCCTTAATAACTTTTTTGCATCCGTATTTACAGAAGAGGATTGTTCATCGTTTCAGCCACTTGAGATTAGAGGGACCGTAAACTTCTTAAATGATATACTCATAGTAGAAAATGACGTTTTGCAAAAAATCGATAAGATGAAAACAAATAAAACCCCTGGACCAGATAAAATTTCCCCGAGAATCTTGAGAGGTCAAGCACCAGATCAGTAAACCGCTTACAATCTTATTCAATAAATCCTTAAGAGATGGTAAAGTTCCATCAGATTGGAAACGTGCAAATGTAACTCCAATCTTCAAAAAGGGGGACAAGTCACAACCCGGAAATTATAGGCCAATCAGTCTGACATCAGTTGTATGTAAATTAATGGAGACAATCATTCGTGACAATGTGGTGAAATTCCTTGAAGACAACGATATAATAAAACCCTCACAGCATGGTTTTCGTAATAAACGTTCATGTTTAACTAACTTATTAGACTTCTTCCACAATGTTTTTGACGCGTACGATGAAAGCAGAGCAGTAGATGTCATATATCTGGATTTTCAAAAGGCCTTTGATAAAGTACCTCATCAACGATTACTTAATAAACTAATGACTCATGGTATCTCTGGTAGCATTTACAATTGGCTTCTGGACTGGCTCTCTGAACGTAAGCAGAGAGTAGTCTTAAACGGTGTCTCCTCTCAATGGTTAAACGTAAAAAGTGGCGTACCACAAGGCTCAGTGCTTGGTCCTGTCTTATTCTTGATATATGTTAATGACATAGATGATGGGATCACTTGCAAAATATCGAAATTCGCTGACGATACGAAAATTCTCAGCAAAGTAACTACGACAATTGACAGAGAAGTCTTACAATCAGACCTAGATCGACTAACGTCTTGGGCCAATAAATGGCAAATGAAATTTAACGTTGAAAAATGCAAGGTACTACACATCGGAAGAAATAATGATCACGTTCAGTACTCAATGAATGGTAAATCACTTTCTACAGTAAACAAAGAAAAAGATCTGGGAATCACAATATCAAACGATTTAAAGCCCAGTCAACATTGCTCAGAGGTAGTTAAAACTGCTAACAGATTGGTCGGCTTTATTGGGCGTACTTTCGAAAATAAATCAGAAAAAGTCATATTAAAACTGCATAATTCACTAGTACGACCCCATCTTGAGTATTGCGTACAGTTTTGGTCCCCATATTACAGAAAGGACATTGACAAACTGGAAAGAGTCCAGCGAAGAATAACAAAAATGATTCCAAGGCTGAAAAATAAACCTTATGAAGAAAGACTTAAAGAACTAAACTTATTCAGCCTAGAAAAACGAAGGATGCGAGGGGATTTAATTGAAATGTTCAAGATAATCAAAGGATTCGATAATATCAATGCAGAAGATTACATTACTTTTGATCGATCAAATATAACAAGAAGACGTCATTCTTTTAAGATTACTGGTAAAAGATTCACATCAAACGAAGCCAAGCACTTCTTTTTCAATCGGATCTTTAACGTTTGGAACTCCCTGCCCGCCAATGTCGTCGACAGTAAAACAATTACTACATTCAAAAATAGACTTGGCAAATATTTAGAAGCCAATCCACAACTAAAATACTATCCGTTAACGTAGCAAACTTTGAGTAAGTTCATCCTGATGTACCTAACTGACGAAATGTCAATTCAAAAGACGTCGCTAGTGGCCTGACATCGCTTACCAGGAAGTAGTGGTAGCAGTAGTGGTAGTGACAGTCTGGTCTTGGTTGGCCTTCCTTTCCCTGCCAGCCATGGCTGGGGAGAGAAGCCTTCACCCTTACTATCCAGCATCTGATAGACCTAATAAAACTCTACAACTGTCACTATGAATATTTGCTCTGTGACTAATAATTACGCAGTAAAATGAAACCGTATTTTTTTTTCCAAAAACATGACTTTCTTCCTCATTTTCTCGTAAGCTATTAGAGATATTGGAAATACCATTGCAGCATCTGATAGACCTAATAAAACTCTACAGCTGTCATTATAAAAATTGACTCTGTGACTAATAATTACGCAGTAAAATGAAACCGTATTCTTTTTCCAAAAACATGACTTTCTTCCTCATAATAACAGTTGTAGAGTTTCATTAGGTCCATCAGATGCTGCAATGTGTCCAATATGTCTAATAGGTTTCGAGACAATGAGGAAAAAATCATGTTTTTGGAAAAAGGATACAGTTTCTATTTACTGCGTAATTATAAGTCATCATCATTTCATGCCATAAAGATTTCCAATAGGATAAAAACAAGCTAGACTACGTATTTTAAACTTTATTTAATTCAGTTTTAACTTAGCTACATAAGAATAGTTATATATAATATAAAAACAAATATCAGAAAATCTTTCTTTCCAACAAAATAACGCTTATGATATTTTTTTATACTAACAATAACAACAATGTCTCCACAACATATTTAATGATATGCTAAAAAATAATAGTATAAGGTCATTGAGAGTTTTTAGTACATAGTAAGACTGTCCAGCAGGCTTGTTAACCTAAGTACTACACAATACTGTAATATAACCATTGCAGTGATGTTATACGTTAAAATAATAGTAAAATAATAACAATCAGTCTATAGAAACACATATACATAACAAAACAAAACATAGTCAATCTATTGACGTACAGTCCCCTGGAATCCCTACAAGGCTCTCCCTAACTTCAACACTGATCGCAGGGAGAGTATACCAGGCTCTTCCTAACCAAATTACCGAATCAGGCGACATATGTCAACCTCATTTTTTCTTGGGATCTGTGGATCTGTTATTGGCTGACCTCCAGTGACCCGTCTTAATCCTCAAATCCTCCTCTTCTTCCCAACGCCATTTTTTCCACAAGGGGCCTTATCCTCGCCCGCCCCCACCCCCAGGTCTCTCACTCTCTCTCTCTCTCTCACTCTCACTCTCACTCTCACTCTCACTCTCACTCTCTCTCTCTCTCTCTCTCTCTCTCTCTCTCTCTCTCTCTCTCTCTCTCTCGCTCTCTCGCTCTCGCTCGCTCTCGCTCTCGCTCGCTCTCGCTCTCGCTCGCTCTCGCTCTCGCTCTCTCTCTCTCTCTCTCTCTCTCTCTCTCTCTCTCTCTCTCTCTCTCTCTCTCTCTCTCTCTCTCTCTCTCTCTCTCTCTCTCTCTCTCTCTCTCTCTCTCTCTCTCTCTCTCTCACGGAAGGAATTATTATATAAATATTTATTATAATAATAGCTATCATTATTATTATTAGTATTTTTCTTCTTCGTCATCTTATATTTATTATTATTATTATTATTATTATTATTATTACTATTATTATTATTATCATTATTATTATCATTATTATTATTAATTTTATTATAATTATTATTAGTAGTATTATCATGATAATTATTTATACCATTATTACTATCAATATTAATATTATAATTATTATTATAGTAATCATTATTGATATTATTATTATTACTATTATTATAATTACTATTATTATTATAACTATTATTATCATTATTATTGTTCATATTATCATTGGTATCTTTGCTATTATTATTATTATTATTATTATCATTATTATTATTATTATTACAATAATTATTATCATTATTAGTGTTATTATCAGGAGAGAGAGAGAGAGAGAGAGAGAGAGAGAGAGAGAGAGAGAGAGAGAGAGAGAGAGAGAGAGAGAGAGAGAGAGAGAGAGAGAGAGAGAGAGAGAGAGAGAGAGAGAGAGCGCAGGGGGTGGGGGCGGGCGAGGATAAGGCCCCTTGTGGAAAAAATGGCGTTGGGAAGAGTAGGAGGATTTGAGGATTAAGACGGGTCACTGGAGGTCAGCCAATGACAGATCCACAGATCCCAAGAAAAATGAGGTTGACATATGTCGCCTGATTTGGTATTTTGGTTAGGAAGAGCCTGGTATACTCTCCCTGCGATTAGTGTTGATTTTAGGGAGAGCCTTGTACAGTCTCCAGGGGACTGTACATTCAAGTACATTGTATTTAATCAAAAGTTTTATACTGTATATAGATTGTATTGAACTTTGTGTTGATACTATTGGGTTAATAAGTTCATTGAGTGTTATGATATTGTAGTGTAATATAGGATAAAGGAGCATAATTATGTAGTATTTTCTCAATTGGTAACATGCTACAGTACACACCGTCTAGACAGGACCAATACACGTATATTTCCTGTCACGCTTCACTCTCTACTCCTTCACCTTGTACTTGTACTTAAGTAGAATGACATGTACTTGTACTTAGACTTAGTACATAGCAAAGTGACTGTATACTTGTACTTGTACTTCAAAAATGTCCAGGTACTTGGACTTGGACTTAAGTACAGTCGCCTGTACTTGGACCCAACCCTGCTGTAAGCACCCCAAGAAATTTTTTTAAATCTAGTTATTTCATAATAGTTTTTAAGGCAAATTGTGAGAGGTTTTTGTTTACCCAACAGCTTAATTTAAATATTAAAATCGACAACTTTTTATTTATGCACAATTATAGTTAATTGTTAATATATATATATATATATATATATATATATATATATATATATATATATATAATATATATATATATATATATATATATATATAATATATATATATATATATATATATATATATATTTATATATATATAAATATATATATATTTATATATAATTATATATAATACATATATAGGTACTTACATATGTATAAATATATGTATAAATATATGTATACAGTCGGCCCCCCAAGGGTGCGCTTAATGTAGTCCGAGCCCTTGCGCATCCTTGGAAAAACGCACCCTTGGAAGTTAATAACCTATGGGAAATTCACTGATGTAGTCCGGGACTTTTAAGACTTACTCTTTTTTCACCCAATAACCCCCGAAATACATGATACAATAAAAGAATATACAGTACATATACACATGTGGTTATATATGATAGATAATAGATAGATACTGTAATGGCGGAAGCCATCACAGTATCTAAGATGGAGGAGGAGGAATCCCACATCTGAGAGAGAGAGAGAGAGAGAGAGAGAGAGAGAGAGAGAGAGAGAGAGAGAGAGAGAGAGAGAGAGAGAGAGAGAGAGAGAGAGAGAGAGAGTGACGTCATCACAACATGGCCGCCCAACAAAAGCTGAATTTCTTTACGTATTTCCCGTCTTATACAGACGTGAGAAGAATGCAAAGAAAATCAGCGTAATTGAAAAGAAAGGATTAGTAACATCTTTAAAAATCTCCCTTGTGTTGCACTTTCTTCCTATTCACGTCTATGGAAGGATAGAGGAACCGTAACACCAAGGAAGATGAGACCCTACGAAGCGATACAAACCATAACAGGTCACAAGAAGAAGAGGAGGAGGAGGAAGAAGAAGAATTCCCCATATGAAGCTTTAGGATGTTGAGTTCTTTAAAGGAGATGGGAGGAGGGAGAGAGAGAGAGAGAGAGAGAGAGAGAGAGAGAGAGAGAGAGAGAGAGAGAGAGAGAGAGAGAGGAGAGAGAGAGAGAGAGAGAGAGAGAGAGAGAGAGAGAGAGAGAGAGAGAGAGAGAGAGAGAGAGAGAGAGAGAGGAGAGAGAGAGAGAGAGAGAGAGAGAGAGAGAGAGAGAGAGAGAGAGAGAGAGAGAGAGAGAGAGAGAGAGAGAGAGAGAGAGAGAGAGAGGAGAGAGAGAGAGAGAGAGAGAGAGAGAGAGAGAGAGAGAGAGAGAGAGAGAGAGGAGAGAGAGAGAGAGAGAGAGAGAGAGAGAGAGAGAGAGAGAGAGAGAGAGAGAGAGAGAGAGACGAGAGAGAGAGAGAGAGAGAGAGGAGAGAGAGAGAGAGAGAGAGGAGAGAGAGAGAGAGAGAGAGAGAGAGAGAGAGAGAGAGGAGAGAGAGAGAGAGAGAGAGAGAGAGAGAGAGGAGAGAGAGAGAGAGAGAGAGAGAGGAGAGAGAGAGAGAGAGAGAGAGAGAGAGAGAGAGAGAGAGAGAGAGAGAGAGAGAGAGAGAGAGAGAGAGAGAGAGAGAGAGAGAGAGACGAGAGAGAGAGAGAGAGAGAGAGAGAGAGAGAGAGAGAGAGAGAGAGAGAGAGAGCGAGCTCGGCATATCGAGGCATCTGCTGGCGCTGTTCACGAGTTACTTGCAAGGCAGGAGTCTTAAAGTGGTAGTAAACGGGTGCACGTTTGCCACATACCCAGTGGAGGCTTCTATTCCACAGGGCTCGGTTCTGGGTCCCATCCTGTGGAACATATACCTGAATGACCTCCTTCAGAGCCTCCCCATGGTATCGGCCTATGCCGACGACTGCACCCTCTCCCACTCCTTCAACAGGCAAGAGGCTGCGAACGTGATAGATGCCACCAACCGCCAACTTGGTGACATCCTGGCCTGGGGTAGAAAGTGGCAAGTTAAATTTGTTGCTGAGAAGACCCAAGCCATGGTAATATCACGTTCGAGGGAGGACATCAAGCTGTTGGAGGGAAAGCTGAGATTCGGTGTCGACACCCTCGAAATCAAGGACTCCATCAACATCCTGGGATTGGAGGTTGATGCAAGACTCAGCTTTCAGCGCCAACTGGAGATTGTGGCACACAGGGCCTCCCTGAGGGTGACACTCCTGCGTCGCGTGAGACACCTGCTCTACGCTGATGGCCTCATGAGACTGTACAAAGCTCAAGTGAGGCCAGTCATGGAGTACAGTCCCCTCGCCTGGATGAGCAGCGCCCAGGGTCACCTCACGCTGCTGGACAAGGTTCAGAGGCGAGCAGAGCGCCTCATACAGCAAGTCCGTGACCAGCAGCAGCTGCAACAGTCACAACCCCACCACCAGGGGCAGCGCCAGCAGCGTCAGCGGCAGCAGCATCGGCGGCAGCAGCAGAGGCGACAGCAGCAGCAGCAGCAGCAGCAGAGGCGACAGCAGCAGCAGCAGCAACAACTGCAGCCACAACAGCAACAACAGCAATACCAGCGCCAACACACCACTTCCGGTTCAGCCTGGAGCACCGGAGAAGAGTTGGTGCCCTCACAGTGCTGCACAAGGCGCAGGTGAAGCACACACCGCACTTGACAGCCCTGAGGGTCCCATGGAGGAGATACCAGCACATCACGAGGACGGTGATGTTAAGTGATCTCCTCCTGGATGTCCCGCGGAACCACATAGCCAGCTGTCAACGCGCCTTCACCTGGGCCACAGCAACACTGTGGAATGCCTTCACAGCTGACGTTCTAGTCCATGAAATGACAACTCAGCAAATGAAGGCAGCGGCCCACTCGTGGTGTCGCACACACCCTCCTTAAGTGCCAAAAAAAAAGACAACTCATGTGTGTATCTCCATCCAGAAACAGGCTAGCTTTCAGATAGAAGCTCTCCCGAAGGAGGGCCTCTTTAGCTAGCCTCTTGTAATATATATCTTCTATAATCCCCCTATATATATATATATATATATATATATATATATATATATATATATATATATATATATATATATATATATATATATATATATATGTATTATGTTAACTTTGTTTAAATAAAAAAATAAAAAAGAGAGAGAGAGAGAGAGCGAGAGAGAGAGAGAGAGAGAGAGAGAGAGAGAGAGAGAGAGAGAGAGAGAGAGAGAGAGAGAGAGAGAGAGAGAGAGAGAGAGAGAGAGAGAGAGAGACTGCTAGCTGACAACACGTCAAGGACTGGTGGAGAATGGCGGGGTGTGTGTTGTCTCATCCCGCTGCTGCCAGCTAGTGATTTTGCGCACGCTTTGAATTTTTCGCACCCTTTGAACATTAATGCCAAACCGGTACTGTCCGCACCTTTGGAGTGCGCACCCTTTGGGGGCCGACTGTACACATAAATTCAGACCTCGTTTCTAATTTAACCTTCATGGCCACCCGTTCTCTGGTAAAAAATAAATCCAACATCGTTTTGGCGCCCCCCTACATGCTGCACCCGGGGACAGATGTACCCCCTTACTAATGGTAGATAATGTGTCCGTTTCCTATTAATGGTTTTCATTATTCATTTGGATAGGAAACTTACACCTACAGTGCCATCGTCACTTCTCCCTTGGAAATTAAAACACATGGCATTAAAGAGGGTTCTAACCTTCAAGTCTTTCCATACAACTTTGAATATTTAACCGAATAGGTGGGGGGAGCTGTAGGAGTAAAGGAATGGAAGGAAGGTCACGGGGCGGGGCATGAACTTTGTTGGAACACAGAGGGTGTAATCAGAACTTGAATGTTATAAGGTAGAAGATGGGGAAAGAGGTAAGGTAACAAGGAATTCAAGGAAGAGAGAGGAAACCAAGGGCCTTAAGGAGAAGTCTTCTCGATAGTGAGAATAGAGGGGTGATCATCCAGAGGGAGGCAAAGAAGGAGAGGGCTCTCTCTACAAAAGGCGTGTGGGCTTGATATGGTAGGGGGCCAAGTGGTGCCCTACTCTGTTGGAGGAGGAGGAAGTGGAGGGCGTGGCAGCTAGGGGATGATGCAAGTTTGGTGTAGGTGCGGACAAGGAGGGTGGAGCATCAGTGTGACAGTAAGGATAGAGAGGATTCTGCCAGAAGGGCTGTGACTGGGGAGGACTTTAATGCTCCCAAAGCTATAGGAATGGCTGTGTTTTGAATTACATCCAATTTATGGAGGAGAGAAGGTGAGGCCGCCCAATAAACCTCACATCCATAGTCTAAGCGACTCCGGATACAAGCACAATAGAAGCGAAGGAAGGTATGCCTGTCCGCACCCCACTTAACCCCTGCAAGGGACTGATGGCCCCAGGTTAGACAGGGGCCGACCACTACTAAGATAAGAAACATGCTGGGTTTTGAAGGGAATGAGTGAACCATTGATGGTGACCACAGGTATGTTGGGTATTCGCCTTCTGGTGAAGCACAGAAGACTAGACTTCTGGGCACTCACAGTTAGGCTCTAACATGTTGTCCAAGAGTTTAGAAAGAAAACACAATGAGACATTAAGACTACGTAAAAGAATTAGGTTTAAAAAAAAAATTCTCCAACCCAACTAACAACTCTTATGCTACTGGTGTTCAGAGGTTATAAATGAAAGACTGTTTCATAGTACCTTGTGCTATATGGACATGAATTAAGTATAGGACAGTTTCTGACATTATACATTAAGAGCCACGATATGACTTTTCTCCAATATCTGCACACCAATACACTATAATTCTACCTCTGACCTCAAGTCATGGAAGATGGAGTGTGTTCCACCAGTCAATTTGTCCTTAAGGGTTAAAGCTATTTCATGTCTTTTATAAACTTTTTATAATATATAACAAATAAAGTAAACTTCAATTCCCAGAATGAAGTGTCTGATAAAATTTGATTTATATTTATTTGCATAACTTGCTAAAAAACTGACTAGAATTTTTCCATAATCTACAATTTAAAGACTCTAAAAATGATATGCTATATAGGAACAGAGTGTGGCAGTGAACCCATCATACCAGCTACAGAGCTTCCAAACCCTGTAGCATAAAAACAGGTGACAATATTCCACAACCCTGTAACAACTCCATTAAATCTCTGGGGCTCTCTTTTAGAATGTGGAATGCGGGCCCATCATAACTTGTGCCTGAATGTGAGCAGACAACCTGAGCAACAATTCCTGTTCAGGTGTACCAACAATACTGAAGTGAAGCTGCACAGCAGATACGATGGTTCTCCTGTCCATCTTGCTGGCAGAAGCTAAGTAGTCAAATAATTAGTAAGATCCCACTTAAAATGATAAAATATTATAAGAATAATGTTGTCCTGTTCCAAAAGATGTGCAGTGTTGTCATTAAAGTTGGCTTCAGGACGGTGTTACCAACAGGATCATGGAGTGATATTGCTGTGCCTAATTATACATGGATGGTGGTCAAGATCACAGCTTATCAACACTTAACACAACAACCAAGATGCTCAACAACCACACAAATATAATGACCCTGAACTACTTGACCCCAGCCTATTGTGCCTCCCATGTTAGGAGTACTTTAAGCATCAGGGAGGCACTGCTACGGCTAAATGTCAAGTAGTGTACAAAATAAATTATCATAAAGCCAGAACACATCGTTACAACTGGAGGGAGACTTGCTATGTTCCTGAGGATTACCAACCTCCCAACCTAGTGAAAGGATATATATATATATATATATATGCAAACACAGTTCACTGATCTCCCTCTAGGATCCCTACAACTTAACACACTTCTTGAATCATACCCAAGTGCTGGACTGAGAGAAAAGCACATAAAAGTCAAGAAAGTGATTACATTAAATGAAGTCTCATTCTACACCCTTCACATCTCATTCAGTACTTAAGTGTTTGTTCCTCTCTGCTACAGGCTACACATCTACATTAGCTTAGTAGTTAGTTTCGAAACAAACCTACCTTGTCACCCTTATTCATAAAAGTAGTAATAGATAAGGTCTTGTAATGTAGAATGTGTATATAAAAAAATGTGAATTACCTGAAAATTCTTGAATACACTAAGTAATTATAGTTTGTAACATGACCCTCCTTGACTGCTGGCAGCCATAAGACACAAAGCACTCCTCACACCCCAGAAAACACAATGAAAGCTAATGGATATGTTACTTTCCCTCACTTTGATAACTTTCTCTTTCAAATATATCACTTTGCACCAAAGTTCCCCTTTGGGCAAAAGTGACCATTATTCAAGATTTGTCATTGACTGATATATAGAGAAAAAGAATATGGAATAAATGTTACTTAGGTATAACCTCATCCTCTGTCTTCACTTCAAGAACGTGCTGACTGAGCCAGTGTGATACATCTTCCAGATTGTGTCCATGCCACTGGATGTTGAGGCGGATGATTTCCAGGGCCTGGGCCAGAGCCCGCTGACCTGATCCAACATTAATATCCTTGAAGAAGGATTCCACCTGCAGGAACACAATAATATTACCCTTGTGTCTGTGTTAAGGATTAGTTGACTACATTTATGTATAATGGAGTGAAGTGACTCTATACACACACTTTGACATTGGCATTTATAATGTTAGAACACTTGACGAGTATTCTAAGAATTGAAAAATGGTCACATTTCTTGTTACAGGGGACAAAAAACCAAGCAAGAACATGGAGTACGCTTCGTCGTGAACAAAAAACTAGCAGGAAATATTACCCAGGAGCCACCGGGAACAAGGTTAGGCAATGCAGCCAGACAAAGCAGACGCCCACCTACCAATTGTATTCCTTACCCGCAGTAAACCTACATTGGCTGCTGACTTGTTTTGATCCACCTTCACCATTCACCACACAAACTTGGCACAGTGTGTGACAACCCACGCTGTCATGGCCCCTACCGCCCATCCAAGGTTCTTACCGGCCTTAGGCAGTACAGGGCTGGTCCAGCTGTTCTACCATCTACCCTCGTCCTGTCCGAAGCTGCCATCATAGCCCTGAACCGGGACGCATATAACTGAAGTCTGGAACGCTAAGTCCACGGACAAAATTAGAGCCAATCACAGCGTGAGCTAAGCCGAGGCAAGTATTGCCAACATTGCCAACAGGTTACAGATGGCGAGCCTTGCACTCTTACCTATCCCTATACTTGATAATTGTGTGTTATGGTTGTGTTATAACATAACATTAATGTTATGTTATGATAGTGTGTTATGGTAGGTTATCTGGGAACAACAACACTTGCTTTTCGTATTTTATTCGGTGCTAATACTTAAGTAAGTTCTGTAGATGCACTAAAACATTAGTATTCACTACCATAACACACATTTATCAAGTATAGGGATAAGTAAGAGTGCAAGGCTCGCCCTCTGTAATCTGTTGTTAACGTCAGCAATACTTGCCTCGGCTCAGCTCGTGCTGTGATTGGCTCTAATTTCATCCGCGGACGTAGCATTCCAGACTTCAATAATATGCAACCGGGACACGTCAACGAGGAGTGAGGGTCAGCCACACCGGGCACTTAACATCAGCTCGTTAGACAAGTGTAATCAAGACATGACCTCTGCAGACTTCCGTACGTGGTGCAGCTCTGTGTAAGACTGGCTTAGTCTTAATGAAGTGAAGGACAAACAGGCCGTATGCTACACCCGTCTGCTCTGTATCCCCACCATCCAGAAGGCACTGGACGCCAGGTATCCCCGTGTAAGGTGGGAGGCCTTGTCACCTGCAGTGGCACTAGACACTGTAGGTAAACTTGTGTTAAGTGATTGCAACCAGGCGGTGTGTTGGGTGGATTTTTTCAGTACAGTACAGGCCCCCGGGGAGCCAGTGAAGGAGTATTTCACCAAATGCTTGCAAAAGGCAGTGAACTGTGTATTCCAATGCCCCAAGTGTGACAGTGATATCAGTGATCACATGCTGTTACGTAAGCTAGCTGCGGGGCTACCCGATTCTGCCCTCAAGCGCAAAGTATTCCAGTTCTGTGACCAATTCATGGACGTGGATGCAACTGTGTTGCATATGAGGTGACACACAGGGATGCTACAGCAGGGGCAAGGCATGAGGCAGTGGTAGCTGCTGATGTCACAGATGACATCACTGTCACCAATGACGTCATCGCCGCAGCCCAAGTAGCAAGCCGCTGTGGAAACTGTAATGGGCAACACCCTACTGGCAGAGCGACCTGCCCGGCGAGGAATGTCATCTGTTTTGCTTGTGGCAAGCTGGGCCATTTCTGGAAGTCCTGCAGATCTACAAAGAGACAATCGAAGACTGATGCAGTGGCCAGTGCCTTAATAGCCGATGCCCATATGACCAGCCAGCCACGTCTGGGTATCTCTGTGGCAGCACCAGGCATCGAAAAGTAGCACTCTGTCCCAGCCGTTGCAGACACCGGGGCCCAGGTGTGCATGGCGGGGCACTCACTCATGCGTAACCTTGACATGACTGTGCAGGGTCTGCAGGACACCAGCGTGAGCATCAAGCACCTAGCTGGTGGATGCTTGCAGGTGCTGGGAGGCTGGGTGTGCACCTTTAGCGTTGGTGGGGGCTCTACTCAGGCCTGTCTATACTTCACTACTAGGACTTGTACTTGTTGCTACAGGTATGTAAGGCGCTAGGCTTGGTGTCTCGCAACTTATCCACCATAGAGGCAACAGTGGCTGCCTTAGCTGAGGCAGAGAAGCCACAACTTCCAAGCCGCCACCTAAATCCTCCATACAACCTGACGGAGGACAAATTGAGCCTTCTGGAGCGTTGGTTCCTGGAACACTTCAGGCATATGGCATTCGCTGTGGATCGTACACCTTGGTCGTTGACCTGTTCCAGCTAGCTGGCGAGGCAGTAAATCTACATTGGCTGCCCACCTGTTATGATTCACCTTCACCATTCACCACACAAACTCAGACAAATTTACGTAGAGGTAGACTTACATTCGGCTCACCATGGCCAATCATGAAAATTCTAAATTAACAGGTGCATTGGGCAATGCACCTCAAAGAATTCATCTCCCAGACTTCCCTGGCTTTGACAAGGAAATGCCTTTCTAAGAGACAGTGTCATTAACACTCTTCCAACAAAACTATAACCAACCTCCTAAAGACAAAGCACCAGTGCCCTCCTGAGATCATTTCATCTGTATACCTTACGGTTCTAACACCACTAACCTTCCATAAGGTCACAACATTACTAACCTCTCCAAGGTCAAAGGCTGAAGTAAAGGTGGAAGTGACGGCCTTGATGATGGCCCCAATGGCAAAGGAGCCGTGGCCAAACAGATGCGAGATCTGTGCCCAGTGTTGCCGCACCATCCGCCATGCTGGGAGTCGCCCGCTGGGGTTCCTGCTCACCTCCTGCAGCACTGTCACCACATCTTGGTGCCGGATCTTGGAGGCATCCAGCGTGTACTCCAGGAACCTGAATATAAAAGACCGTACTTGGTAAAGGTAACCACCACTACCAACGCCTCGATATAAATATCTTTTTCTAAAGAGATGAAGGCTTTAGAGCACCACAAGCTGCAAGTACAAAGAAGAATATCATGTATCCACCCTGAAAAAAGTAAAATACAAAGGGACGAACCGAGATATCTGAGATTCCACTTTTCTATATTCTCTTTCATGAAAAGACAGTATGCAGAAGAAGGGATAGTAATGCCTCCCCAAATCCTAAATACGTTGTCTTTGCTATCCCCTAAAAGGAATATTAGCTGGGTACATAGAACAATACTCATGGCATGTCTCTTCACTGCATGAAGCTTTATCCTCTACATTTAGTTTCATACTGATACACTTTATTCAGTAAATGCATTAACTTTCAATTGTCAACAAATTATTCATTCACTTGGATAAGTTTGTAAATTTAAAGGTGCGTCCACAAGGTCAAAAACTGTTACCATATCATACTGCGTAGCAGGATGACATCTTAATCATAGTATAGGAAAACTGATCTGGTAGCACTGTTTATGACGTTTATGACAACCTCCTGCTACGCAGTGATATGCTAATAGCGTTTGTACGATGAAGTGTTCGACCATGTGGATGCACCCTTAAGTTTACAAATTTATCAAATTGAATGAATAACTGTTATATCTTTTTGTGAATATTTCTTTACATTACACATGATAAAGTGTGCAAATAATAATATAATTAGAGGAATCTCCCAAGATAGTGGTTTGTGAAACATGGACAGTGAGTAAATGAGATCTGTCAGCCTTTTGAGCAACAGATTACTTTCCTTAGAATGTCTGGAAGATAAGAAGGGCACAGTAAGTTATGTATAAGAGGTGATAAGAATGGAGAGCAGACATAAGGAGTAAACTATTGCAGTAAGGATAAGGAAAAATACCTTAGATTGTATGCGCATATCCAAACAATGAATGTGGACAAAGTATGTAAGGGAGTGTTTAGGAGTGAAGAAGAAAGTTGAAATATGAGAGTGAGACATGTTTTAGTAAGGGAGGAAAATTAAGTGAATGCATAAACGTGAGGTGTATGTGGCACAAAAGAGTTCTGTATGGACCGGAAATCTAAGAGTCCTGGAACAGTTATCTCTTAGGGGGGAAGGGGCCGGGTGGCTCTGTGGTACAGTGCTCGGCTCGCGACTTTAAGGTTGCGAGTTCGATCCTAGCTCACGGCAGTTTCTTGGTGAGAGGGGTAGCGCTCTCATTAACCCTAGCAGAACTATATGGCCTATAGATGCCTAGTTCAGGGGATTCTTTAATCACCTTTAATCTTAGGGGGGAAGGGACCACTCTGGAGTGAGTGGTGTAGCAAAGATGATGGTGGTGATAATTATAATAATATTTCAATTAAAATTAACGATTTGAGACAATACACTAAAATGTCTCTCCTAAAATAGGTTACTCCACAAAAAGTCACTTGTAAAATAGGTTTACTACACTTTCAAACTAATTAATTATTTGTATGTGTCCAATACAAAGATAATGAATTAAAGATGCTGAATACACTTGAAGTTCAATATGCATGGTACTTACTGCTGCATGAGCCAGGGGTCCCTGGTCTGGGCCATAGCCTTGAGTATCTGGTTCTTCTCACTCGGGATGGTGGAGATGTTGTACATTTTCCAACAATGTCTCCAGTCCTCCTCTGTGCCATACCTGCCAATAATTATTCTTCTCAATTAATTTTCCTTTGCACTAACTCTTCAACACTGGAGCTCATCATTGTTACATTCCACACCCACATAGGCACAGTAAGCCCTAAATATCTGCAGATTATTTCTATAAAACATTAGTTATCCATGAAATGAAAACAGTGCATTTCCATGATTCTAAAATAAATAAAAATTTATGGTTCAGTGTATTTGTCCTTCCCATGCACCACAATGACTAACCACACAATATTTTTACTTAAAATGAATTTTCAAAGAAATAGACAGCAAATTACACAACAAGATAACATTTAAAAGCTGAGGTAAGGATGGGAGCAGCAGTGGCTTGGTCTTTTTGGAAGTAATGAATGGCATCACTTACCGTCATTGGCATCGCATTTCACAGTTTGTCATCTTCAGCCAGGTCTTTTTCATCATATATTGAACAGTTAACACAATTGTATTAAATATATATAAATATATATATATATATATATAAATATATATATATATATATAAATATATATATATATATATATATATATATATATATATATATATATATATATATATATATATATATATACATACATATACACCACTGCTCTTTTCATGGGTTTAACATTTGTGGATTAAAATATTTGCAGTGACGGCTTACAGTAATAGTTTTAGGTATACCCAGGTTTTCTTGTGCCATCGTGGGATTGTTCAGAGCTGTTCTCGCTTGTTCACTGCTACTTTTAATTTCTATTACAGTTTTTGTGCCAATTAATATATTTCTAAAGATACACAAAGGGTTTTCTTCTATTATATGAGGAAATAGGGAGTCTATGAGTGTTCTTAAAGGGAGATGCACATATTCCCAAATTTTTAACATTCAAAGGTATCGCTGTTAAGTAATGTTAAGGGTAAACTGTACATGGAGTTTAGAGTTTTAAACAATGTGAATTTACAGTCATGTCACGAACCAATTTCTCCTTATATGAGTCCAAAATTCACAATTATGCAAGTGTTGGCCAACTAGCACTTTAATATTCAACTATACCTCTGAAGTGTCCCATGTCAAGTCCTGAATCTGTATCTATCATAGGCCCCTCCCTTGTTCATAAGCATCTGTTCATAGCCTCAAAGGTTGTTCATTGCTGTAAGTAATTCTTCTGTTATTTACAAAAGCCTTTATGATCACATCCCAGGTGTGAATACATATCTCCTTGTGATCACCTAAAGTTAATATGATTACTATATTTCTAAAATACTGTTGTTCAGGGTCATTTTTGTCAATTACACAGCCTAAAAGTATATTATTATAAATAATAATTAAATCAAATAGCAAAAATAATCAATATTAAATATAATTAGAAATCAATGTTTTTTTTTTCCTATGAATATGCAACACTTCAGCAATAACATAAAAAGCACAATACAAGAACACAAGTGTAGCTAGTCCTCACCTCACACCACTCCTGTACACTACTGCACGCAGGTTGGGAGGAATAGAAGTGCCATTGACACGCCATTCCAAAAACATGCGTCGTGCCTCCCTAATGGCATGAGTGTTACCACAATACACAGCTGCCAACAGGATTTGTGACCGCAGCAACCTGTCAGAATCAAACTTGGCATCACTTTACTGCTACCTATCAGGGGAGGGTAGGCTGACACACTCTTACATTAAAGAAGATACTCACAAGCATATTACCTGTTTCAAAGAGGATTAGTTTACATACATTCAATAATTCACCACTGGCTCAAAACTTATATAATGGCAATCACCATTCATGTCTATGCCTCCAGGTTTATGGCCCATATCTTTATCTTCACATGACTAATGGATTTTACTGAGTATGTATACTTCAGACATTAAATCACAATTAGAAGCTTCTCAATAAAAATAATTCAAAATAGCTTCAGGAGCAAATGAATTTTTCTTTTCTTTATTTCAACCATGGATCATTTTAGGATACTACAATACCTTTCAAGGTGTGTGCCGGTGTCTTTCCACCCTACCCTCTGGTAATGAGGGAGGATGAGGGTATGAATGTACTCCAACATGTGGGTGTGTGCTGGGTAGTTGAAAAGGAGTTGCACCCACTGAAAGAGGTGTTCAAGGGCAGTGTGCCAAGGGATGTACTGCGTCTCACTCTTTAAGTAAAGGCTCAGTTCAAGGGCCAAAGAGCCGTTCATAGTTCCAGCCCTAGGATGGGAGAAGTCGGATTTAGCAGGAAGCCTGGATCAGCCCTACCACAGCTCTAGACACCTACCTGCCAGTAAGTCTGAAAACAATGTGGTATATGTCCAAGAACCACAACATTTAACACAAGGAAACATTAATCTTAGATGAATATGCAAGAAAAAATTAAGTTTACAATGCTTCCATATTAGATAGAAACCAGATAAGAAATATGCATTGAGATGGATACGTGAGAGAAATTATAGTGATTTAGGAAACCTGAAGCAAGTTAAATGGAATTGTTCAAAAAGTTGAAGCTGCAATTAAGTGACATGTACTTATGTTTACTTGATGCAACTTATCCAGACAAAACTTGTAATCATGCATGTGAAGGTTGAAAGTTCACAACAATAATTACAGGAAGTAGTACTAAAATGGTACACTACTCAAAACTGTACTTTGTTCCAATTTAATTTAAATATGTTTGAAATGTCAATACTAAACTCAAATAGCATACGTATTCTATTTAATGAAACAAGGTAAGTACCTGTTCAAAATTAAAGATTATTAGTAAAATATTCAGGGATGTTTAAGAATACTAACACACATGAGGCACTGTACCAAGGATGATTCGGAGAGCTAGATAGGCAAGGATTAAAGAATAACAATAAACTGCCACCTACCACACCAATAAACTCTTGCCAGTCTCCCTAAACATGCTTGCCACCACAACCACCATATAAACCCATTACCACTATAACCACATAAATTTGCCGACACCTCACCAATATGCCACAGCTACTACTACTACTACATAAGCATGTGGTACAGTGCTCCGCTTGTGACCTAAAGATTGCAACTTCGATTCTGGATGGTGAGAGTGATAGCGCTCTCTCATTAACCCTAGCAAAACTATATGAGCTACTAAGTTCAGCGGGATTATTTTATCACCTTTTTTATTACATAAGCCTGTCCCTATCATTACCACCACCACACAATTCTACAACCACCACCAAAGCCTGTCCCCATCACAACCACCACATAACCATGTTCCTGCCACTACCACCACACAAGTATGTTCTCACCACTCCAACCACATAAGCCTGATACCCCATTTTATATTTCTATATTATTGATGAATCTTGCATTAACCCTCCATTCACTCCACACATCAAAGAATGTACAGATATCTATCAACATTATGAAGTTCAAGGTTCAGAGTATATTTAGGTACGTATATTTGAAGCAATAATTTATAATGTATGTAATCAAGACTTAAAACCAGATGGCATAACTAAAGGGCTCAAATGGCGTATGAAGATGTACTGTGGCAGCCAGTGAGCATAAAATTCATATTCATCCAATGAAAAGTGGAATATTAAAAAAACATTTTTATAAGCATTTCAAACACTGCAAGCCGCAATACACTATACTAGAATGATATAACTGATCCTGGGGAAGGAAATTGATACATTACTTACCTTTCTTATGTTATGAAAATAACTTCCTAAAACACTGATTATATCTTATGATAAATCAAGGGGCTAGACGAGATGAAAAAGAAACCAACTAGCAATATATAATACCATGCACATTATTAACAAATTATGGATGATTTACAATAACCACAATACTTATACATTTATGGCTATACTCATGTAGTATATGGTTTCCAGAATTTTTTTTCACTTATGCAATATAGTATCAAGATAGGCTTAATGCCTTACTGTGAGTGGACAGTATATCCAGATCCCATGCAGGCAGGGTGGATGATCATATGTCCCACAGTCACTCAATAACACATACATGTAGCTAGATCCAGTATCACACTTGCCAATCCACCTATTTTGTCTGATAAATGACCTCTTCTCACTCCCATTCATATCAAAGTGGACAATACTCAAACCCTTTCACCATCCTGATGGCTAGTTTGAGTACACTTCTGGTTGCTGATCTGAAGGTATCAGGCATGTCCATTACACTAACATGAACAGACAAAAGTCATCTACATTATGGTGACTATGTATTTTTTCACCCCTGCCCTCTCCTGTCCTACCCCTAGATAAGTAACTGAAGGGGAAGTGATCATCCACTCTGCATAAAAATCCATGACTACAGATGTGAGGATGTACCAAAGCAGTGCAGACTTAGGAATAAGAGACGATGATAGAGAACTAGCAGCCAGACACTACAGACCAGCCTACCACATTGAGGGGAAGGCTCCACCACAACACTTGAGACCTTCATTGTTGCTCCCAAGTGGATCTGTCTATGTTCACACCCCAATATTGCCATGACTCTGAACAGTTAGTGGTAGTAACCAGATACTTTTCTTTACATGTTATCATGCATGATGATTATTTTACGAGTCTATCTAAAATGAGTGTGGCACACTGAGGGAGACACTCAGTGTGCCACACTAACATCACACTGAGGAGGGAGGTCACCCGTGCACACCCAATACACAAAGGTGGGATGAATAAAATTACCATTCATGACTGGTGGCTTTGGAGTTTGCAATTTTACATGGAGGTTGTTCTGATGTAGAACTCTGTTCATTAAGATACAACTTAAAAATATACGTCATTTTCAAATACTGAATAAAAAATCAATGTATATAAAAAAAAATCTATAAGTAATGATTTTCTCATTTAAAAGGTTGCCTTCTGCAAACCAAAATGAAAGGTCACTGAAATCCTTGTGCAAGGTGGTGTGTTGTGACCTTACAACACACCAGGGAAATCTTTCTTCCCCATGCTGCCATCCATGCACCTCATGAATGCTAATCTGGTAAACATTTGAGGACCAGAAGCACAGACTTATAATATATCACTCGGGATAATGAAATGTAACACTTTCTCACCAGCTTTGAGTGGCTGTGCAGAATGGACTGGGAAAAAGAAATCAGAGGGCTTATATATCTGGGGTTAATACATATAAATATGATGGTTCTGGAAGAAGCCAAGCAAGCAATCTGACAGTAATATCTTTGTGGAGTAATATATCAACTCTAAGGCAGCCTTAATGGACCTGTATATCTCCCTAAGGCAGGATTTTGTTCATTGTACTGATGGCAAATTAAAGAACCATAGATGAACAAAATCAACATTCAAGATACTATCAGTTATCAATCCACACCATTCATAAACCTACTTTTCCATATTAACCTGGATTCTTAGATACCGCTAACTCTGGCAACAACCTAAGTTTATATATGCTTTGCTGATCTTGTGATACATATCCAAAGCAAAAAATTTGTATTCTTAAAGCAATATCTTTCCACAAAAAAAAAAAAAGTCAGCAGTGTCCCTGGCAATATATATAAATCAAACTTTCATGATATTGGCCATGTACGCAAACAGAAGCTTTTACATATAAACCTTCAGTAAAGAAGTTGTGCAGACATCTAATATTATCAGGAAAATTTTACTCTTACTTTTCAAATTTACATATTGTACCATTCTATATTCTATGGTTGCTGGTGGAATTTTGATTCATGATGAGTATAATTTATGAAAAAAAACAATAAAAAATAATAAATAAATAAAATAGAGATAGTAAAAGTATCAATAGAAAGATATGAGGCCTGACGACTAGACATACACAGTACTGTTGTGTATACTAATTGAAATCAATTAGTAAATAAATTTCAAAGGCATATGAATATTTCAAAGGAAATAATGTAACCTAATTATTGTCACCTATTTCATATTTGTTTGTTTTTTCAATTATAATCTTATAATCAACTTGTCAACTGCAAAACCAGTAACAAGAAGGGTCTATTTAAAAATGGATTTAAGGAACAATGAAGTATCTACACATATAATCTTCTGTGGTATGTCAGAGCATATTACTAAGACAGTGACACTTGCTTTGGTTATCAATTAAAATGTATCTATATAAACATGTCTTAAAAAGTCTTCCTTCATCTCTGCTCACAAACAAAACTATTATCTTTACATCAAACAGTTTTCAACAAATTGTCACTGTAAAATATCAACAAATACATATTGATCACTATCAAAAGTTTTGTAGAAAACATTCTTCTTTGATTAGGATTTTGAGGTAACACATTATAGAAAACAATTATCCAGAAAAAAAATGAGAGCACAACACACCCAGGGAAGAGTTGAATTCATAAAAAAATTCCATAGGATGAGTGGAAACTGGCATGTTGTGCCTCTTGATGGAGACAATTCTGCAGGTACTAAAGGATGATGGTGTCTTCTGCGAGTTTCCTTCTAAGATGTTCTAAAGTATGTTCATGACATTGACATCATCAAACTCACTCCATCTGCAACATATTCATGGTGAGTCTGGATGGAGGCAGCCCCTCATTTAAGGCAGTGCTTTGTATGGTGCCTCAGTGGTGTAGTGGTTAGCATGTTTGGCTACGAATCCGCTGGCCCAAGTTGGATCCTGGACGAGGACAGTCAGTATACAGCACACCCAAATAAGTTGGTCAATAAATGGATACCTAGGGAAACCTGGGAAAGGTAAACTGTGGAAATTCGGATGTCACAGTGGCCCTGTGTCCCAGGGTAATACTAATTTCCGATCTATTCTCATAACTTCTTCTTTCTCTTCAAATTTGGTTTCCTTATCTTCATGATTTAGTGAGAGGAGTGTATATGCATGTGTGCATGGGTGTATGTATGTCTTGGCTACCCACCTTTATGGGTATAACAGCTTGGTATATAGATAGTACAGTATTCTCCCTTTATAAGTGCCTCCACTATGTGTGAGTTGCACTATACACGGGTATGCATGACTAGTTTCCATACCTACAAACCCTTCATGCGCAACTTTATCCAATAAAATGCATGGCAGAGGCAAAAAGTATGCCAAATCCGGTATCGTTCCTGCATTTTCCACCTCCCGCCAGTACGAGTACGCACTTATCATGACATGGTGTGATGTCCATGCACTGATCTTAGTTTTTATTCTATCACAAAAGAACGGAGAGAAGAACACGTGATATATTATGAGGTGGCATGACGTTGATGCGCAGATCTTCGAGTTCTTTCCACCACGCAGTGCAAGAAGGGAGAGTGAGAGAGACACTCAGTCCAGGCTTGCAAATGAAAATGTGACTGAGGAGGGTGGCACGAAGAGTGTTGTGACAGGCAATGAGGAAGGTGGGTGGCAGGTGTGGTAATTGGTGACCCGTCATGCAGAGAGGAGAGACAGACTCAAGCCTGTGCCACACAGGCGATATTTTCTGGCATACTGCTATCAAGTATTGCCTGTAGTGGTGCCAAAAAGTGCATGTGTTTTCACAAGGCCATTTTGGCAATGAACATTTTCCACTGGTTTGTAAACTACATACGACAACTTTCTTTTGATGCACATATCAATTTTTGGAACCTAACAAAAAAATATAACACTGGAACTGTGCCAAGAACCTTTTAGTAATGTCCTCAAAGAACAACATTCCAGACCTGGAGTACCAACAACACAAATGACTCACCGCACCACACAGAGGTCGAGTCCATACTAACCATGAGACAATATGTGAGGGAGATTTGAAAATGGAAAATCAGAAAATTTTCATGTGGCATAAACAGATATTTCCATAAAACCGAAATGTGACAAAATAATGCAATTAAATTACTCATATCATAATCAATCACATTTCAACTCAACACTGTGCTAGAGAAGCTTTTCCATGCAAGAAATTAAAAATGGCTCAAGTACATGACCAAAAAATCTTGCCATGGACACTCAATTAATTCTTTGGGATTACTAAATATGCTGGAAATATTGGAAATAAAGGGAAACACAAGATACAAAAAGAAGGGATAAAAATCTTACTGCACCAGGGTGGGACTGTCATAAAGGCGACCCCTACAAGGATGAGAACATCAGGAGTTAGAACTCAGCACAGCCAGGCTGGGCAGGAAGGGGCCGCTGGGAAAAGGCTAGGACAGGCTTGGGATAAGGGAAACACCAGGAAGAGGAAAATGACTGTACACTGTCTTCAATGTTAAGATTTGCCATTTCCAGTATTCATGTTACCAATAAACATACATGCATAAACCTACACACATATGGACATACACACACACACACATACACACACACACACACACACACACACACACACACACACACACACACACACACACACACACACACTGTATACACCCATATATCCACAAATGCAAGTGTTAACTGATGTGCAAACACAAATGTTTAACTTACTGAACGCATGGATACTCAGACAAACACATATAACACTTTGAAGTAAGTGAGTAATATTGCTCCTGCAGTTCTAGAGGGTTTTTGAATTCATGTGTCTCAATTTCAATTAACATTTGACGTAAATCTCTTTTCCACGTTTTAACATATAGATCCGTCTAAGAAACATAGAATGAATTCAGAGTGAAAAAATTAGCTATATGATGTTAACAAATATATATAAATTAAAAAACACACATAATGTACATAACTTATTAAACTGACAGAATTTAAATCCTTTGCAATGTAAAAAGTAAAATTAAATAAATCAATGTAAAAACCAATTGTGTATTCTGGTGTAACACAGAACACAGCATCTCATGACATCTGCATTAATGACACTGGATCAAAGAAGATTCCTGGAAATATGAAATATGATTTAGCTTATGTAAAAGTTTATTACCAGACTCTCTTGCTATGCAACTGTTAAGTACTGTTAGGAAGGAAATTAATTAGCAATGATCCATCTAAATACTAATCAAAACTCTTGTCGCAATTCAACCACTACTGAAAACACAAAGTGAGATTGCACAGGTGATGCAGCACAGTGCAGTATGTTCATTACCTTAATGAAGTGCAGTAGTGCTAATGGAGACAACCAGTGGAAGTATTAGATTAGTTATGTAAAGGAAATCACTAACCACAACTCCTACAGCCTTTTATTAGCTATATATACTCTAATGTGCTTTATCACTTATTTGCATTACATCTACAGTCAAACCGTGACTTATAAATATCTATCCAGGACTTGCCTTTTTTCAATTGGATGTAGCGTGTTCAGAAGTTCACCTGCTGGTCTTGCTAACATGACAGAGGTAACCTAAAGGTGAATCTAATACAACTCTAGCAGTTCATGTGTGAGCCTCCCTACCGTCTTTTCCTTACTTCCATTGCATTACCTATACCTATTACTTCATCTATATGCTAATGTCGCTAATCATCTGTTATAGTCTCTGACTAATGATGCTCTATACAGCCTACTAATGCTCAACTATTAACATTTGAGCCCAAAACTATTTACAGTATGATATTCCCTCCATCCCATCACCATTCAACTCTGTCTTCTTTCATCCACTTACTTGACAAGGGTGAAGACGTCATCTACCAGGTTGGCACGGTCAGCCGAAGAGAGAGCAGTCAGGTTAGTGCGAAGGAGTTTGATAAGCCCTGCCCATCCCGCTGGGTCATAGCTCACCCTAAAGAACCCTCGCTGCCCAACGTTGAACTTGATCCACTTCACCTCCTTCCCCACCTCAAACTCCACTGCAAGATTCAAAGAAGATCCTGTTGGCATTTGTCTTTTAGTTTCTATCGTGATCCTTTAAATAACCTTTCATACATGGAACAATTGTGATGTGTATGGGAATGATAGGTGGTGGTTAGAGGATGTATGAACATGAAAAAAAAGAAGGAAGTGATGAAAGCAATTGGAAATCTGAAGAACAGAAAGGTAGCACGGGTGGATGGAATTATGGACGAGATGTTATAGTATAAGAAATAAACCATAATTGAATGGATGCATAAGATATTTGGGTTAGAATGGGAAGAGGAAAGGATGCCAGGAAACTGGGAAAAGATCATCATTATTCCACTCAACAAGGGGAAGGCTAATTGAAATGAATGTGGGAATTATATAGGTATAAATCTCAAAAGTATAACTAGAAAGGTTTATGGAAAAATTGTAATTGAACTGATGCAAAAAATCTTAGAGAGTAGGTTTAGTTTAGAGCTGGGTAATGAAACAAACCCTAAATCCTAACTAAGGAAAAAGAAAATAGAAAAATAAGTTTAACTGACTGCTAACTTATCTGTGATTGGTACGTACCTGCAGCTGTGGTTTATAGAAGGGGAAAGTGACTATTGCTTCAGACAATACTATACATGTCATTCACAAATTATGCAATACTATTCCCTATCAGGTATTCGAGTTTCCCACTGTGGACATCAGAAACACCCTATAATAAACCTATCCTCATTATATTCACCTGCATTTTAATGGGTTTGTTACAAATTGGGAAAAAGTTGAACAAAATAGATGTTGTACCGTCAGTGAGGTTCATCCAGTACATGGCTTGTTGGTGTTGCTGCTCATTGGTTATATAGGTGAGAGGAACATGCCACCGATAACCAAGTGTAGTGTTCAAAGGCTCATTAGGATCTGTGACATTTTCCTCACACACCACAAAGCGTGACTGAGTGGCCATAACACGACCATCTTGGAAAGTGACTGAGACTAAGGGGAAGCCAGCTTGGAGGGTCCAGGTATCCATGATGCCCTAAGGAGCACAAGAAAGAAACAAAAATGTTAAGAAACTATCAATAAGCTTGTTTTCTTGTTGCATGGCTTATATCACATCAGTGGCTCTAAAGATATATATGCTTGCAATACACTCAGTATGAAAAAGTAAGAGTAAGATATGAATAAAAATAATTAATTTTAATGTAATCCAACATTTCCATAGAACCAAACATTATTTTCCCAGGGCCAATCCACTTTCAATTATGATATTGCCAATAACAATATCATAATAGGAACCTAACCAATGATGTTAGAGAGGGAATACATAATAGCCTTTCTATGTCTAATGGAATACTCAATATTGCAAAACAGTAACTTTAACAGTAGTGACAATACCTTGATGTCTAATTCATTTTTATGCTTTTGAGTAACCTTGGTCAGAGCTGCCCAAAGGTCATCAGTAGCTGCATTTCCAAATTCATTCTCCCTGAGGTAGAGCTGAAGGCCTTCTGTGAGCATCTTGCGTCCTATGAATGACTCCAGCATGCTGATGATGGATGCTCCCTGAGAAGGGTGGCAACGAACCATTAAGAAATAACTAGTTTATATACTAGTCATGAAAAAGCAACAGATCACAGTAAATGACAATAAATAATTTATGGAGAACATTGCAGTTCAATAACACTCATCACCATTCAAAGGTGGGCTTTAAGACCCAAAGAAATCCACAAAAAAAATAATAAATAAATAAATAAATAAATAAATAAAAATTATATAAACTAATTAATTAATTCAAAAAAATAATACAAATTTGTATAAAAAAAATTGAAGTATTATATTATATTGATTACAATAATTACAATTATAATAATAATTATAATAATGTTACGATAGTGGGTGTATGTACGTATGCATGTAGGAGGGGGGTTTGAGCTTCACGCCAGGAGTTAGCGGGCTTTTTTGTGGGGGTGGCAGAGGCGCTTGTAGCGTCACCCCACCAGTCAGCCCTTTCTAGTAACTCTGTATGGATGTGACTCTAAGCTCTCGTGCTTTTCCCGCTTGGTTTTGTGTGCTTTACAAGTGGACGTGGTGGTTGTGGTGGGGTTTGTGACAACACTTTGTGAGGAGTGTATAACCAGCCTGTGTAACTTGTTGTGCCTACATTTACTGGAAATAAAGTGTTGAGAGGGAATGCATCTTTCTTTTGCCACAAATTGTTTTGTGACTGCCTGCGCCAGCTGTCCTCTGGATCTCCAGAGCCCACAACGAACCCAGGGTAGTGTAAGCTGCTCTTGTTATGACGTAACAAGTGGTGCCAGAAAGTGGGGTAGAAAAGAGACGCGGGCATTTGGTGGTTCTGAGTAACAAGATGGCGTTGTCACAGGAGAGATTTGGCTCAAAAGATGCAGTGTTGCCAAGTATAGGTAAAGGGCAGAAATCTGATGTAATGGCACTCCTTACTGCTTCTGATCTTTCACTTGTTTCTGACTGGGGCAGAGCAAACCTAGTTTTGTTCAATGCCTCAAAAACTCAATTTCTACAACTATCTACTCGACATAACCTTCCAGATAACTATCCCCTCTTCTTCAATGACACTCAACTTCCTTTCTCCTCCACATTAAACACACTCAGTCTATCCTTTACTAAAAATTTAAACTGGCAATTTCATATCTCTACTCTTGCTAAATCAGCTTCCAAGAAGTTAGGTGTCCTATGGCATCTGCGTCCTTTTTTCTCTCCTTCTCAGCTGCTTGCTCTGTACAGGGGCCTTATCTGCCTATGTATGGACTATGGCTCACATGTCTAGGGGGCTCAACTCATACAGCTCTTTTAAACAGGGTGGAATCTAAAGCTTTTCGCCTCATCAACTCTCCTCCTCTAACTGACTTTCTTGATTCTTTAAATCACCGCCGCAATATTGCATCTTTATCTATCTTCTACCGCTATTTTCATGCTGACTGCTCTTCTGAACTTGCTAACTGCATGCCTCCCCCCCTCCCGTGGCCTCGCTGCACAAGATTTTCTACTTCTTCTCATCCTTATTCTGTCCATCTTCCTAATGCAAGAGTTAACCAGTATCTTCACTCTTTCATCCCTTACACTGGTAAACTCTGGAACTCTCTTCCTTTGTCTGTTTTTCCACCTGCCTATGACTTAAACTCTTTCAAAAGAGGAGTGTCAAGACACCTCTAATGTTAACTGGATCTCCACCCCTTGCTTCTATTCTCCTACTGTCCTCTTTACAGGGTCTGGGGACAAGTGGGATTTTTTTTTTTACTTATTTTTGTTTTCCCTTAGCCAGTACCCTTTTAATATAAAAAAAAAAAAAAAAAATGATGGAAAAAAGGAACGTACAAGCATATGAGGCGGTAGAGAGAGCCTGTGAGCTTAGAGTAGCAGGTGGTGCAGCTGGTGGTGCAGCGAGAATCCCAGCAATATACAGACAGGAAGCTGGAGAGCATGAAGGAGGAACTTTTGGACGCGGTACAGTCTCTCAGGAGGGAGTCGACAGAGGCAGTGCAGGCTGCTCACAGGAGTGTGACTGAGTACAGAGGTGAGCTGGCAACGTTGCACCATGCGATGAAAGATGAGGAACGGGAGAGTGAGGATGGACAGGTTGAAATGTGTGACTTTCGACTTTATGACAGACAGCTAGGTGTGGCCTCTGCCCCGCCAGCAGGGGTGGGGTGGCTGGGTCCGCCATCACCAACTCATGGCACGTTGGCCGGCTATCCTCCTTCCGCCCCCTTTCCCCACCTCCTGGCTCCCCGGGGGGGCCTATGGGGCCCCGCCACCATCCATCCAGCTATCCCGTTACTCATCGCGGTTTCCAATACACACGGCCGCCGCCGTGTCATCACCCAACATCACCCTGTCATAGGCCACTCAGCAGGAGAAAATCAGCAGACTTTGATGGCAAGGTACCGTGGGAAGCGTACAAAGCCCAGTTTGACATACTAGCTGATGCTCAGTTGTGGAGTGTTGACGAGAGGATACTTCAACTTGTCTCAAGTCTGTGTGGGTCAGCTGTGGAGGTCTTGGGACATCTGATGAAGGGACAGCGAGCGTCATACAAGTGTGTCGTGGACGTACTACAATAAAAATTTAGCTACCACCAACAGACGGAGGTGTACCGGGCCCATCTGAAAGGTAGGATGAGGGCGCACGGGGAGCCTCTGTCTCAGCTGGCTCACGAGATGGAGACATTGGTGCGACGTGCATACCCGTCACCGCCTGAGGAAATGGTGGTTGTTCTGGCCCGCGACCACTTCGTCAATGCTCTCGGTGACCAGCAGCTGCAGATTTACATGAAGCAGGCGCACCCAGAGGACATGCAGATGGCCTTGGCGAGGGCTCTGGAATTTGAGTCCTTTCTCAGCATGACTGGTGATGTGAGGCAGCCTACCTTTCCCCGCCATGCCTTTCAGGCTCACAGACCAAGACGCTGTTCAAGCAGGGGAGGATGAGTCTCGGCGCTATTAAGGGGGCCTGCTGGGGATGTGGCAAGACCAGTTACAAGCGAAGCCAGTGTGGGCAGGCGAAAATGACGGTCGGTGGAAGAGCTCCGTTCTCCCGACTTCCCACCCTGCTGCTGGAGTTGTAATCAGTCAGACCACAAAACCAGTGCCTGCAAAACACCAAAGGCCGTGGTGCAAGCAGGAAATGCAGCCGGGCTGAGTGCGGAGGCCGTGACCCAGCCAGCACTCCCCGGGCCCAGCGTAGACTAAGCTGCCGACATGTCACACCTCGAACCGTTTAGGTGGCCAGTACGGTAGAAGGAAAGACCGTGCCGCCAGGTAGTGGATACAGGAGCGGAGAGAACGTTCGCCAGGGAGGACATGGTGGACTCTAAGGACCTCTCAGTAGCCTAGCAACAACTCTGTGGAGTCACAGGACACTGTGTTTCACTCAAGGGACCGGTGAAGGCTCGCATGGGCGTGAGCAGGGTGGAGGAGGAGCTACCTCTTGCTGCTCTTGTTATGACGTAGGCTGATACATAACAATAATAATTGAGGTTGAGATAAATGTACACAAATAATCAATTATCTGAACACTGGCAAATCATATTCTTGGTCTTGGAAGCCCAACCTTCCTACCTGGTTCTATCCTAACAATTCCCATCAATCTCCTGTCTCCCCTTTCTCTCACATACTCTAGCACTCTATCATCCCATTTCCTTGTTTATCATGATTATATTTTGCTTTACAAAATTAGATTATTATATCATTGTTATATGTTCATGGAGACATTGGAGGAGTGGAGGCTAGCATCACGTTAGTGTCAACTTCAGCCTTGTTTAAGACTAATTGGAATATTTTCACCCCTGCCCGCTAAGTGTGAATCACTCAAGGAAAAAACACACTAGGATTGACTCCACTGTACATATGTGAGACTAGTATGTGTGCACTTGGATCACTTTGCGGGAAATCAGTATCTCGTTTGTCCAACAAACTACTGGTCCCTAACACTCACATAGGGTAAGTTTTGGATGGATATAGCAAGAAATTATTAGATATTGGTTTGTTGTTTAACTATGAATTTGCATAATCTGAAGACACACATAACAAAGCTCTGGTGATCTTTTAAAAACATTAACATTTTCAAAGCACTAATTCATCTTAAAAACATGAATATATTTTGAAAAGTATTAACATATCTAGTAAGCAACACCATATCATAAAGGCATTAAAATATTTGAAATACAAAAACTCACCTAAACAAAATTTCTCTTTACCTTTTTGTATGAGATTGTGTCAAAGATTGACTCTATCTGTGCTGGATCTTTAACAGGAGTGGAGATAGGGTGCGAGGCCAGCAGAGCATCCAAGGCCAGGGCTGGCTGCATCTTCTCCACCAGGAACTGTTCTTCCATGGCCCATCCTGGCTGAGCTGCCTTGGTGCCAATGTTCTCCATGAAACTCGCAAAACCTTCATTTAGCCACAAATCACTCCACCTGTGTTGAAGGAAAAAAAACTGAACACTGTGGAGAACTTTTTTAAAGTAATTGAATAAAAAATTTAAATAACAAAAATTAATCTAACTGTGTCAATACCATATGCAAGAATAAGAGTGTAAAATTGTAAGGTGAGTGCATGTGCCTGGTATTCCATTCATTTTTTTTCTTTCTGTGGAGTTATATTCTTACTCTCCCACCCTCCATGTGCAGAAAAAGGTTAACCCCTTGGGTACAATGATGCCATATAGGCATCTTAATGCTGCTTGTCACATTTGCAATAATGCCATATTAGCAAAATGGCTTAGAGTAAGATAGATGAAGTGGGGGTACATGCTATAGCTGCGTGTAGCCGCGGGCATTCATTGGCCTTTGAGCCTGTGGTGGAAATTAATTCGTTACGCCGGGACACAGGGCCACTATGACATCCGACTTTCCACAGTTTATCTTCCCCAGGTTTTCCTAGGTACCCATTTATCTACCAATCCCTTTGGAAGGATGAACAGCTGGGTGAGTTGTGCGCCGACTGCCATCAAACTCGGGCCAGCAGATTCGTAGTCAGACGTGCTAACCACTGCACCACTGAGGCGCTATACAATATATTTAACAGTAAATGCTCTTTAGGTGCAACTAAAATAGGAAAGTTCACTATGAGGAAAAAAATAAATGTGTTCCCATACCAAGCCGCCCTAAACCAGCATGGCTTACCCCCCCCCAAACATGATTAGTAGACAGACATCTGACAGAGATGAGTGAACACAGTTTGGGGGAGGCCTTTGTCCTGCAGTGGACTCAAGTTGATGATGATATATTCTTAAAGAAGTGTACAGTACTTCAGTAGTGTACAGTGTTTAATATTAAGTGATTGTTACTGTGTACAGGAATTTAGTGGTTAAAATATTAGTGTTTAAAGTGTGCAAGTTTAGGTGAGCTTTGAAAAAAATAAAACAATAAGAGAGAGGGTAGAGGAAGGGTGTGTTGACCTCTTTTACTCGTCTCTGCACATGGCGGGAGTGATCAAGGATTCAAAAAGAGTTTTGCTCAACTGGCTATAAATATTACCATTTAGGGTGTATCATGCATATTTTTTGTTTAATTAATGTGCAGTTATGTTATTATGTGTTATTTTCTCTTTCTGAATGTTTTCTCAGCATAATAGATAATACATTATCCTTTGGTGAGTTTTTAGGGTTAGAAGGTATCAAGGATATCCAAAAATCTTTAAGCTTCTGATATTCCAGATTTTCAGCAATTTTGAATGGGGTCTTCCCCCAAATATGCACATCAGTGGTGCAGTGGTTAACACGTCTGATATGAATACACTGCCCCGAGTTTAATCCCGGACGAGGGCAGTTGGCGCACAGCTCAGCCAGCTGTTCATCCTCCCATGAATGACAATGGAAGTGTTATCAAGGCTGATGTGGGTGAAAGTATAGTTTGGTAGAGTTGTTGTTGTTGTTCCTCAGGCTTCCTGGCCGAACAGTGTTTTTTCGTAGGAGAGTACAGAGGAGGGGCTTCCTAGACCCCTCACTCTGTCCTTTTCAATCACACATTACGACAATTTAGGGATACGGTGGAAGTAATTTTGCAGCCCCATCACAGAGCTAAAGTAATACACAATGAATGAATACTTGATATCACATGGACTAACTATATCCTCAAGTGCACCCTTAAATATCTTACCAGCACATAGTGACCAGGTTGCCAAACCACTGGTGAGCTAATTCATGGGCAATGACCACTGCCACTCCCTGCTGGGACCAGGAGGATGTGTGGTTGCGATCAAACATGAGTGCTGTCTCACGGTAGGTGATGAGGCCCCAGTTCTCCATGGCTCTAGCCCCAAAATCTGGGATGGCTATCAGATCTGGAAAAAGGAAAGTTCTCTTTAACATGTGAAATAATGGATGAAGGGGAGAAGCAGGACTTTAGTGTAGGACGGTGTCTTCCTACAATAACAAACTGGAAAGGTTATCTATTCTATTAAAGGACTTACGGTGTCTTCCTACAATAACAAACTGGAAAGGTTATCTATTCTATTAAAGGACTTAGCAACATATGAATCATGAACTTTTTTCCTTAAAATAACATTCCATGAAACTAAAAGTTTGCAGTATATAAACAGTAATTTCCGTGTTTTTTGCCTTAAATAAATGTACATAATACTTGAAGAGCTATCCATCTAAATAGACTACACCTGCAACACTACTTTTCTTATCTGTAATACTATTTACACTGCTACATGACAAAAAAAGATCACATAACCTTCTCTTTACAACATACAGTCAAGGAGAGACTGGACAAAACAACAGCAACATGAAATCCTTGCCGCACCTTGCTTGGGGAGTGGGTAGTTGACTCCAAAGAAGTCTTGATAGTAGTCAAAGATGTGGGAGGCCACTTGGAGGGCATAGCCAGCTTGGTCTATCATGGTGGGAGGTGCATAGACTGACAATGTGATGTTGTGGTTTGTCTTGTTACTTATTACCTTGTAGTCACACACAATAAAGGCCACAAGGTAGGTGCTCATGGTCTTGCTCACCTCAAACTGGTCCATCAGCTGAGTCAATGAAACAAAGAAATTAATGAGACTGAACCTCATTATATTTGAGCTTCAATATGTTTTATGTCATGACCATTGATGGAAGAATACAAGAATGTTGTAGCTGGATTTGAAAAGGACACACAGTTCAATCACACCAAACTGTTAGGAAAGGACTCATTACTTAGG
>JAPQNM010000004.1:18113101-18125601 GCA_029783475.1 Metacarcinus magister
ATATATATATATATATATATATATATATATATATATATATATATATATACATATATATATATATATATATATATACATATATATATATATATATATATATATATATATATATATATATATATATATATATACATATATATATATGTGTATATATATATATATATATATATATATATATATATATATATATATATATATAGAGAGAGAGAGAGAGAGAGAGAGAGAGAGAGATAATTACTAACGATAATGTGACCTATATCTGAAATCAGCAGCTAATATCAATGAAATGAAAGTGACAACATTCAGGATAGTCCAAAACAGCAAGGACTAAAAGATATGGGTTTTCACTCTTCCTCACGTGCCTTCAACATGCCTGGTGGTCAGGTTAGGATGCAGGGTGATGTTGTAGTGAAGTGGCCGCACATGGAAGGGAAGCCGCACATCCGACCAGGGAAACTCTTCTCCATTGGTAGCTGTTGGAGGTGTGGTTGGTGGAGAGTTGGTGGGACGGGTGTTGTAGCCTGCGAGTGGCTCCCCTGTGTAGGTGGCCTCAGGGCAACCTGCGGCCACATACACACATCATATCACTAGTGATTAGAATAAATTCAGTAAGCCCATCTATTTTTTTTCCCCCTCATCATCATCTTTGATACCTCACTGTCTTCTAGAGGGATTTTGTATCAACACACTTGATAGGCTATCTAATCATAATCCTCGCTCACGGACCGAGAAGACCCAATCAGTGGAGCTGTTAGAAACCAGTCGTTTGGTTCCAGATGCACGCTTCCAGTGAGCGGAGTATAGTGATGAGTATCTATCAACCTTCTTATCATAATTATTGAAAATTAACCTTAATTTTTCTATCAACTTCAATCTGATAAAGCTTGTTCCCACATATATGTCTTAAACTACATATCTGTCAGTCAGCAGCTTGTTAATGACTGTATTAAAACTAGTTGGTTTCTAATCTTCAATCTCGCCATAGCCTATATAACCATAACAATTGGTGGCAGCCATCAACTGATGCCAGAGAAAGAGAGCTGTTCCCTAGAATCACCCACCATATATGCATGTAATGCATATATGCTGAGAGAACAGCTTCTTCAGGGTTCGGTGAGTAGTTTGAAAATCCTATTGTATTCTTCACAATTCCTCTTGTTTAAGTGAATTCAGCAAAATATTTTTTTCTAGGACCTCATCCAAACATATCTGCTCAGTGGTGGACATGATCACTGAAAGTAATGTGCATCCCACTGTACTACCTATACAGTTATACAGTTAACCATCCTACTGTAGTGAAATAATTAGCACATACCAGGTAAAGGGATGATGGACATTCCTGCCTCCATTAATGTGAGTGATAATGACTACCAATTATTTGATGGGAGTATATGAATTCAATCAAATAATACCTGACAGACATTACATCCACTTCAACTTGTCAGAAACAAACACAAGCAATACAACACTTGACAGTAGAAGCCTAGTGTTAAGGTATAGATGTGACAGAAGCAGCCTCACACTCTACCTGGCTTGGTGAATGCCACAATGAGTGCGACGGCAATGATGGCAGCAAAGCCCATGGAGACAACACAGCATGCCCGCTTCTGGGAGCACACCATGACTGCCCCCGGCTCATACATGGCTCGTTTGTTGACCATGAAGCCGCTCTCATTGGGTGACCCTGCAAGGTAACAACTTAGTGGCGGGAAGAGAGGAAATGAAGGCTCTTATAGACACTATGAGGAAGATGACAATCATGCCACCATATCATGTGTTCCTCAATTTAAGGAGTTATCACTTATATACATACTCTTTGTAAATAATTGAAAATGTATGTATACATGTTATGGAACCTGCAAATGGTGTGAAGACCATATTTCATTGTAATTTTGGTCTCTTATGCAGTACTGTATACTTAGATCATGGAAGATTGAAGATAAAAAGAATGGGAGGAGCAGACAGTGTCTAAGAAGATTGGCAACAACTTACAAAAGGGATTTTGGCTAAACAGCAAGCTTCTACACTGTCTCTAGGCAATAGTGATGGGCTAGCTACCCTTCTTCAATATAATGTACTCAGAATTATGCAAGTACAGATGGGAAAAATGGATGAATAAAAACTAACCACACCTATTGGCCAAAATTATACCAGCAGACGAAATATGCTTATTATTCAGCACTTTTCAACAGCATTGCAAATTTTAGCTTGCCTTGCAATGCAAAGACATTCACAAAACCACATGAAATTATCATTACTCATCACTCACTGATGAAGTCCCCCATCAACACCAGCTGAAGTCACTTTCTCATAAAACTGGTGCCAGAAGTTCTCCACTATTCTACGCATACGAAAAAGAGAAGGCATTACAATTGAGCAACACTGCAATATATATAAAAAAAAAATATATATAAAAATACAATGAAAGTAGAACCTGTGGCAAGTAATTAATATTACATAAAATATAAACATTTACACAAATTTCCACAGAAGTACACCTTGACCTCACTGAACAAGATACACACAAAGAGTAGTAAACAAGAGGGAACAGAGTAAGATAGCCCACACCCATCCAACTCCATACCCGCACCTGGGTAAAGGGCATCAGCCAAGAGCTTCAAAACTTATACACAAATCTGACTATTTTCTGCAATCTGTTGTTGGTAGCGATACATCAAACTCATAAACAAATAAGGATTAGAACAAAATCATGAGTGTATATCCAAAAGCCTGTGAAACATCCCTAGATTTATACATTGCAAACAGTGCAGTTCACAAGAGGAAAAGGAGAAAGAAAGGAAAAGATCACATATATATGCGCATGTAACATCCACACAGATCCACATCAAACATCCTACACTGAATACAAGCCAGTCTGCTGCTGCTTCCTGTGATGGACACATGATGTTTCAGCACACTAACTGCATCACAGCAGTGGGAAGTGAAATTCAAGATAATAACAATAAAAATAATAGGAATAATAAAAAATTAAATAAACAAATAATAAAAATTGGAATAATAAAAAATTAAATAAATAAACAAATAATAATAATAATAATAATAACAATAATATTAATAATAATAAAATTGATAATTATAATAACCATAATGGTAATAATATAATTATAATAATAACAATAAATATAATAATAATAATCGATCTATCTATCAATATACCCGATTGTTATCCCCTTAAAGACATGACAAGGCACACATAAACACACCCATGCACACATACATATACACTCATCTCACTTAGCCCCTAGACCTCTAGAGTTGAAGTACATCCCGCCCAAACACACTCTGTAAGGTCAGTTACGCAAATAGGAACGAGAGCGAGGGTCGTATTCACAACAGGATTCCAGGATTTACCTGTTATTTCATATTGAACTCATGCACTCTCCCTCTCCACACCTGATATGATCCAAGGGTCACACCAGATGTGCGGGAACCTCCTCCAAGGGTCGTTAAGGCTGTGTCATTATTCATATATTTACCATTGCTCTCCATTCACTTATATCAAGTACAATTATATAGTAATAATAATAATAATAATAGAACTATAATAATAATAACAACAATAACAATAATAATAACAATAATAATAATAATAATAATAAAAATCGATATCTATATACCAGGCTATTATCCCCCCAGAAGGGGGTAACCAAGACAAGGCATTCATACACACACCCATGCACTGATTTTACTGATGACCAAACAGTTACTATCCTCCTTGAGCAAGAGGATGGGGTGTGTGGTGTGCCTTACCCATAAATCAGGCTATAATGAGCTGTAAGCTCTCTCCAGGAGGATAAAAGCTGACAATCACGAGTGATCCGCAAGACCATGGTGAATCCACACATACACTCCTCTCACTTACCCCCATAGGAGAAGAGAAGTACACTCAGCCCAAACCTGTGTTTCAGGTCAGTCACACAAATGTGGCTGAGGACGGGGGTCGTATACACAACAGAGTCCAAAGGTTTACCCCTACCACTTCATACTTTTTGGGAGGTGGTGGTACAGTGGTCAGCGTTTGGCCATGACAACCTAGGGTCCCGGGTTCGATTCCCCAATATCCGCTGGCCACTTATCATTATTTGATATCACCGCTTAGTGGCCGAAGACTATCCAAATTGCTGCCATACTGTCCTCAGACGGGACTTACAATGTTATATGCATTTGAGGCTTTAGCAGCGATTAGCCTCTAATCGTTCTCAACATATTCAAACGAGAACGTAAACTTTTGAGGCGTCACTATAAAAAAAAAAAATCTAAAAACCTACACCAAATAACAAGCAAAGGCAAGTCCATCTGTGCCTCCATAAAAGCCTACTGGCGCCAATGGTTTATGATATACAAGAAAATATAAATAAATAAATAAATAATTTTACTCATGCTCTCTCCCTGCCTGCAACTGATGTGATCCAAGGGTCACAATAAATGCATGGGAGCCTCCTCTAGGGACTGTCAAGGCCGTGTCATTAATCATGCATTCACCACTGCTTTCCATTCACTTCTATCATGCACATTCGTCCTTCATTCATTCCTTGCTCCACACACATTCCTCTTTCATTCAACACTCTTTTCCCATTGTCCATTTTTCCCGTTCTTGGCTTTCCTCTCAAGATCACACTTCTTATGTCGGATCCTACTATTCTTTTCACCAACCGGTCCTCCTCTATTCTCTCCATGTGTCCAAACAACCTCAACACACTCTGCTCTGCTCGATCAGCCAACTCTCTGGTAACACCAGTTCTCCTTCACACCTCATTTCTCACTCAGTCTATACACATTACTTCACACATACTCCTCAGACACCTCATCTTCATTATATCTGATCTCTTCTTCTCTGCTATTGCTATACTCAATGTTTCAGCAGTGGGCACAACTACTTCTTCATACAATTTCTCTTTACATTCATCCCCCTTGCTCTACAACTCTTCTTTGAATAATAATAATAATAATAATAATAACAATAGAAATAATAATAAAAATAATAATAATAATAATAATAATAATAAATATAATAATAATAATAATAATAATAATAATAATAATAAATATAATAATAATAATAATAATAATAATAATAATAATAATAATGATAAAAATAATAATAAAAACATGTACCGTAATAATAGTATAACAATAGAGGTACATACCATACTTCCTGCCATATAAGACGCACTTATAATTTGGCTAGGAATATTTAGAAAAAAATTAAGAACCCCACTTTTTCTCTAGGCTTCGTAGCCTTCCCCTCAGTAGAGTTTTGGTCAAAGGTTGTAGGCTAACGAGTATTCTCCTACTGAACTACTTAAGCAAAAAATACAACTAAGTAATTTTATAAATACTGGTATTTTTTATAAGGTCAAACCTCCCACATTTTCCCTAAGCTTCATAGCCCTCACCTCAGTAGAGTTTTGGTCCAAGATTATAGGCTACTAGCTATTCTTCTACTGAACTACCTATTTAAGAGGGGTCATTACAAAGGCTAAGCCTCCAAACCATAAACAAAAATAACAATTGCCGACATGTCATCTAAAACATCAAAGTACCAGGATCAGGTATGAAAAATAAGGACCCAAATGGGAACCTTTTTTCCTGTGTCCCATTTACAACAAGTTAAATATTTGCAAAATTAACAATATTTTGATTTGTAATCATATAAATTTTATTCTGGTGTCAAACAGGGGTGTTTAGGTGCTAGCCTAATACCAGTAACCTCTACCTAAAGCCCTACAAAAACCTAACCATCGGGGTATAATACGCAGGGTGTTTTGTATGTTGAGTGTCCTGTCAGGAGTTCGATCCCTGGCTGCACACCTATAGGTCACAAGCCGAGCACTGTACCAAAGAGCCACTCAGACCCCGTAAGATAAGAGAGTATGTACAAATACTGAGAAAGTCAATAAATTAATAAAATTAAATGTATCCACATCAAAACTAGTGCAAACACTAACAAAAAGATGATTAAATAATTCCCACAAATTAGGTAACTATAGACCATATAGTTCTACTAGGGTTAATACGAGAGCACTGCCTCTCTCACCATGAAGCTGCCATGAGCCAGGATCAAACTCACAACCTTTAGGTCATGAGCGGGAGCACTGTACCACAGAGCCATCAAAATTGGTCAAAACTTCAACTTGAGGAAACAAAATTTTTCTATGTAGGATATGTCCTAATCTGGTAGCTTAATTTCTTACATAATCTAATAGCAAAATATCTTGAGAAATATTCTTCATACAAGAACAAATACTTTCAAGAAACCGATAAAAAAGTATCAAAAACATGCAAATGGTACACATCTTCATTTAAAGTTTAAGTGATTGTAATATATGGCCCTGAGTGTCTTGAGGAAATCATGCCTCTCAGTCTTCTGTAAAGAAACGCATGCTCGCAAACACACATCCACAGCTACCCACACACACACACACACACAAACACACACACAATAGTGACACACAGTAACACGTTTTCAATACATATATAGAGGAAAGTAAAGAAGTAGTATGCAGTTGCATATCTTGTTTGCACGGGATGCACAGCATTGCCAGTCCTCTTTCCAATGGTTATGAATTCCATACTGTTGCTCTGAAGCCTTTACTTGTGACAGAATGGGGAGCAGTCATTATAAAAGGGTGATGGGGCGGGCTGGTAGGCCTTCAGAAATTACTTTCCCTGGGTTTGGGAGATACTGTACCTGATTTTTACTACCTACATTTTTTTTAATTTGTAAGCAACACTAACCAAACCTAACATCTACGTGAAGCAATTGCAGCTGAAAACAAGTTAACAAACCATTGATTTACTACCATGAATACCAGTGAATGCAGATGCTAGAATTTAAGTGGAGGAAAAACCATCTAATTGCATACAATCAATTACCAACAAGTCCATTTCATAGTGTTAAGGTATCTTTGCAGAAGAATAACCTCTTTCTGGCATGCTTCTTGTAATAGTATTTCTGCACACAGATACAGAGTATCAGTAGTAATGTTTCATTGCATATGTATGTTCAACTGACTTTTAAACCTTTTGACATCACGATGAAAAGTCCATGAGCTTGGTAGATTGCTGTCAAACTGCTGATTTCAGATTGATCTGTCTTGAGTATGGTCAAGCTTGAATGTTTTTTGTCTAAATATTTCAAGATTAAATTCTATACAAAAAATACATTATGGTTTAACTCATGATATTCTTCACTTGTGTACATTTACCATTAATTTCTATTCCAAAAGGCAGCTTCCATGTTTAGACTGAGGCCTTGTTATCTGCGAGCAGCTTACCAAGCTGCACATTCATGCTCTACTTGACTAAATCCTCTTGTACTTATGTTTTCTTAAAGATTTCATAATGTCTCTTTTGTTCTACTCAGTGACAATCTTCCTTTCATTTCAAAGTATGTGAAATGGTTATCCAAGCCACTCTCATTCTTTCTGCATGACTGAATCATTGCAATCTGCTTGCTCTTACAATTTCACCGATACATTCAATGCTTATTTTCCTTATCATTTTAAACTTTCAGCATATCCATTACAACTCTATTTTCCCTTCTATCCCTACAAGAAGCCTATTTGCAAATGAGATAACATTATGAGTACTATTTTTCACATAAATTTCTTGAATAGCACCAGTGGACATTTATTTATTTCCACTAAACTGCATTACAACTGCTGACTACCACTTTATTCATTATCTTGACATCATCCTTCCTTCCTGCAACACCACTCTTCACTGGCCAGTTATTTCCCATCACCATATTTATCTCTGTCAGGCATACAGGATTCATGATTGACAGTGAGATCAATGACAATGTTGAGTGTCCCTTGCAACATCTACAATTGCACATTAGTATACATCAAGTCAATGTAAAGTGTGGTCAAGGTATATTTCCTGTTTCCAGGACACATGATAAAAAAAACATGTGCTATTAACATCTTTTCAGAGTATACACTTCACTAAACGAAACACATACAACCATATAACAGAATAGTGAGACCGTCAGAGCCTCTTCAAATCTTCATAATTTCGTCCGCTGCTGGGCTAAAGACCTCTAACAATCTATGCACAGAAAAGTGGTAGTAGTAAGAACAGAGTTATACTGCAGATTAGCTAAAGGAAGGTAATGCATCAGATATCAAAAGGTAAAATCCTGGCTACAGATTTAAAGTAAAGTCCTTGAGGAAACATAACTATGTGTGCACTGGTTGACTCAGCCTATGCTTGCTTGCTTGGTTGGTAAAATAAAACACTATTTTTCATGCTTCCTTGATTACAGGGAAATTTAGCAACCCAAATTATGCAGCTAAGAGGGATTTTAACTTAGTGCAGTTATAGAAGAGGTAAAACTTGAATAATTTGGATGGTGTGAGGTAAACTTACCCTTACTTCAATATCAGGAAACTACAGCAGTCACTTTCAGTAAAAGAAAGGGTGAAAATTGGTAAGAAGTGAGGACACAAAATCTTACATCATTTTAATACATTTTCTGGTATGCTGACATTGATAACCAGCTGCTGATCCTCTGGCAAGGCAATGATGGGCTAATTTGGTCACAGTGGTTGAAATATAACCTATAGTGTGTGTGTGTGTGTGTGTGTGTGTGTGTGTGTGTGTGTGTGTGTGTGTGTGTGTGTGTGTGTGTTGCACATCTTCCCTTTTATGACAAGTGTAGATGTTATGATGTTATGTTACTTGCAAATCAGTTAAGATATATGTGTGACCTCAAGACAAATCATGTTTTTTCTCCTAATGCTGTTATTAATCTCTCTCTCTCTCTCTCTCTCTCTCTCTCTCTCTCTCTCTCTCTCCTCTCTCTCTCTCTCTCTCTCTCTCTCTCTCTCTCTCTCTCTCTCTCTCTCTAAAAAAGAAAAAGAAAAAAAATTGTCTATAAATTCCTTAAATTTCTTGTTGTCCATGTCGAAGAAAAACAGCCATTTTGTTGCACAAGTGCCTTGACAAATTATCAATTTGGTTTCATTATGCACAAACAATTTTTGCTTGACTCTGAAATATAAAACCAATGAAAACTTCACCCAACATGTACACAGCTATCCACTCTCACTTGGTGAATCTGCTCTCATTACCCCACAGCTGGGAGGAAGACTCTCACATTAAGGTCAAAAGCTCAACATTCACTATGAGAGTTGATAGAGAGAGCACCACCAGTGACCTATGTGGAAATTAAATATGGCAAGAAATTTAAAGGATATTAAATTTTATTTGAATTAGGTACTTAATTAATTCCAATGGATATGATAAAAATTTCCTTGGGTGGAAGAATTTGTGTCATGAGAGCTGAAACTGAGTAGAGGCAAAAAAAAAAGTCAGATAAAATGAGCTGCCTGGCAGCTCTAGCTCTCTCTAGCTAGGAAGGTGTATGAGAAGTATATTTAACAAGTTAAGACACAAATATACCCCACTGGAAGGAATTCCTGGGCAGAACAGATGACTATTAAAATAATATACTGTCAAGGAAGAACACTCCTGCAGACGAATTGAATCAGCCAACATGCAAACATAAGAATTTGGAAGCCACACACACCTGTAACAGCCCATCAGACCACAGGTGTATGGGAACACCTGTGTCTGGTTCTCCAGCCTTTGAAGGAGGCTGCATATTCACACAGGTAACAGCAGCCTGTCCATGAAGGAGTGTTCTAGTTGTGGGTAAGATAGTCTGCCTGTGGGAGGCAGCAGCACCTATTCATGAGGGAGGTGACCTACCAGTGGGAAAGATGACTCTGGCTATAGGGGAGGCAATCTACTGGAGAGCTTGTGTGGGAGGCAGCCAGTCAATTAGGGGGTGCAACATATCTGTGAGGAGAGTGCTCTAGCTGTGGGAGAGGTAGTCTGCATGTGGGGAAGGGAGCTATCTGAACAAGAACTGGGGACATCCTTTAGATTAAGGGAAAAACCTTTCAATGTGGCATACAACACAACTCTAGGATCAGCAAAACAAGATAGTATGTCTGCTGGTGTCTATAGTTTCACACAAATTCATGGATACTACATCATATTCACATGTATAATACTAAGTATAGTATATGTTCCTGAGATATAGGGAATTAAAAACGTCGGTGTACATCTTGTTTATCCAAGAAGGCGACTAAAAGGGATGAGAGTGGAGGGTTAGAGGCCATCTCCATCAGGAGTTCTGATCTCCTCACAAAACAGGAAAGCAGCAGAAAGAACTAAGTTTATATATATATATATATATATATATATATATATATATATATATATATATATGCATATATATTTGTTTTTTTAGAATCAATTACATATGTAGTTAATTCACCTTCGCAAGTGTTGTTTTTTTTCCCTTAAATCTACTGTCCCCTTCTTTCCATGGGGAACAAGCAAGTGGTGACCTAAGTGACACCAGGCAGCACAGAAGATGAATTGATTAACTGTTCCATAACTGTCAATCATTAATGGTCTGCTGTCATAAAATAAATTAACTAACATACATACCATAACATTACATGAAAAACTGCATGTGCTTTCTTTACGAAGAAACATTTTTTGTTTAACCACTTATCTACCTTTTGTTACTTAACTAAAATAAATAACATAATAAACATCAAGGATAAATGGTGTAAAACTACTTGCTGATAACACCTAGCTACAAAATTTGAGGCAAAGGAGAAAAATACTATATTAGAATAGCATATGTACATTGGAAGAATTCAAAAAGTAATAAGATACTATATGAGTTAAACCAACCATTGAAGGATAGGAGAATTATAAATGGATAGACAAAGATGAGGATGATCAGATGGATGTGTGGTGGATCACTCAACAACAGACCTGGAATCATAAATGAATAGAGAGAGAGGATGGGAGTTGAGTGTATTAATCTTGTAATAAGTGGTGGACTGGAGTGGTTTAGGCATGATAAGAGCAAATCATCGTATCATTTGGTGGGAAGTGTAAAGATCTGAAAGTTCTTAGAGTTTTTTAGAGGTAGACCCAAGAATATTTGGAATCAAGTGGTCCAGAAGGCCATCAGAGATTTAGACTTGTGCAGAGAGGGTATAAAAGATCATGTAGCCTGTTTTAAAATGATGATGATGATGGTAGAAAAGCCAGAAGACAATGAATGGGAAAGATATGAAAGGTAAATGTGAGCAGTGCAAGAACCAAGATATTTTAGTGTGCTTAGGAAGGAAATAAGTATCTTTTAATTGGCAAACCATTGGCAAATCATGATGAGCCTTAATGCGCTAGCATGGGTTGTGCATCTGACATCCAGGTGTGAAAGTGAGTTTTATGGCTCAGGAATGTGTGAAGGATTGCGAGACCCTTTCTAATTGATAGAATTTCACTCTATGACACATTATTTCCTTTTCTCACGTGTAGTTCCCTTGTCAGGGACCCTCAATTATAATAAAAGAATCCTTGCCTGCCAGCACTACAAATATAACCTATATCATACTGGTAATCTCACAAGGTAAGCCTACATTACTGCTTTGTTGAATATACTACAGTAGTCATAACTGTGCACTGGCTAGCTTGGATTCAGAGAGAAATAATTCCAGTTACTTTATTTGAATCCCTCAATTACACACTAACTAACCTGATCATCTAATGTTTTCAAGGTTCGCATGTCATTGGCAATCCATTCAAGACCAGTACCTTTGCCATCTGCATAAGACAGTACACTGCCTACGGTAATGGACTGAAATAGATTATGACTACCTATGACAATAACACTACACTAAGCAGAGTGACATCAATTAGTAGATTTACGTAATTAACAACAAAGTTGACAGGCACATGATAACAATGTGCAGGTGTCTCCTGGAGTGTTGTGGGTGTATGTCTCACCGCGAGTCTTGATCGGCAAGTCAGCAACTGTTTTAGGACGGTTAGGTTAGGAGAGTTCAGGTTAGACACAAAACCGATAAAATTAACCTAAGAATAAGGAAAGCCTTGTAGTGTGCTTATTAGAAGGGTATCCAGCTCATTAGGAGGATGGCTGGCTCCTTAGAAGGCAGCCTACCTGTGAGGAAGGCAATGTCGTCCACGTCATGGTCGCTCATGGTAAGGTCACGGGAAAATGAAGCACCTCCTGGCCCGGGCCCTAATAACCGCACTTGCACGCGTATCTCAACACTGTAGAGCCTTGGCGTTTACACACTATGGGAGAGAGTTGCACTGCGAAGAATACATGCTGGCGTGACCATCACACTAGCTAGCAGACGATGACGGCTACACCTCTGCCATCTTTTGTCCCTCTCGGTAACTCCGCTCCCCGCCCCACCGGAAGCTCGGCTCGTCACCCATCGATCTGCTAGGGCTCCTCGCATTCAGTATACATGAAGTTATGGACTATTTATTACGCTGTGTTGTTTATATACTTTGTCGCTCACCGGGAGGAAAGTTTAAGCATATAAGATCATAGAAATATAAGGAAGCTACAAAAATCCCGGGAGCTTATGTACACGTGGTAGTTACTCCAATACTCCCTTATTACCTACACC
>JAPQNM010000004.1:18130601-18135601 GCA_029783475.1 Metacarcinus magister
ATTGTTACAAAAAGCAGTATTTCCTGTAAAAAAAAAAAAAAAAACAGTATACATTTTCTTCAACTAATGTTCACTAAGATAGAATACTACTAAAAAAATATCACATAACGTGCGTATCTTGGTCAATTCAACATTTGCTGCAATGAAACTTAGCACAATAAGAGAAGCTGAATTCATATTACTGGTCCAAAATGATTCTACACCTTTAAACGTGATCAGATTACACACGTGAGCCTTTGATGAGATTGTTGGTATTGAGGGGCGAGTAGGCAGCAGGAGCGACCTTGGAGAGAAGCAATCACCCTTACTATGACAACGACGGACACTCTCGCTCTGGTCGATGCTGCTTCTCTGCTTCCAAGGCTTGCAGGTGAACCTACTAACCCCATCACCAGTATTTCAGTTTTCCTTATTCTCTTCGTTACTCCCGCTGGTAAAGTAGGAACACATTTACAAGGCAGCTCTGGTCCTCATTCTTGGTGTAAGAAGTTAGAGCTCTGAAGGTCTCATGCACTTCATATCGCTCTGGCATCGAATAGCCACAAGTGTTGTCAGAATTACTAAGCAAATGTGTGGTGCAAATATGTCTGTTTATTGATGTATTTATTCTAATATTTATCTGTATTTATCTACATATTCGTATTTGTATTTCAAAATAGGACACAAACTTTTGGTTTATTTAGATTTTTAACTTTCAATCATATTATCAGATAAACAAATAGTTATGTCGTCATTAAGGTGTGTGTGTGTGTGTGTGTGTGTGTGTGTGTGTGTGTGTGTGTGTGTGTGTGTGTGCGTGTTTGTGCGTGCGTGTGTGCGTGCGTACGTGTGTGTGTGCGTATGTGTGTGTGTGTGTGTGTGTGTGTGTGTGTGTGTGTGTGTGTGTGTGTGTGTGTGTGTGTGTGTGTGTGTGTGTGTGTGTGTGTGTGTGTGTGTGTGTGTGTGTGTGTGTGTACAGACGTAAACTTCCCTTCCAGCTGAACCTAATTCATCACACATCCTCACTTCAGTAAAGATATGTGGTGATGACTGATGAGTGAAGAAGCCAACTTCTCAAAAACTCACGCATATCCCAACTTTCCTTCCTGCTGTTCCCATTCCCATCCTCCCGCTGTCCTAATTCCTAATCACTCAATGCCTTATTATTATGCGTCCCAGTTTCCTCCTTAATTATCCTCTCCTTCCTACTTCTCTCTCTCTCTCTCTCTCTCTCTCTCTCTCTCTCTCTCTCTCTCTCTCTCTCTCTCTCTCTCTCTCTCTCTCTCTCTCTCTCTCTCTCTCTCTCTCTCTCTCTCTCTCTCTCTTTATAATTCCATTTGCTTCCTCCATCTGCTTTCATACGTACAGACACTCGTGCGCTCTCTCTCTCTCTCTCTCTCTCTCTCTCTCTCTCTCTCTCTCTTCTCTCTCTCTCTCTCTCTCTCTCTCTCTCTCTCTCTCTCTCTCTCTCTCTCTCTCTCTCTCTCTCTCTCTCTCTCTCTCTCTCTCTCTCTTTCTCTCTCTTTATAATTCCATTTGCTTCCTCCATCTTCCTTCATACGTACAGACACTCGTGCGCTAATCAACTCTCATCTGTTCGAAAAATCTTAAAATTAACTCTCTTCCAACGTCTATTTTGCTTCACAAAATTCGCCGAACTTTTTACAGTGATATAACTCTTAAAACTTCTTAGTCGATGTGCCGAAAGAAACTCAACTTTGATGTGAGATTCCACATTCAAACTGTTCCTCGTAATATATTAACAGACTTTACTTAGAGGTAAATTAACTCTGTTTTCTGTAACTTCGGTAAGGACAAACTAACTTTACCTTGGACATTTTCTCTCAAACGCTTCACTTTAGGTATATTTCGTAGTCTATACTTTGATCATATTTTCACTCTCGTACCTTTCCATTACTCGCCTGCTTCTACGACATAGCCTATCGTCTCTCTTGCTCACTTTTGTTCTCCAAGCGGATGTCTCGTTTTTCTCGTTCCTTTTGGTCCCTCAAGGCTGGCGTGCCGACCCAATGGAAAGTTTTAGTTTTCTTTCTTACTCTTTTACAGCGACACAATTTCCCACTCTATTGAACAAAGGACTGGAAGTGTACAGGGAAAGGTTCCTTGGACTGGGTTGTATAATCCCTCGTAAGAAAAAAGAACTTCCTAATCAATTGTAAGTGAAACAATGTGTCCATGTCTTTGTGGCTAAGTGATCGATGACTTTACTGCAATACTGAAGCTTCGTGCCAATCACAGGCGTCGTTTAGGGTTACGTCATGTAGTGCTCCTCTCATAACAACATTGATCTTACCATACGTAACACGGCAAATTCCCTCAAATCGCCACTACCTCTGCCATCTCATGCCTCCCACACATTCTTCCGACATGTTACTTTTTTCACGTAGTAGGCAGACTTTGTGCCCAAGATAAGACAGAGATCGGTGTCGTGGGAACGGGAAGGACAAATGTTTCTGCCACATATTAATTATTTGAGAAAAAATATCGAAAATACTATGGATCATTAATTTTTTTTTTCTTCTCTCTCTCTCTCTCTCTCTCTCTCTCTCTCTCTCTCTCTCTCTCTCTCTCTCTCTCTCTCTCTCTCTCTCTCTCTCTCTCTCTCTCTCTCTCTCTCTCTCTCTCTCTCTCTCTCTCTCTCTCTCTCTCTCTCTCTCTCTCTCTCTCTCTCTCTCTGTCGTGACCATATAAAATTATGTGTGGAATGTGGAAGATTTGTATATGTGTGGGAGGTGGAAATAACCACGTGGAGATATCCAGGTGTTCAGAGGTAGAAGCGAGAGGTAAACATCAGGTGTTCCCCAGGTGTTCCGTGACCAGTTGACCTAGGGTCAATATAACAATTTAAGTGCCATTAGGGAGCTCTGTCGCTCCATTTACGGGATCATTAGTCCGGGCTACGTGATAAAACTCGCCGGCGTCTATTGTAAAAGATATAATCCCTTCAGATGGTCAGGAAAACCATTAAGGAAATTCCCAGACGTTAAACAGATTGTACATTTGCACAGGGGCCTCCCCAGTTATTGCCCTTTTAGATATTGGAGAATTGGTAAAATTTTTGATGGAAAATAGCCTCTACTGTCAGAGTGGAGCACTACTTATACGGACGTTGAAGCCTCAGTAACTCACTTCACTCGGGTCTTCCAGCTAGGGAGAATCACAATTTATCAGCTCAGATGAAGGCTCTGATCGGTCTGGTAAGTAGAAGCTCTCTCTGAAATGCAGTCTTAGAAAGCAGCTGTTAGGATGTTAATTTAAGGATTATTTTATGTAGAGGTGTGCTATGTATGGTATTATGTGTTAGCTCCACGGAAACAGAAAGAATATGAGATTGTTATAGCTCCAAGGGAAATTAAGGAAATGTGCCTGATATATATATATATATATATATATATATATATATATATATATATATATATATATATATATATATATATATATCAAAAATTGAAAAAAGGATGATGATATTGTGTAATTATTTATGTATTAATCAAAATTGTAGAAAACTTTAAACAGTGTTCCGTACCCCGTGACCAGTATATATTGATTAACGGAACACGAAAACGTTGCAATAACAGCGACGAAATCTCTCTCTCTCTCTCTCTCTCTCTCTCTCTCTCTCTCTCTCTCTCTCTCTCTCTCTCTCTCTCTCTCTGTCTCTGTCTCTGTCTGTCTCTCTCTCTCTCTCTCTCTCTCTCTCTCTCTCTCTCTCTCTCTCTCTCTCTCTCTCTCTCTCTCTCTCTCTCTCTCTCTCTCTCTCTCTCTCTCTCTCTCTCTCTCTCTCTCTCTCTCTCTCTCTCTCCGCAGGTAGCCGCTCAGAAGGCATTCATGTACTTTCAACAAATTTAAACGACATACCACACACCTTCTCTTGCAGGTAAATACTTAAAGTTAAAAAAATGTTATTGACTTATCAGGACAGATTACACTATAGTATGTTTGTATTTCACGCTTTATTCGCTTTATTTATTTCTTGGTTCACTCTCTCTTCCTACAGTGGGTCGGTGAGTGATATAATATTAGAAGAACACGCACAAGACAACGAACTTACGAGGTTAGTAATTAAATCCCTGAATTCCATTAACTTTATCCAAAAGACTCAAAACCTGTTATAATGGGATTGGAAAGTTTTGCAGAAGCGAGACGTGAGATCAAAGGCAGTGTCCTCTCCTCCCCCGCCAGGCCACTGAGACTCATCCCTCGCATGTACGGTACTGCTGTCCTGCCTCACCCCTGCCTCCTCAAGGACCCAGAGAACTGGTTAGCCGCCGCCGCGCTCGTGGCAAAAAGAAAAATCAGACCATGTATAAAGAAGTTATGCAAGTTTGAACGCAGACAAAGTTTAAATTGTTGTTCGACCTGTGACTCCCAATCTTATTTCTTGTTTGGCCCAATAACTAGAATATAATACTCTCCGCTGGTCCCATCATATGTAATTATGAGAGATATGTTTGATTATTATTAGTAATATATATAATTATATCAAGCTATGGAAAAAAAATGTGGACTCTAAAAAGCTTCAAATATATTGGTCGGGAGTTTCTAGCTTAATTGGAAGTCATAGTTTTCAAATTCGTTTATGCCGTCCTCCCACCCAGAAAATATTCCATGGGAAAAAAATATGTGAAATACTATGGATCATTAACTCACTCTCTCTCTCTCTCTCTCTCTCTCTCTCTCTCTCTCTCTCTCTCTCTCTCTCTCTCTCTCTCTCTCTCTCTCTCTCTCTCTCTCTCTCTCTCTCTCTCTCTCTCTCTCTCTCTCTCTCTCTCTCTCTCTCTCTCTCTCTCTCTCTCTCTCTCTCTACAAATACAAACAATCCAGCATTATCGAACATTTGTAACACTGTTATCATAAGAATTCCTCCCGATGTAACACAGGTTGGCCAGTCAAATTTTGTTGCAGAGACTCAGATTCAGTAAATCAATCAGTCTAACTTCTTGAAAGATCTCTAAAGAAATTTCCAAAATGTTAAACATTCCTCCGACTCTTTTGACCCA
>JAPQNM010000004.1:18140601-18145601 GCA_029783475.1 Metacarcinus magister
ACACGATAGTGGCTGTGGAAGGTCGTTGGACGAGAGATATGGCACACACAGTTGTAGGAAAGCGTTGGAGTTCCAGTCAAGTAAAAAAATAAATATCTTTATGTTACAAAAGAACTACGTGAAAAGCACAGTCATTCCTTCTCGGATGGAAACTGCTGGTACAGCGGGTGACTCAGGCAAACAGAGATGTAATGAGAAGAGCTGAATGAGACGAAACTTGTCACGAAGAAGAAAAAAAAGTACAGTGCTGACCCAGTGTTGCAGCTGAGAATGGGCGGAGAAATGATAGCTTGTTCAGAAGTGCGAACATAACAGTTATCAAACAGGCGTCTGATAACCCAAAAGATAATCAATATAATTTAATATTACATCTTGACGCTTCACATTGCTCTGAAGAATTGGTGTCAATGATGAAACCTAGAAAACTAATTCACGTAATAAAAGAGGATGTGAATAACGCCTCAAATCTGAGCTTGAATAAAGAACGCAAAATTGAAACACGCATAGCACATACTCTTTTCTCAGACACTTAGAGGGTATAAATTCCTCTTTATGGCACTTTCCTTTCCTGGTATCGGGCACTATTTCTGTTGAACGACTTGTATCCACGACACTCCTAAAGACGCCTCAGCCTCGGCCCAAGGAAGTGGACGCTCAAGTGTGGGAAAAGCGAGGCTACACCACCACATGTCTGTTTAATGTCGCTGCACGTGGGTGTTTCCAAGGTAAAGTTCTGAGGGTCACTGATGCACTGTATAACGACTATTTCTTAAACGCCTTTTGCTTTAATTTCTACGTTTGTAAAATAATCTATATAAACGTACATCTAAAGCGTAGTAGAGTAATTCCGCTAAAAATAAACACTTCAAATGCTTCAATCAATCTTGTTTGAATAAGTAATAAGGATGGGTAAACATCACTAAGTTTGAGTATTTGCAAAACATGAGAAAAAATACTCGTCCTTTACATCCTCAGTAGTAACTAAGACTCAATGAAAACCCGATACGTATTGGCGAGGTTAAGGAAAATATATGTGCGTATGTAATGGTAAGATTCGGGAAAATATGTATAAATAACATTAAACATATATGTAGTGATATGTATATGAGAGAGAAAGAACTAAACAAGAAAAGGTGGGCTAAGGTCTTGTCTTTGATAGAAGGTAACGTGCCTATGCATAGAAATGTACCCTCAATGCAAATTAAATGTAAGTCACGAATCTGCTTCTCTCTCTCTCTCTCTCTCTCTCTCTCTCTCTCTCTCTCTCTCTCTCTCTCTCTCTCTCTCTCTCTCTCTCTCTCTCCCATACGACTTACCAAAAAAAGAGAATAAAAAGTGGATTGGGTGGCTATTCAGACGTTATGTACCACTCGGGTGAAACGATGGATGCATAAAACGAAGGGAAGCGGAGAACAACATCCTACTTTCCCTTCCTGTGTCGTGCGTGTTGCCCTCAAACCTTAACATTCACGCCGGTGTCGCGTGATCAGAGGTCTGTTTACGTTTTAGAGGTCCACCCCCCCAACTGCGCATGCTCAGCAGTAATGTTTGTAAACAAAGGTTTTTTGATAAACTAAACTAACCTAACCTAACATAACATAATTTTATCTAAAATTCGGAGGTCTGTTTTTAGGTTAGGTTAGGTTAGGTTAGTTTAGTTTATCAACAAACCTTTTTTACAAACATTACTGCTGAGCATGCGCAGTTTGGGACGGACCTCGATAATAGTATCAGACCTCTGATCACGCGACACCGGGGAAACACAAGTTCAAGTCAGGAGTGACATTATTTCGCTTTTCTATATGTCTGTTTCTACGTTAATAGCACATAAAAAAACCAATTTATTTTTTACACCATCGTTATGTCTATCTATCTTTATATCTGTCTACCTATCTGTCAGTCAATCTGTCTGTCTGTCTGCCTGGCTGACTGGCTGTTGATGTAAGTATATGTGTGTTACCTTGAGGAACTGTGTGAAGGGTTGAGCGTGTCGGGAAACTGTATTCTTCTGGCTCTCACACTAGCCCGAGCCTCAACTCATGCCGCTGCTCGCTAGTTGCTGTTCATCATCATTGTCATCATCATTATCATCCTCCTCCTCTGCCCTGCGGAAACAACAATATTAGGATCACAAGAATACCACCAGTTGAAATTATCTCCTCATTCCTGCATACATCTGCACCTAAGTAAGAGCCGTGTATTTAGGTTTATAGAGAGGCACACAGACTGCAAGTGGCACCTCAGTGGACGGTGGAACACTTGTGTTGAATATTTATGCAGCAGGATAGAGGAGTGTGCTCGACAGGCGGATCAGGATGGACGATAACCAAGCCTTTGAACACCCTCGTGGCGCCCTTAATGCCATCACCACGTGACGACACACCTGTACTTGTGGCAGGATCAAAATCATATGTTAGCGTGAATGTTACATTTCTTTTTTTAACTCATGAAATGTTGACTGACACTGCTTTCCATTATTCTGGTTGAAAAATATAAGTTAAGAGTGAAAATTGTTTGTACTGTGGTGTAATGATTGTGCATTCTCTCTCTCTCTCTCTCTCTCTCTCTCTCTCTCTCTCTCTCTCTCTCTCTCTCTCTCTCTCTCTCTCTCTCTCTCTCTCTCTCTCTCTCTCTCTCAAGCGGAAGCGTTATCTGTCCTTATATATATACAAATGTGTGCGTGCGTTCGTGCGTACGTGTGTGTGTGTGTGTGTGTGTGTGTGTGTGTGTGGGGGGGTTGAGAGAAAAAAAGAGAGAGAGAGAGAGAGAGAGAGAGAGAGGAGAGAGAGGAGAGAGAGAGAGAGAGAGAGAGAGAGAGAGAGAGAGAGAGAAGAGAGAGAAAGAGAATGCACAATCATTACACCACCGATAACAAATAATCGGCTCACTGTGGTGCCCTCTGCCAGCGGGACTAATAGTTATTATGAGATAGCGATGAAAAAGAGAGAGACTGGTGTTGTGAGCTTCTCTTCCCTTACCAATACCACCACCAATACCACCACTACTACTACCACTATCACCACCACCACCATTACCACCACCACCACCACCAAGTTTGTCCGACGCAACTCTTCCTGGTTCACTCAGCATATTTACTTTTAATATTCATGAAGATGGGAGTTATAGGTCATTGGTCCGCGGCGTGCAAGGCGATGGTGATGGTGTGACGTGGAAGGGTGACTGGAGGTGAGCTTCAGACTCAATCATTGATAGAACGATGTAAAAGAGAACTTAATTGATTACATTTTGTCCTTATATCGATCCATCTTCTTTCCATTTATTATATCAATCAATCAATTATATATGTCTGCCTATTCATGTGTAAACAAAAACAGGGTAGCACCCCTTCTTAGTTTTTTAAATGGTATGACAGACTATTGGAAGTAGGAGTAAATAATTGTTTACTCGTGTATGTATTTAAAAATAACTCCATACACTCCTCCCTCCAAGGTTCCTGTCCATCACAACATACTCTCATTATTTTTGTGACAGGCTCCTCTACAAATCCCATTATTTTTGAAAGAATGAATGACTGTGTGTGGGGTGAAAGATGATATGATTCTGTTAAAAAAAAGGAAAAATACATAAACAAAAATAAATTGATAGATAAATGTAAAATAAAAATATAAATAAATGATTCAATATACAAATAAATGAAAAAATAATCAGAAAAATATGTCAAATGCTTACACCAGGATGATGACCGTAAAACAATGCCTAAATCCAATCAGTCACAGTCAGTCAGAACGAGATAGTAGAGTGTGGTGGTATTCATGGTAGTGTTAGATTTTTTTAAGTGACGCCTTGTTTCTTCTTATTGATAGGCTCATCCTGCCAGCAGAAGCTCCTCGCGCATATAATATTGCAGTCCCGGCGAGGATGGTGTTATGGCAGCATGTGGGTGATCTTAGGCCACTCGGCGGTAGTATCGAAGAAAAGTGGCCAGCCCGTCCCGAGGCTCGAACGCGGGACCCTGAGCTTGTATGCCCGACCGCTAGCCACTAGGCCACCGCCTCCCCAAATAGCCGAAGTGTATGTTGCTTGTGTTGGTACAGATGGTATCATGCTGTGTGTTTCTCGTATCCTCGTGTGTCTCCTGAAGCTCACTTTCTCTTCATGCCTCTTGGTTTTGCTGTGCTCCCTACTAATTTCGCTCCAATCACACCACTTAACACTCGTATATACTCTCTCTCTCTCTCTCTCTCTCTCCTCTCTCTCTCCTCCTCTCTCTCCTCTCTCTCTCTCTCTCTCTCTCTCTCTCTCTCTCTCTCTCTCTCTCTCTCTCTCTTTTATTTAAACTTATATAAATTATTTTGCCCAAAGGTGAACTGTCGTGTTCTTCCTATCTTAAGGGCAATCATTAATATATTAAACATTAAATATAAGATTACATATAAATATATACAATTACATATAAATATATATATATATATATATATATATATATATATATATATATATATATATATATATATATATACATATATATATATATATATATATAGTATATATATATAGTTAATATATCATATACTATATATCTATATATATATATATATATATATATATATACACACACACGTGTTCCACCTCACAGCATCACTGCACACAAAAACACACCAGTTTCAGTGCATTTTTCTGGCACTGTGGTATCTGTTCACTGTCACAAATTTATCAGCGTCAGTGGGGTGGGTTGTGACCGTCTCCAGGTATTGGCCGCCAGTTTGACACTGTAAGTGTTCATCACTTGGGTGTGAGGGACGGCGGCCGTAAAAATTTTCCACATCCTGGAGACGCGGCCCACAAAGGTGGGTTGGTGCTGGCTGGCACGGGAATACGGCACCTCAACACTGTCACCACTAGCGAGCACCGTTCTCGTGCTCCGCGTGGCAACTTATGGAGGCTGGCGTAACCCAGTCAGGTGTGCCACTCCCTGTACCTGTGCCTTGTGGAACACCACTAGCGCTGCGACGTCCCTGCGGTGTTCCAGTGAGTCAAGG
>JAPQNM010000004.1:18170601-18188101 GCA_029783475.1 Metacarcinus magister
ACAACGGTTGATGATGGAAAATGAAGACTGCGTAATATTTCGCCGTATATACGAGTTATCCATGCAGCTGCCATCTCTCTCTCTCCCTCTTTCCCTCTCTCTCTCTCCCCCCCCCTCTCTCTCTCTCTCTCTCTCTCTCTCTTTCTTTCTCACCCTCTCCCTCTCCCTCACCCAGCATAACCAAACTGCTTGCTCAGGAAAGAAAGTTACACGCTGTTGTATTTTTCAATAAAAGACAAGTTATATTTTATTTGGATAAAAATAGAAAAACACACATTTCCAATCTTCTTTACTGTAAATTCTACTACAGAAAGTGAGGTAGGAGGTAGGAGGTAAAAAGGGAGGTAGGAGGTAGAGAGTAACCATAATAACAGTAATAGTAAGAAGAAGAAGACGACGACCTAGAGGAACACTTTGATTAGCACAAGTACCTAAGCCGCCGCCACCGATATTTGTGAGGTTTTTTTCCTTGAAGTCTATACCTTGGGTAGAGGGTAATGTTAGTAAAGTTTTACGAAGTATAATTATTTCCTTCGAAGTCGGAGAAGGTAATAGTTACAATTCGGAGGAGCCATACACCTCTAAGATCGTTGGACAAAAAGCCTGCGCGCCTTCCAGGGAGATGGCACTCCTATACCACCATACACTATTTAAGGCTTTTCAAGCTCGTGGCACATAAGCGATATTTTCTGGCATCTTTTAGTATCTTACTACCAAGTGATGGCTGTAGTGATGGCAAAAAGGGCGTATGTAGTCACACGGTCGATTAGGCTACGAGCATCTTCCACTGGCATTTTCCCGCAACCAAAACAAACAATGGATCGAGAAAGACGACGTCGTCTTGTTACGATTGGCCTAAATTTGTGTGTTTTGGCACATTATTTACCAAGAAAATGCCTCTGGACTCGCTCTTGGCTTCGAAGAAGAAAGACCGAGAGCATATATTACAGACTGGGGAGGGAATTGAGCCTAGAAGATTCCTACGGCTGAACAGAGACCAGTACCACGATCTGTTGAGGCGTCTAACAACTCTAATAGAAAAGCAGAATGCCAACAAGAGAGAAGCTATTTGGTAACTGGGTCTTAGCAAAAACACTTGTTTTCTCTTAGTATATCACATAGAGAAGTTACAGAATCTCTTGACCAACCGACATTAGTAATTTTTCTTTACTTCGTTAAAAGACAAGAAATGCAGAAGCCGTGCCTTTTGCTGCAGATGAAAGACTGGTGACTGAAAATGAAGAAGAGGCAAATGTTTGTACCCGGATGGAGAATGGGTAACTTTTGTAAATAAGTCCAGCGGGGCAACATTCAGTCTGCCGGCACACACGCAGGCAGAGAAGGAAGCAAGATGGCGGGCACCCGGTGCCTGGACGAGCGAAGAGGACTTGCTGGATGGAGAATGGGTAACTTTTGTAAATATGTCCACCGGGGCGACATTTAGTCTGCCGGCACACACGCAGGCAGAGAAGGAGGCAAGATGGCGGGGACCCGGTGCCTGGACGAGCGAAGAGGACTTGCTGGATGGAGAATGGGTAACTTTTGTAAATATGTCCACCGGGGCGACATTTAGTCTGCCGGCACACACGCAGGCAGAGAAGGAGGCAAGATGGCGGGGACCCGGTGCCTGGACGAGCGAAGACGACTTGCTGGATGATAAGGCGTTGGAAATCATTGCCAGCATCAAAAACATGCCTCGCTCGAACAAGGGACGAGGGATCTTAGCATTCCATGTCCAACAACAGGACCAGAGGAAGTCTATGCCCCCGATAGACATTTCAAAACGGCTCATGGAACCATACGTCGCACCAAGCTGGACGAACGATGCTTCCAGTCACCAAATGACATTTAGTCCAGCACTGACACTCACACCAAAACTACGTAATCTGCACAACCGTCGCTACGCCACATCAAGAGCATTCCGTTTGTCAAAAACATTCTCGTGGCATTTATGTTTCCTGCTGTTGATGTTGTGGGTGAAGGGACCTGAGGGGACATACTTATTTCTGGATTAAGATGTGAACTGATGTTCTCACGTGAGACAGTTCCAATGTTGATGTCCTTTTAAAAACCTGCTCCGGATTTCACTGTCTCAATCTTCAAAATACATTTTCCTTGCAAGCTTCTTTTCGTTGTTGATACAACAAAAACAACAACAACAACAACAACAATACTAATTAAGCAAATGGAGATGCTCAATCAAAGCCAAAAATTTTATTCTATTTGGATAAAAATAAAAAAACACATTTTAAATGTTTTTTACTGTAGATTTTTCTATTTTCTCACTTTGCTGTTTCTAATACTTATGTGAGATATTGGAATGTTGTAAAATATTTGACTTTTCAACCGGTGTGAGGTAGAAAGAGGGGGTAGAAAGAGAGGTAGGAGGTAGAAAGGGAGGTAGGAGGTAGAAAGGGAGGTTGGAGATAGTAGGGAGGTAGGAGGTAGAAAGGGAGGTAGGAGGTAGAAAGGGAGGTAGGAGGTAGAAAGGGAGGTAGGAGGTAGGAGGTAGTAGGTTGGAGGTAGGAGGTAGAAAGGGAGGTAGGAGGTAGAAAGGGAGGTAGGAGGTAGAAAGGGAGGTAGGAGGTTGGAGGTAGGAGGTAGAAAGGGAGGTAGGAGATAGGTCAAGGTGGCTTCTGTGCCAGGTAAGTATGAATATGTGCTACCAGTATTAAGCGAGATACAGGTTTTTCACAAATAACTTAAAAAATTACATAATAACAATATGTTTTTAATATATAATAACCATCTAAGGGTTGTTGCCTACTACCCCTGAACATTTCATTCCGATCCCTCCAGTGGTCTAGGAGGAGATAGAAAACAGACGGACGGACGGACGGACGGACGGACGGACAGACAGACAGACAGACAGACACACATACAGACACACAGACAAATTTAGGATGAGGTCGTTTCGTAACTTCCAAACTTCTAGCTTTGCTCGCAGTTTGAAATAAAGAAAAAAATTGCAAAGAATAAAACATGACATGGAAGTACTATTGAATAATATCATTTCAAGGAACTCTAAACCATGAAATGATTTAAGAAATTATCTAAAAAAAAAATATTAAAAAAAAGTTATTTAAAAAACAACAGACATAATGATAAAAGTTTGTTTCTGCAAATTGTAGTGTTTACGATAATTGTTATATATTGTCTCTTTATATATTAGAAAACAAACTGTTCACTTAAAAAAAAAATTTCCTTTCCGTTTGGAATACTGCCTGCATAAAGTTAGCTCAAAATTTTTTTTGCGGCGGCAATTTGCATATTCATTGTCCTTGGATATTTGTTTTAGACTCATAAAACAATTAATTTCCTTTATTTTACTTTACTTCATGATATACTTTTATGAAACAAATAATTTACAAATATTACAGTATATGATTCATACAGACAAACGTATAAGGTGAGGCAAATTACTACTTTAATTGTATTTTTCATGGACGCAAAAAAAAGGCATATTCGACCTCGTCTGTTATCTACCAGTGGAAAGAATTAACAAATTATAATAACTGAATACGAAAAAGAGGGAGACTGACTGCAATACTAATTAAATGTTTGCCAACATAATTGCGTACTTCATTATTTACGGATCTTTTCATGATTCTTTACGATGACGATGAACACGATGTAATTACTACCGTCGTAATGGCGACACACAGCCTCCTGGCTAGTACAGTGGTAGCGCGCTGGCCTTGCATTTGCTTGGTCGGCAGATCGAGTTCCCGCCCGGGCCCGTGATGTTTAAGCTGTTTACTGGGAGGAACTGCTGTGGTCGGGCACCACAGTGGTGTAGCGGTGGTCCACCATGGCCGTGAGGCATAGACCTCTAAACAAAACCTAGTAGTAGTATTAGTAGTAAAACAAAACACTTACACACATACTCCTTTATTACGAGTACACCGTAAACACTGCATATTTAACTTGGTTCCGCTGGATATCTATTTATTTTACTGCTATGTATTAGTCAACAAAAATATTTCCTTTCACACATCGTATCTTGAGTCTCATGAATACTTTTCACCCACCGTACCTCTCCCCACGACCATACCGCAGTAACCACCCACCGGGTGTCTCTCAACTTCCCTTCCTCCTTCATTGTTCGTTTTATTCATTAATTTATTCATTTATCATCATCATAATCATCATCAATCATCATCATCATCATCATCATCACTATCATCATCATCGTTTCGATCAATATGTTTGTGAATACGATGGATATTCGGTACCTAAGTTTGGATTATTAAGAAAGTGTTGCCAACTGTTTTCCCTTTGTACTACTTTACGGTTATTTGTACATAAATTTTTACAAAACACACATTCAGGTTCACGCTTCCAATAAAATAGGAATAGTAGCATGCTGGAGAGAACCACCAAAGTTACGTTATTACTTTCAATTAACCGACTTGATAACAATATGACTCTTGGAACTTTAGGATCGGATCCCATTACTTAGTTGTCGAGGATTTCAGAGTCGAGTGAAGATACGTAGAAAAGTTCAGCTACCTTACCCCGTTGTTTGTTATTTCTGTATAAACACAATTTGGGGACATAAAGTGATGCCAGCGGATATAAGTTCTTAACGACAGACTTTTCTTGTTTACTGTATAGCCGCGGGCGTATTTTGCTAACTAAAAGTGGTATCTGGCATCTCTATCAGGCTGTCACATCCTCCACCTCTACAGACAACGTGACGGTGACAGTCGATGAGATAAGCTAGTTAAGTACCTAGAACCACAATTCATCACATGCATCGTTTATACTAACATGACCCTTCCTATGAGGTAATACGGAGCGTGGAATGAAGAAGAATTATATAAATGCTCCTTCTCACCGTCAAAAGAAAAATCTGCATAACTACTGCTCGGACGATATCGATATAAATATGAAATCCTACATACTTTAAATAGTTTCCTCTACACATCATGTAACCACCACTTTTATAGCTGGTAAGTGGAAGAATACACAAACAGTGGATAAGTGGAATAAGAGTGGTATATGGTTTTTTTTCTGTGTTTTACTTAACAAACTATGATAAAACATACACACTTATAAAAGTTATTGTCTGAGTGATTGTTAAGCCACGAACGGACTTTATAGACTTGGAATTCGGGCTTTAAAGAAACAACACTTGTTGGCACACACAACACAGGTCTGTCCCACACACACACGTGAATACTTCTGGCGAGCCTGTGTCCACCCACCACCAGCCTTTCCAAGCAGGACGCTGGTGGGGGCTGGGGGGTGCCACCTAATGTGTTGTTTATAATGATCAGTATTAGTCTAAACACACAGATATACGTAAAATCAATGATGTACTAGTTACATAATAATGAATACTTTATAGTGAAAAACATATAATACTGTATAGAGGCTATGCAGTCACGTGACCCCAGCTGGTGCGTCCGCCACACTGACGGTCAAGGGGCGTAACACAGTGTGTGTAAGCAATACACCTATGAGACCTTTCCAGCATTGTAATCTTATGATTGACCATGTCAGCAGCAAATTTGATAGTCAGTGAGCACATCAAACACCTTACAAATGAGGAATTGCCCAGATACCATGTAAAACTGGGTATTTTAGGGGCATGTGACCCACATGAAGCCCCCGGTGTTTTATTTACTTCATTCACCAGAATGCCCTAGAGAATTCAGAGTTGTATGTTTACATTACCTGATGTATTCTGAGAAAGTTTTCTTTACTACATTTCCGTCGCAAATTCTTAGTTAGATAGATATTCAATGTTTTCTGTGAGATCTTCTCTTCGGGAATAAGGTAAAATTTAGTTTGGTTTGAACAAGGTTCTGTTATTTGTCAAGGTAGGTTAAGGTTTGGTTAATTTATGTTATGTTATGTGATGTTAATTTAGAAGATATTAAATGTTTTCGATGACCTAAAATCGGGGGTTGGTCGAGATGCAGACGCCAATTTTTTTCGTAGCCATACGCCAGGTTTTGTGACCGTTAGTGCATTGTACGTTCGTCAATAGGTCATTGTTAGATTATGTCAGTGATTCTGGCATCTTGTTTATAGCGTAAATCATTGTATTTTGTCACTAGCTCATTGTTAGATTATGTCAGTGATTCTGGCACCTTGTTTATAGCGTATATCATTGTATTTTGTCAATAGGTCATTGTTAGGTTATGTTAGTTATTCTGTCACCTTGTTTATAGCATAAATCATTGTATTTTGTCAATAGGTCATTGTTAGGTTATGTTAGTGATTCTGGCACCTTGTTTATAGTGTAAATCATTGTATTTTGTCAATAAGTCATTGTTAGGTTATGTTAGTGATTCTGTCACCTTGTTTATAGTGTAAATCATTGTATTTTGTCAATAAGTCATTGTTAGGTTGTTAGTGATTCTGTCACCTTGTTTATAGTGTAAATCATTGTATTTTGTCTTCACCCAAGAACCCCACATTCCCACAAGTCCCCAAGCTTGTTGGGGACTTGTGGGAAACAGGGGAGGGAAAGCTTTGTAGTAGCACAAAGGAACACAGGCACTAACACCACGTGGTACCAGCCATGTACATTCATACATATATACATACATACATACATACAATTGGGGAGGCGGTAGCCTAGTGGCTAGCGGTCGGGCATACCAGCTCAGGGTCCCGCGTTCGAGCCCCGGCACGGGCTGGCCACTTTTCTATGGTAATACCGCCGAGTGGCCTAAGATCACCCACATGCTGCCATAACACATCCTCGACGGGACTGCAAAGCTATATGTGCGAGGAGCTTCCGCTGGCAGCATGAGCCTCTCTATATGTAACGAGGAGTCACTTAAAAAATCTAACCCGCGCTACTAACGGGCGGAGGCCGATCATCTAAGGCCTCCATTGAGCCTACCGGCGCAAAGGAAAAAGGATAAAAAAAAAAGTCTGTGAAGGTTTCAGACGGTGCTTGTCATTATAAGCAAATATTGGCCATATATGACAATCCGGAAAAAAATGGGTAGTAATATATAAAAAGCATATATAACTAAACCGAACCGAACTGAACCAAACCTAGCCTAACCCAACCTAACACACATCAAAGACGCTTTGCGAGGTAAATAATGGCGATTATCACCTGAAACCTTCACAAATGTACACTTTGTATAGTATGTAGGACTTCATATTTGTATCGATATCGTCCGAGCAGTACTTATGTAGATTTACCAAAATTTGTGTGCAAATAAAAATTTGGTGGAAGTAAAATTTTACCATATAGTATTTTTTAGTCACCATATGAGTGGTCTGAGGTAAATTTAGTTATTATTTCTGATAATCTATATACTTTTATTCAATTAATTATTATTACTACTATTACTATCACCCTTCCTTCTTTCCTTCCCTCCCTCCCTCCCTCCCTCCCTCCTATCACCCTTTCCTCCCTCGCTCCTATCACCCTTTCCTCCCTCGCTCCTATCACCCTTTCCTCCCTCGTTCCTATCACCCTTGCCTCCCTCCCTCCTATTACCCTTTCCTCCCTCCCTCCTATCTCCTTTCCCTTCCTTATTATTATTATTATCTTTATCATTATTGTTATAATTATTATCATTATTAGTATCGTTATAGTATCATTATCATGAAAAGGAAGACTAAAGAAAATACAAAAAATGCTCTGTATAATTAACAATATCCGATATATTTCGAAAAAAAATAAAACTTTGAGATCAGAATAAATAAACGACAATTAATTTAAAAGTTTGTGCTGGAAAGGGAAATTCTGGAGTCATAGTAAAACCTGTTACCCCCTGAGGTGTGAGTCTTGCCATGGTGGAAGTGCAGCCCCAGTGTGACCCAGTCTTTCGTCATCCCTGTAATGACACTCCTCTACAATACCCGACATTTTTTAAGGACAACTCTGTGTCACGAGGGGCATCAATGTGCTTTAAAGTCACAGCAAGAAAGTTTTGTTCTTATAACTCGCGTGTCCTGTTTCCGTGTTATATTCCAGACACATTGACGTCATGCAACCTAAGCTGTATGTGTCACTACAGCAATTATGGATTAAAAATATAAAATAAATTAATGCATTCTGTGAGGTTTTATCATTAACAACGCGGAATAGTCAGGCAACAGAACACTGCGTCATCCAAGGTCACACACACATCATAAACAAGAGCATAAATGGAATGATTTCACGCCTACTTCTCCTGCACATAAGTACGTTCAGTACAATGCAACTCCATATATGACCATCGGATTAAAACACATATCAAGCTTGAAAATAGGGTCCATAATGAATAGAGTCAGTAATGATGTTTACTGTGCTGCTCACATCCTCTCCTACTCCTCCTTCACCCTGCCCACTGTCCACACAACCACCATCACCGCTACCACATGATGATTCAGCTTATCTTGGCTTGGTCACGTACAAGCACACAACACAATAAATAACACTTCAAGCGTGCGTCCTCTCCGGCAGCCGGCAGCCGGCAGCCGTCTCTCTCCCTCTCTCTCTCCCGCAGTGTTCACGACGGGACTTGTTTCGACGCGGGTGCTTCAAATGCTCCAAACCTGTTTCGTAAAGTATACATAATTACATACTGTCTTAGCTTCTTCCATCTAGTCTTACCTTCCCTAAACTACTTATTGCCTTTTCTGATAACTTTATGCACTGCGAAATTAAGTGTAGTATGTAGGGCATTAGTCGTTAGGAAGAAATTAAGTTGATAACTCACAAACAGGCATCGTACATCATAACCACCGCCACCACCACCACCACCGTCTGGCCTCACCTTCACCAGCAGCAGTCATCAAATAGTAAAAATACTTTGCTACACGTCTCATACATTTAGTGTGACAAACGTGTGCCTCCAAAGCCTTGCCAGGGAAATAAAAATTGTTAATGGAAACAGTAATGTGTTTGTTTTCGTTTTTCATTGGACCAACGGTACGAAGAGAACTATACATTGTCTCATGTACGGTCTCCAAGATCCCTGTGCCAAACCGTTATGCAGTTATGCCGCGTATAAGTTTCCCTAAAATGTATATATATATATATAATATATATATATATATATATATATATATATATATATATATATATATATATATATAGAGAGAGAGAGAGAGAGAGAGAGAGAGGGAGAGAGAGAGAGGGAGAGAGAGAGAGCGAGAGCAAGAGCGAGAGCAAGAGCGAGAGAGAGAGAGAGAGAGAGAGAGAGAGAGAGAGAGAGAGAGAGAGAGAGAGAGAGAGAGAGAGAGAGAGAGAGAGAGAGAGAGAGGGAGAGAGAGGTAGGAGATACTATGAACTGTCCCAGTATCTGTGTGAGCTGCTTACGTGTGTGTTTCCAGCAATAGCAGACTTGAAAATTTTCTTATAACGGAGAGAATAATACGATATCTCTTGAAATCACGAGTGGAAATCGAGCCATTAGCGTATGACTTACCATTTGCAGCGTCAACGGGGAAACTCAGGCATCATTAAAACAACTTACTTCACGAGTTACTGAATCTCAAATGTGGTAATGTTGGAACTGTAAAACATAAAGCCTGATTAAACTTCATGTGTGGCCTTGACGTGTGAGGCGAAGGGACAGAAGAACAGACGGCCGCCATAACAACGAAGGATAGGTGTTGCACGGCGTATGTAAGTTGAATACAAGACCCTCGAGGCATAGGAAACTTTTGAAACGACATAAAAGTGAAAAGAAAAGTATATACATAAATGCTTCAAAATACTGTTTCGCGACGCTGACAGTGCATCTCAGTTTACCCTTTTCCAGCCTGACCTGAGACACCCTCGAGTATTTTCCTTCTGTTTTTTATTTCTGGCTATTGTCCATATGTTAATGTTCAGTTACGGATCAGTTGATTGTGTCCGTTGCACTTTCTTGTCCGGCGGAGGAGCAAAACAGATATATATAATATAACTAAATGCATACACACACACACACACACACACACACACACTTTCATCAATCTAATAAGACATTCCAATGGGCAAACGCAGGGCAGGTCAGGCTTGGTGGGAAGGGCGGCCACCAGAGGATCATTGACAGGGATAAGCGATCACTAAGGAAGAAATGCTACTAATAAGGTGTTAAGGAAGAAGGACTAACCTGTAGGAACGTGGCTCTGCATATTCTTACTGCTTCGCTGCTGATCTTTTCTTTCCCTCCAGGACCACCAAATGCCCGTGTGTACCAAGGTGGTACTCAAGATGGAGGAACATTTTAATACTGATACTTTAACACCTGTAACTACTACCCTTTCTTACTCTACACGAGGCAACCGCCTAGGGAATGGAAGTGAAACACGGGATAAAAATATAATTCCTTGTAATTTGACAAAATACAGCAATTATTGGTGGTACAAATGCAAGACAAAACAGGGAGAACACATGCGTTATTTCCTTTTTTAATAGTAATAATATATATATTAAGTGTAACAGGCGGCGGACAAACCACAGATCAAATTTTAGGCAAATAGAGGCTGACGGTACTGATGAAGCTAAAAGTGACACTAATTATAATGATGATGATACAATGACAATAATGACGACGGTGGATGGTGAAGGTGATCAGTGCTTTGGTAACTACACAGGTAACGAGCAGTGTGATGCGATGACGTTCACGGTCATAAATATGCTACCTAGTTGTACCCGATGAACACTATCCAAAGGGAGGTTTGCGTACACACATATTGTAGCGAAAAGCTGTAAGGTAGAGGCGCGTGCTAACGAATATTAAGTCATCGAAAAGCCACGATTAAAGGACGTGAGAATATCAGTTAAATCAGCGGTGACGAGCTGGTGGTACAGGCTTGGTGGGGAGGAAGGTGAGTATTATAGTACACCTGGTGTGCACAAATGTTTCTTGGGCTTTGCGTCACTCCTTGCGGATTCCTCTCTCTCTCTCTCTCTCTCTCTCTCTCTCTATATATATATATATATATATATATATATATATATATATATATATATATATATATATCTTTATCTCTCTTTCTCACACACACACACATATATATACACATACACATACGCAGGAAACAGTAAACAGGTCACCACCGTTACAATAAGCAATAAACACATTTTTTCCCAAATTGTCCACGAACGCAGAGTGAACGGCAGTTCCTCTCTTTATGCTGCCAGACATCTAACAGACACACAGACGACAGAAGACAGCACCCTTGTCTCATGTTCAGCAAGTTTAGTGGTCGTCTTGATGTCACTCAATCTAATCTTCGGTGGAGTTTCCATCACAAACCTCATCTAACTTGAAATAGTTTAATGTTACTGAGTTTCTCGCTACTAATCATCAAGGTTCAAAATAGATTCCTCAAACCTTCACTCACTCCGGACGACTAGGTGCTACTCATTATAATCTAATGGACAGCATACTCTCCATCTTTCCTATTCACTGGTAAATTTGAAGGATAAGTTCCACGCTCTATCCTATTTTAGCTTTTCTGATTATTCATATTATGAAAATAAAATATGGGGCACGCTCGGTAATAATGTGGTGGCTGGGTGGTAGGGGTGATCGAGGGTCCTTAAATTAATTTGAAACTCGTACAGTGGTGGAGGCTGAGCAGAGGAGCTGCTCTCTCTACGCTCTATATAAGCAATGCAATAGTTATGTTCACGGGCTAACAAATGGTGTCGAAGCAGCCAGTACAACGAACAACCACGGATTCAAAAGTAGTGTATTTAGCGCCTCCTTACACACTGCCGATGACCAACCAACCAACCAACCAATTGCAACATGAGAATGATTATCTACTTTCTGTTACTGGTCCGTGTATGACTTCAGTACCACGTGGAAAGTTGTGTTCGGTGACTGCTGTGAAGGATGAACCAATAGCTTAGTGGAAGGCAACAGTTAACGTCACTACTTATATATCCATGTTTTTATCTATTTTTTTTTACTTGTATTCCATTATAGTGTTGGGACAGAGCTTTTTTCTTTCAGTCATACTCTTTTTCGTCTTGGTCTGACGCATTATATGTACCTCGTGGTATGAAGGTCAAAAGGTCATTTGCAGATCAAGTGAAGCAGAGTGAGCACCCACACAGGGGTCTCCAAGGAAGCTAATCCTTAATTGAGTTGAGAAGACAATTTCCATCAAGGACGGTGCAAATTACTTCTTAATTAATAGCCAAGTTGTTCTCTCAAAATAGTATGTAGACTTTCCTATTTATATCCAAATGTCAACTTGTCTTAAGATAATATCACGGTTATCCTCGGCGGTACAAGGACGCCTGACTAGGTATGATTATATTTTGGTTCAATATAGAGTACATCCACTCAGACAATGTACATCCACTCAGACAATGTACATCCACTCAGACAATGTACATCCACTCAAACAATGTACATCCACTCAGACAATGTACATCCACACAGACAATGTACATCCACTCAGACAATGTACATCCACTCAGACAATGTACATCCACTCAGACAATGTACATCCACTCAGACAATGTACATCCACTCAGACAATGTACATCCACTCAGGCAATGTACATCCACACAGACAATGTACATCCACTCAGACAATGTACATCCACTCAGACAATGTACATCCACACAGACAATGTACATTCACTCAGACAATGTACATCCACACAGACAATGTACATCCACACAGACAATGTACATCCACACAGACAATGTACATCCACTCAGACAATGTACATCCACACAGACAATGTACATCCACTCAGGCTCTTCTGAACTTGCTAACTGCATGCCTCCCCCCTGCCGCGGCCTCGCTGCACAAGACTTTCTACTTCTTCTCATCCTTATTCTGTCCATCTTCCTAATGCAAGAGTTAACCAGTATCTTCACTCTTTCATCCCTTACACTGGTAAACTCTGGAACTCTCTTCCTTTGTCTGTTTTTCCACCTGCCTATGACTTGAACTCTTTCAAGAGAGGAGTGTCAAGACACCTCTAATGTTAACTGAATCTCCACCCTTTGCTTCTATTCTCCTACTGTCCTCTTTACAGGGTCTGACGACAAGCGGGATTTTTTTTTTACTTATTTCTGTTTTCCCTTAGCCATTACCCTTTTAATATATATAAAACCATCCACACAGACAATGTACATCCACTCAGACAATGTACATCCACTCAGACAATGTACATCCACTCAGACAATGTACATCCACACAGACAATGTACATCCACTCAGACAATGTACATCCACACAGACAATGTACATCCACACAGACAATGTACATCCACACAGACAATGTACATCCACACAGACAATGTACATCCACACAGACAATGTACATCCACACAGACAATGTACATCCACTCAGACAATGTACATCCACACAGACAATGTACATCCACTCAGACAATGTACATCCACACAGACAATGTACATCCACACAGACAATGTACATCCACTCAGACAATGTACATCCACACAGACAATGTACATCCACACAGACAATGTACATCCACTCAGACAATGTACATCCACACAGACAATGTACATCCACTCAGACAATGTATATCCACACAGACAATGTACATCCACTCAGACAATGTACATCCACTCAGACAATGTACATCCACACAGACAATGTACATCCACACAGACAATATACATCCACTCAGACAATGTACATCCACACAGACAATATACATCCACTCAGACAATGTACATCCACACAGACAATATACATCCACTCAGACAATGTACATCCACACAGACAATGTACATCCACACAGACAATGTACATCCACACAGACAATGTACATCCACACAGACAATATACATCCACTCAGACAATGTACATTCATTCACACAAAGAAAAGACGGTGGAAATAAAAAAAAACTAATAAAACAGCAGCTGAACGTTTTGGAAAACATAAAACACACACACACACACACACACACACCACACACACACACACACACACACACACACACACGGCGTAAGCAAAAAACGCTTTAAAACTGAACAATAAAACAAAAGCAAACAGGTAACAAATCTGGACAAAGAAAATCTTTAAAAAAAGATAATCTGCACAGAAAAATAAACAAATGAAAAAAAAAAAAACTGAAAATGATAGACAATAATTGAAAGAGTAAACAACGATGCAACAACATTCTTTGAAAAGCATGAATATTACCTATTGTACGTTTACACACACACACATACACACACACACACACACACACATACCCACACACACACACGCACGCACGCACACACACACACACACACACACACACACACACACACACACACACACGCACGCACGCACGCGCGCTCTCTCTCTCTTTCTCTCTCTCTCTCTCTCTCTCTCTCTCTCTCTCTCTCTCTCTCTCTCTCTCTCTCTCTCTCTCTCTCTCTCTCTCTCTCTCTCTGCTGTGCTTGCAATGACTCATGCTTTCTCCAGTGAGTTACGCGCGCACAAAGCGATGATTCATGTTGGATAAGATTACGGAAACAGAGTCATATCGGAAAAGTAATGGTGTCGTTAATTTCCAGGCCAGTTTTCGCCTCGTGCAAGACTAATGGATATATAACGGCGGCAAATGTACTACTACCAGCTCCCTTCCCAACACACCTGGAAACAAGGTCTGCTGTACACTTTTGGGGAGACTGTTGAGCAAAATATATTTTCTGGAATATCATATCAATTCTTTTTATTTTTTATTTACTATACTTGAGTTGACTATTTTTTATCTTGCTCTCTCTTTGTGTTAAAGCTATATCACACGACAATAGTAGAAAGCCAAAATCGGTGCAATCTTTTAAACACTTCATTTTGTGCACACTGTATCTAAAAGGCGTATATTGCAAGAAGTGAATTATACTGAAGGAAACCAATGCTGACAGAATCATTGTTTGTCTTGTTTCTATGCAATGTGCAGTATATTCTTTTAAATTTTATGCTCATCCTCCTCTTTCTCTTTCTCCTCTTCCTTCTATTTTTCCACTGCTTCCAGTCTTATCTCTTGTTAGTCTTACTTCGCTTCTTTTTATCTTTCCTTCTTTCTTTTTTCCACGACCTTTCTTTATATTTCCTCATTACTCTTACTTCGCTTCCTTCTCCCAGTTTCCCTGCTCCTTTTCCGCCTCTTCTTCGTTAACCTTATTTTCCACATGCTCTAACTTGACTCTTTCATTCAGACGTCATGTGAGCGGAGGCCCTCGTCACCCTGGCCTAGTGATACCTGCGGTGCCCTAGACAGAAAAAGAGAGAGAGAGAGAGAGAGAGAGAGAGAGAGAGAGAGAGAGAGAGAGAGAGAGAGAGAGAGAGAGAGAGAAAAAAAAAAAGAGAAAAAAAAAAAATAGGGATCAATCTTGAGTTAATATAGTCGGTAGTTCCATTGTATATTAGGGTGTCTCTCAGGCTCTGTTTTCTTTTTTCCTGAAAGGGATTATTGTTTTGAGTAACATTTTTCCACTATAAGTCATGAACGCTTGCAAAACATTAACAAGGAAATAACTCTGATTAAGCCACCAACCTACAGAAGGACTGGAGTTGAGATATAACCTTCGACTGCTGTAAAACACAAATGTTAATGCAATCATCCCCTTACCTCTTTCCCTTCATCACCACCACCGCTACCACCTGCGCTACCTTCGCTTCCCCTTACATCACCACCACCACCACCATCACTTTTCTGTTCCCGGAGCTCAACATAATATAATTTTCTGAGTATCTGTCACTTCCTAGTACTCATTAATAAAGCTTAAGTAATGCCACACGTCACTTTTGTACTCATCTGCCGCCACTGATCTACGTCCTTACCTTGAGAGAGAGAGAGAGAGAGAGAGAGAGAGAGAGAGAGAGAGAGAGAGAGAGAGAGAGAGAGAGAGAGAGAGAGAGAGAGAGAGAGAGAGAGAGAGAGGAGAGAGAGAGAGAGAGAGAGAGAGAGAGAGAGAGAGAGAGAGAGAGAGAGAGAGAGAGAGAGAGAGAGAGAGAGAGAGAGAGAGAGAGAGAGAGAGAGAGAGAGAGAGAGGAGAGAGAGAGAGAGAGAGAGAGAGAGAGAGAGAGAGAGAGAGAGAGAGGGAGAGAGAGAGAGAGAGAGAGAGAGAGAGAGAGAGAGAGAGAGAGAGAGAGAGAGAGAGAGAGAGAGAGAGAGAGAGAGAGAGAGAGAGAGAGAGAGAGTATATTCAAAACCTACTTTCCTATATAAGTAGCATAATCACTCAAATCCTGGATGGAGTGAGATTTTCTGTAAGTGAACATAACTTTGATAATTTTCATCTTCCTTAATAGTGTAAAAAAAAGAGCAAACTCGAGGAATAGGAGCAGAGAGTAATTCATAACGGATGATTACCAATTTCTTTCCTCATCAGCAAGGGGTTATCATCATTTTGCGATGTGAAAAGGACCATGTTAAAAATAAGAATGATTTAAAGAAGAAAAAAAAAATGAGAATTAATTAATGCACTATTGATAATACCAAATTTTTACCGTCAGTGACAAAGTAGTACATTTTTTTAGGACTTTCGGAAAGAAAAAAAATTTTCGATCATTAATTTTAGAGAATTATGGCTTTGCGTGTCATGAAAAAAAGTTCAGTAGAAAAAAAAAATAATTGCACTATTATTTTTTCCGAAAGTCTCTAGCGATGGAAAAAACGTACACTGAAAAGTACTTCAATACCACGAGGAAGTGTCATGTGGGGCGTATTGGTCTGTCCTCGCGACGCTGGGAGAGATGCAAAGGTTCGGGACACAAAGAATGGAGGAGGAGGCACTAGCACACACATGCGAGGGAATGTTGAGTTGCTGCTTCCATTTAGTCCTTCACTTTGCATCACACTACTGGGCTTCATGACTTACCAAACAGAGGCAGGATACATGACTAATGCATATTTCAACCTATCTCTCCACACGTCCCTCGGATGGAATACGGGAAAGAGAAAGAAGGGAAAGGAAGGATCTTTGATATCAATAAAGGTGTGAATTTTTTCTTATTTCTAACTCACAGTAGTTAAGAAAGTAAGGTTTGGGAGTCACAAAATGTTACATACGATGATTGCTTTGGTCTGCGTATTTTTCAGTCCACATTGCACAAAGTTCATTATTGAGAGAACCCCTGCTGCACTCCTCCTGCTGTACTGCTGCTGCTGCTGTTATCATTGACCACTGTACGCGTAGGCACCATACAGTATCATTACACTGTCAAAATCAGACACTAATACAACCCTAAAGAAGATATGGGAGCCGTTCTTGCGGTGTTCAAGTGGATATTTTCTCCTAATTCCAACAGCAAGAAAATTACAACTTACAAGTTGCTTAACAACTACTACAACTTATAACAATTATTGAACATTAATGGAATGTATATAGGTATGCATGTAAGTATGTACGTTATAGATCTGAAACTCATTACACTGCCTTGCAACGACACTTCACGGAGGAAACGTAAATAACAGATCACACTTAAGAGAACTTGACCTCCTTACCTGACCTGACCTGACCGGCAGAGTAGTGTCAAGTGTCAGGGGTCACATCTTGGCGGTGAGGCAGGTAATCTTTGCGTCAGTTTTTCATTCCTGCATTAATG
>JAPQNM010000004.1:18198101-18200601 GCA_029783475.1 Metacarcinus magister
ACCAGACAACAGATCTCTGCTGCTTCCCCCAGCATCAGTAATCACCCATCACAACCAGACAACACATCACTGCTGCTTCCCCCAGCATCAGTGATCACCCATCACAACCAGACAACACATCACTGCTGCTTCCCCCAGCATCAGTGATCACCCATCACAACCAGACAACACATCACTGCTGCTTCCCCCAGCATCAGTAATCACCCAACACAACCAGACAACACATCACTGCTGCTTCCCTCAGCACCAGTGATCACCCAACACAACCAGACAACACATCACTGCTGCTTCCCCCAGCATCAGTGATCACCCATCACAACCAGACAACACATCACTGCTGCTTCCCCCAGCATCAGTGATCACCCATCACAACCAGACAACAGATCTCTGCTGCTTCCCCCAGCATCAGTAATCACCCATCACAACCAGACAACACATCACTGCTGCTTCCCCCAGCATCAGTGATCACCCATCACAACCAGGCAACAGATCACTGCTGCTTCCCCCAGCATCAGTGATCACCCAACACAACCAGACAACAGATCACTGCTGCTTCCCCCAGCATCAGTGATCACCCATCACAACCAGCCAACACATCACTGCGGCCATTACTCTCTCATCACCCAACGTGACTCGACTCTCCCATCACACCCATAGTTCCAGTTTCCTCCACGTTGTGCAATCCGTTCGCTTTTCTATTGCATTACTCACTAAAAAAACAATAATATGATAAAAGTCACCATTCATCTTCTGTTTTCTTCGTGATGACTTGATCAAGATCTATATATATGGATCTTGGTTTCGATGACATACCTCCTGTACGTGATAACTTGAATTTTAACCTTATGACATCTACTGCAGAGCAGTAGATGTCATATATCTGGATTTGCAAAAGGCCTTTGATAAAGTACCTCATCAACGATTGCTTAATAAACTAATGACTCACGGTATCTCTGGTAGCATTTACAATTGGTTTCTGGACTGGCTCTCTGAACGCAAGCAGAGAGTAGTCTTAAACGGTGTCTCCTCTCAATGGTTAAACGTAAAAAGTGGCGTCCCACAGGGTTCAGTGCTTGATCCTGTCTTATCCTTGATATATGTTAATGACATAGATGATGGGATCACTTGCAAAATATCGAAATTCGCTGACGATACGAAAATTGCCAGTAAAGTAACTACGACAACTGACAGAGAAGTCTTACAATCAGACCTAGATCGACTAACGTCTTGGGCCAATAAATGGCAAATGAAATTTAGCGTTGATAAATGCAAGGTACTACACATCGGAAGAAACAATGATCACGTTCAGTATTCAATGAATGGTAAACCATTTTCTACAGTAAACAAGGAAAAAGATCTGGGAATCACAATATCAAACGATTTAAAACCCAATCAGCATTGCTCAGAGGTAGTTAAAACTGCTAACAGTCGGCTATATTGGGCGTATTTTCGAAAATAATTCAGAAAAAGTCATATTAAAACTGCATAATTCACTAGTACGACCCCATCTTGAGTATTGCGTACAGGTTTGGTCCCCATATTACATAAAGGACATTGACAAACTGGAAAGAGTCCAGCAAAGAATAACAAAAATGATTCCAAGGCTGAAAAATAAACCTTATGAAGAAAGACTTAAAGAACTAAACTTATTCAGTCTAGAAAAACGAAGGATGCGAGGGGATTTAATTGAAATGTTCAAGATAATCAAAGGATTTGATAATATCAATACAGAAGATTACTTTACTTTTGATCGATCAAATATAACAAGAAGACGTCATATTTTTAAGATTACTGGTAAAAGATTCACATCAAACGAAGCCAAGCACTTCTTTTTCAATCGGATCGTTAACGTTTGGGATTCCCTGCCCGCCAATGTCGTCAACAGTAAAACAATTATTACGTTCAAAAATAGACTTGACAAATATTTAGAAGCCAATCCACAACTAAAATACTATCCGTTAATGTAGCAAACTTTGAGTAAGTTCATCCTGATGTACTACCTCAGGGTGACTGTCGGTGGTCGGGAGTCTGAGGTCCAGCCCATCAAAGCAGGTGTTCCTCAGGGAAGCTGTCTCGGCCCTCTGCTTTGGAATATATATATATATATATATATATATATATATATATATATATATATATATATATATATATATATATCAATGACCTGCTACACCTCATCCCCAGTGCGAGAGCATACGCCGATGACATCACCCTGACGCAGAGCTACAACCCACAGGAGGAGCCTGCTACTGCGTCTCAGCTTGACGACAGGCTGAGCTGCATCATCGCCTGGGGCAATATGTGGCAGGTGAAATGTGCCCCCCATAAAACTCAGCTGCTCCTCGTCTCCAGAAAGAACTCAACCCTTCGCCTTAATTTTAACGGGGCACCACTGGCGCCACAGGACGAGATGGAGGTGTTGGGGGTCACCTATGATCGTGGGTTGACCTTTAAAACCCACATCGAACGTCTCGCCAGGGAGGCGTCCGAAAAGCTGGCT
>JAPQNM010000004.1:18208101-18213101 GCA_029783475.1 Metacarcinus magister
TTACTTTGGGTGAAAGGAAGGCAGAGGAATGTCATCTGGAAGGGCAAAAATTGGGTGATATAAGCAGGAAGGGTTGGAAGGAGTGTTAATGAAGTGAGGATGATGGTCCCTGCATTGTAATATCCGAGCATTATATCCCCATGATCAAGGTGAACATAGAATAAATAAAAATATCAAACAGCAAAAAATAAGTCAATATGGTTCAACTGTGGAGGGATAAACATCAAGTGCTGACAAAACCGTTCTTTTTTAGTGCTCGTGAGGCTAATGCTCCAAGATTTCTTCGAAGGACTAGCTAAAAACATTTTGAATTCACAACGTAAAGAAAACTTACTCGCGGTTCTTTTAAGAAAAATTCAGATCCTGCTTTTCCACCCTGCAGGTCGCCGGGGAAATCAAAATTATTCTCGTCGTCGCGGTAGATATACACACAACATCTGGATATTCTTGTTCTCGGCCGCACACATTCACGACTTTTTTGCATTTCAGCCTGATCCAGCGTGAGGGAGGCGGTTGTAGCGGACCTGCCTCCTCTCCCTGCCACTCTGCTATGATAACGTCAACAAAGTGTGATCGAATAAATTTAGTCGTTTGGTGAGGTGACGCGCTGTGGCAGGGAGATAGGGAGGGAGGGACAGAAAAAAAATTAGAGAAATATGAAGGAAGGAACGATAAGAAACGGATGTCATAGTCAGAAAAAAGTATGAAGATAATACAGAAAAACAGAGACGAATAGAGATAGAATGAAAAAAAAAAACAATAGACCAGGTGGTGGCCTAGTGGCTAGCGGTTGGGCATACCAACTCAGAGTCCCGAGTTCGAGCCTCGGCATGAGCTGGCCTCTTTTCTTTGGTAATACCGCTGAGTAGCATAAGATCACCCACATACTGCCATAACACTATCCTCGACGTCCTCGACGGGACTGCAAAGTTATATGCTCGAGGAGCTTCCGCTGGCAGCATGATCCTCTCAATAAGAAACGAGGCGTCACTTAAAAAATCTAACCCGCGCTACTAACGGGCGGAAGCCGATCATCTAAGGCCTCCATTAAGCTTACCGGCGCCACGGGTAAAAGATAAAAAAGAGAGAAAAAAAGGAAGTAAAAGAGTATAAAAACATCAGGAACAGAAATAGGCAAAGGGAAGGAAGATAGATGTTTACTATGTACTGTACCAAAAAAACATAATTAGAGAGGGAAATCTAGGAACACAATCAGCCAGGGAAAAGAAGGCGGATGTTTATGAGGCGTCAATGGTAAAGCATCAAGGCCACAAAGCCAAACAAGGGGATCGGAGCAGCGTGATATTGCCAATCCAGGACAAAGGGAAGGTCAGTCACACACCACTTGTCTCCATAGAACGCAAACAGGTAAGGACACACACACACACACACACACACACACACACACACACACACACACACACACACACACACACACACACACACACACACACACACACACACACACATACATACATACATACGCACACACAAACATACACACCTATAAGTTAGTCATCATTCCTGAATACAAAAAAACACAAATTAATGAGGTAAAATAGAAAAATATATCTGTAAAATCCATAAAGGAAAGAGAGCGAGTGAGAGAGAAAATAAGCGGTGTGCCTCCAACACAAACAAAAAGAAAAACGAGTGGGCGTAAATTACTGACCGTCACTGAAACTGTATAAAGGAAAGGTAAATTGTGTGGAGAGAGAAGCGGCGTACCTATATTGAGTAAAATATACGGAAAGGAATGGTGAGTATAGGATGAAATGACTCGACCCAACAGGTGCCTGGGTAGCCACGGAAATACGTTTGTAGTTAATTAAGTGGAACAAACTTTCCCCACAGCTGGAGTTTCCGTAAGAACTTTTGTCTCTGGATGTGTTGTGGTTAAGGGGCTGGAAGAAACAGGCGACGGTGGTATTGTGCTTGACTAACCAACATAAGTTTTATTTTCATCAATGACTTGTTTGTCTGTATCACCACAACCGAGGACGACATTGAAGATAAAATTATCAACCAACCCACCCTCCCTTCCACGGCTGAAGAAAGTCTTATTGTACGAAAAGGAATTAATCAAAAACAAAGAAGAAAAATAACTAGATGGAAAGATGAGATAGAAAGTTCTGCTTGAGTAACCTAGAATAGACAGGCAGACGATATAAATGAGTGGAAAAGGTTGGGGAAAGGCCTTTGTTCTGCAGAAGTCTCAGAGACTGATGATGATGATGATAATGATATTATGTATCACATCTTATTTCTTGTTATATTAATAAGTGTGAAATGGATTAATTATCCTGTTTTCCAAATTCGTATGTTGACAGTAGGAACAACATTTCTACAAGGAACCATTTCCAAGTGAGACAGGAAGAGCACGCTTGATTACGTTGGTCCCAGGAATGACTCTCCTTTAATGGTTGTTTGTATAAGGGGTAATAGATTGGTTGATAATTGTTCCGTCAGAGTGTTGAGCAAACAAAATATTGAAAACTCCATTAAATACTATCCCAGTAAAAACTAATTTTGTGAGTCTCATAAGGAAATTAAACCATTTGATTTGTTGGTTTTAATACTTCGATAAAACATTCGTCTTGGGTAGAAACATTATAGTGACGTGAATCGTAAAGTTAAAGATAAGAATATCGATCTAATTGGTGTTAAGAGATGAGTTAGCTGCATTATGGTATCATTACGGGATTCCTTCGTCGAGGTAGTGATAGCAATGAGTAGAGAGACGAATTTGAAGGACACACACGAGGGGCATCACAGAACATACTACTCAGGATACAAATCAATAACAGTGACGCATATAAAGACGCTTGTGTGACATTACTCGGAGCTATAGTTCAATAATGAAACAAAAAATAAATAATCAAGTGTTGCATTTTAATAATTCTAATTAGAAGGCTTTTACTGAACGAATTAAATGACAATGAGAACAATGAAGATGCAATGTGTGCGTCGTTTTAGTGATCTGTAAAAAAATCAAGTTAAGGCTGAATGTGGAACTCTACGCTATACAGAACCCACAGTACACAACCCTTAGCCTAGCAAATATACAAGTCATTTGGATTAGTACAATACTTCTGCCTCGGTGCCTTGCTATTAGTGGTAAATGTTGTGTGATGACGCAGATTGATAAACGGTATTACATACATATAGACTGACTTTTGTACACAGGCAAATTAATAAATATGTAGATAAATATATAAACTAATAAATAAATAAATATATATATATATATATATATATATATATATATATATATATATATAAAATAGATAAACAAAATAATGCAAAGAAAAAAAAAACGACAAGAAAAACACACAAAACACACACACACACACACACACACACACACACACACACACACACACACACACACACACACACACAAACACACACACAGACACACACACACACACACACACACACACACACACACACACACACACACACCGAACCACATCTACCACCACCAGCACCACCACCATCACCACCACCACCACCACCACGAACCACAATAATACGTCACACTCTCACTCCAAGTTTATAAGGGAGTCAGGGAAGTCAAGAGGGATGTCACAGGGATCTTGGGGTCACGGGGTCGGGCAAGACTTACCTTCTGCTGAGCGGGGAGCTGGTGGGGAGTGTCTGCATGGGGAGGGATATGGCTGAGTCGGATCCTGACGCAGACCTTAAGCGGGAGGGGGAAACAAAGGTCAAATGTGAGGTCCTGAGTGCCAGTTTGATCTTGAGGCCCCTAAACAGTAAGGTCAGGTCAAGAGTGTCAAGCTATCGTGAAGTGATGAGGATGAATATTGAAGGATGAATATGTTTTGATGGTTGGATGATGGTGTGTTGAGGTGTTTCAAGGTCAGGGAAGGTACCAGGGTGTTGTCAGGGTGTTTCAAGATTAGATGAAGTTGTATCAATGTATTTCAAGGTCAGGTTAGGGTGTATCAAGGTATTTCAAGTTTGGGGAAGGTGTACAGTACCAGTGTGTTTCAAAGTCAGATGGGAGTGTGTCAAAGTGTTTTATTATCAGAGAAGGGTGTATCAAAGGCTTCTGAGGTTAGTGAAAGGGTGTGCCAAGGTGTTTTAAAGCTCAGGTGAGTGTGTGTCGAGGGTGTAATCAAAGGTATGACCGTTGTGTACCTCTCCCGTTGCAGTCCTGACACACACATAAAGATCCTCCGACAATACCTGACTGAATTCAAGTAACGATGTAACTATGAGAAACTTGGAACCTCAAAAGGATATTTACACTTCAAGAAAAAACTTACTGTAGGACTCCAGGGGTAACTTAGGGAAGCTTACTGAAGATGGACTGCAGCAGGGAGGCCCACGGCTCACCTACAACTGGAATCAACAACTAACATCCTCGTCAGTGTTAAAAGGTGAGTGAAAGTTGCAAGTAAAAGTTGTGCAAGTGAGTGAAGGCAGTGATAAGGGAGAAGGTATTTAATATTTTAAGGTACGTTCAGGTAAATAATGGAGGTTTTAGTTAAGGTGATTAATATGCTTGGGTGGCTCAGGTAGGTGAGGTGGATGCAGGGAATGTGGTTAAGTAAGGCAGTTGATTAACATTTTCAGGTACATGCAGGTACCTAGAGGAGGGAGGAGGTTAATTGGTCCATGTTATTAGCATACTAAGGTACGCACGTGGGGTGAATGTAGGTGGGTTGATTAGGGAAGGCAACTCAATCTGTGCAGGTGCCTCGGGTGATTAGTGTTGAGGTGGTTCTGATTAACATGTTTACTTTGATGGATTAGTTAAGGTGGTTAGCATGTTTTAGCAATGATGGTCAATCCGCAGGGAGGGAGTAAGAGGTAACTAGTTGTGGTGAGTTGCATGCACACTTCGTAATTCTCTCATGGTCAAGAACATTACCCATTCTTCAAGTTCAGAGAAGGGGAAAAATAATCGTAGCATCCTTTATGTGACAAACAAGATAGTTGGTGTTGTGAATGCGATGGTAAGGAAGTCAAGG
>JAPQNM010000004.1:18223101-18228101 GCA_029783475.1 Metacarcinus magister
CACTCTCTCTCTCTCTCTCTCTCTCTCTCTCTCTCTCTCTCTCTCTCTCTCTCTCTCTCTCTCTCTCTCTCTCTCTCTTTCTCTCTCTCTCTCTCTCTCTCTCTCTCTCTCTCTCTCTCTCTCTCTCTCTCTCTCTCTCTCTCTCTCTCTCTCTCTCTCTCTCTCATTATCTATCTATCTATCTTTCCATCTCTCACCACTGGCTGCTTCTTCTTGCAAAAGTTGAAGATGCCGTACACAATGGGGTTGACACAAGAGTTGAAACACGCGAAGATGAACAGGCCTTTCTTGACCTTCTCGTCCAGTAGCGCGGCGGCAGACCGGTCAAAGCAGAACCTGAAGAAGTGGAAGAGAGTCACGGAAAAGACGCGAATAACAACACCAGGAGTTACACAAGTAAGAAAAAGAAAAAATGGTAAGATCGGCACCAAACTATGATAAAGGAAAATTACACACAGCACTTCTATAACGACAACTTCATCGTAGGAGCTAAAGTGGCTCTTAGTATCTTTAAGTGCAATTATTGTCCACCGTTTCTGCAATAGGTTTTTTTTTCTCTCCCTCTCTTCCACTTTTATGTTAATTTTGAGTGTTACTGTTGCTTTCACGTCTATAAAACTGCATTGTGTTGTAATATTATGTAGCAGGTTAAAGTTGTGTTAGTTATTAAAGAGGAAGATTTCAATAACTAATTCATAGGAAGAGTTGAATTAAGTGAGGGAAAATGATTATATGTATGTGTATGTGTGTGTGTGTGTGTGTGTGTGTGTGTGTGTGTGTGTGTGTGTGTGTGTGTGTGTGTGTGTGTGTGTGTGTGTGTGTGTGTGTGTGTGTGTGTGTGTAATTATAAATCTAAAAATAAGTTTGATAATGGTATTTTTCTTGTATCGTATTTAATTTTAAAGGAGCGTATATTACTAATCTCTCTCTCTCTCTCTCTCTCTCTCTCTCTCTCTCTCTCTCTCTCTCTCTCTCTCTCTCTCTCTCTCTCTCTCTCCTCTCTCTCTCTCTCTCTCTCTCTCTCTCTCTCTCTCTCTCTCTCTCTCCTTGTATGCACTTCTATCCATCAATCATCAACTCTTTAATCAATACATTTATCCCAGGAGGAATAAAGGAATGAAGGAGGGAGAGAAAGAGGCATAAGGAAAGGATGGAAAGGGAACAATGAGAAAGATAAAGATGAAGATTATGCAGGAACGTCGTTATCTAAAGGGAAGTGAAGGGAAGGGAAATAAGAGAAGTAGTGGGGATAAGGAGTAAGGGGAGAGAAAATGAAACTAGAGGAGAGGGTAAGGGATGGGAGGTGAGGGGATAGAAGATGAGAGGAGGGGATGGAGAGAGGAAGGTAAGAAAAGAATGCACAGGTCAGAGCAGGAAAAGAAGAAAGGAAAAGATGACGGGAGAAGAAGAATAAAAGAGGAGAGGAGAGGAGAGGAGAGGAGAGGAGAGGAAAGGAGAAAAAAGGTGTGATGTGAAAGGAAAGAAAGAAAGGAAGGAATGGACGATGATATGAGAAGAGTAAAGCAGACAATACAGCAGAAGAAGAAAGGGAAGCGAAGGTAAGATAAGGACAAAAGACGAAAGGAGAATAATGGCGGAGGAAGGCATGGGAAGGAGGAAAAACTTAACTTTATATATATAAAAAAAAAAAAAAACTAAGTCAAAGGAACGTATACACACCCTGCATACGCTAAACACAGATTATAGTAAAAGGTCTGTAACTACTGGCATTTTTTGGTCGTCCCTCCCGTAAGATTAAGGCAATGTCAGCCAGTTTCCTGTCATCCCTTGGGAGTAAACTTAGAGGATACACTCGTGTTTTTCTTTTTTTATAGACTTCTTTCGGCGTTTTCTATATTTTTGTTTGATTTCTTGACAGGAAACTCTTTCAGTTTTCATTTTATCTGAAGGGGATTTAATAAATGATTTTCATGATGATAAAGAAACCCTGTAATGTGTATTTGTTTAATTCTCTTTAGTTCTTATCAGTAGAAATTTTGCGGGACAAAACAGCGTTCATCACTATTATTCCCATTACAATAACACTATTATACAAGGGAATACAAGGGAAGACAAACAGCAACAGACCCTAGGGTCCCTGCGAAGGCTGTTTGATATAACTACTCTACACTAACTACTTGAATTAGAGAAAGGATAGTACAGTGGAAGGCTCCTCCCCTCCCACCCATCCCTCCAGCCGAAGCTAGCAGGAAAATAAGTGATACCATGTAGTATAGAAAAACTACATGGAATTTTCGAGGTAAGTGTGAAATAGTAAAAAAAATTAAATAAAATAAAATAAAAAATAGCGGAGGATACTATACTATACTATACTATACTACCACTAATGCTGGTACAGAATCGCATGCTCATATCAAATGGGAACTGGTGCAGTAGACACAGACCAGTAGGAATCGTACTGCAACTGTTATCGCGTTATTTATCTGTGTTATTGTCTCTACAAGCATTTATCATTACAAATGAGAGAGAGAGAGAGAGAGAGAGAGAGAGAGAGAGAGAGAGAGAGAGAGAGAGAGAGAGAGAGAGAGAGAGAGAGAGAGGAGAGAGAGAGAGAGAGAGAGAGAGAGAGAGAGAGAGAGAGAGAGAGAGAGAGAGAGAGAGAGAGAGAGAGAGAGAGAGAGAGAGAGAGAGAGAGAGAGAGAGAGAGGAGAGAGAGAGAGAGAGAGAGAGAGAGAGAGAGAGAGAGAGAGAGAGAGAGAGGAGAGAGAGAGAGAGAGAGAGAGAGAGAGAGAGAGAGAGAGAGAGAGGAGAGAGAGAGAGAGAGAGAGAGAGAGAGAGAGAGAGAGAGAGAGAGAGAGAGAGAGAGAGAGAGAGAGAGAGAGAGAGAGAGAGAGAGGAGAGAGAGAGAGAGAGAGAGAGAGGAGAGAGAGAGAGAGAGAGAGAGAGAGAGAGAGAGAGAGAGAGAGAGAGAGAGAGAGAGAGAGAGAGAGGAGAGAGAGAGAGAGAGAGAGAGAGAGAGAGAGAGAGAGAGAGAGAGAGAGAGAGAGAGAGAGAGAGAGGAGAGAGAGAGAGAGAGAGAGAGAGAGAGAGAGAGAGAGAGAGAGAGAGAGAGAGAGAGAGAGAGAGAGAGAGAGAGAGAGAGAGAGAGAGAGAGAGGAGAGAGAGAGAGAGAGAGAGAGAGAGAGAGAGAGAGAGAGAGAGCGAGAGCAGAGAGAGCGAGAGAGAGAGAGAGCGAGAGCGAGAGAGCGAGAGCGAGAGCGAGAGAGCGAGAGCGAGAGAGAGCGAGAGCGAGAGAGCGAGAGCGAGAGCGAGAGAGAGCGAGAGCGAGAGAGCGAGAGAGCGAGAGAGCGAGAGCGAGAGAGAGCGAGAGCGAGAGAGCGAGAGCGAGAGAGCGAGAGCGAGAGAGCGAGAGCGAGAGCGCGAGAGCGAGAGCGCGAGAGCGAGAGCGCGAGAGCGAGGAGCGCGAGAGCGAGAGCGGAGAGCGAGAGCGAGAGAGCGAGAGCGAGAGAGCGAGAGCGCGAGAGCGAGAGCGAGAGCGAGAGCGAGAGAGAGTCACGTCATCCTTCAGAGGGGAAAGGACAGGCAGAAAGACACTAATTTTATGAAAGTCAGGATCACGTGACGGGTCGGGTAGGATCGGGTTGGGTCGGGGTTTGGATACTCTGGGGTGGATAGGAGAAGGGACAAGCTGGGGGCACAGGGTCAAGGGGATTACAAATAGGACGGTGCAGATTCGGGTCTGGTTGGTGATTCGTGAAAGTCTGACGAGCTTGTAACATATAATTACTTAGCCAGAGTAGCTAAATAAACTCTTCCTCCCCCTTCCCTCCCGCCTGTTTCCCACCCCCCCTGCAGCAACACCATCAGTCTTCTAGCTGGTGCTTCAGTAGTTCGTTAGACAAGCCTTGGGGTGTAATTAGAGGCATTTTTCAACGTCCTCGGTTTTGCCTCCTTTCCACCAAGCCTGCCTGGGTCACAGAGGTCCCAAGGGTCACGGCCAGACATTCTTTTGTTAGCAGAAAAACTAATGACTAAACATCTTGGGTTTCAAGGCTTTGTAGGTGACGTGGAAAACAAACTTAAAACAATAATAATAATAATAATAATAATAATAATAATAATAATAATAATAATAATAATAATAATAATAATGATAATAATAATAATAAGTAATAAGTGCTATTATAAGGAGGAGTTGCAATACGAACTTCAATTTATCTCTCGAGCTGTCTTGATGTTCCTCTCTTGTAGGATTCTAAGTCCAAGGAAGGTAATAAAACAGGGTAAGTCAGCAGGTTCTCATTATACCAATTACCCGGAGAATGTACACAAGACGTATATGTTTCTTAGCAATTAAGATAGGCATCACAAGGGATGGATCAAATAAAAAAATTATATGTGATTTGATTAGGAACATTAATTTCTTGGCGTTGAAATAATTTAACTCATACCACGCTGCACAAGGGACGTAAGCACCGCACTAGCACAACACGCGTCTCATTACACAGGGATACGAATACACTACATACTTTTTTTTCGACGTTACTTGATCTACTACAACGATCATGACATGATTTACAAAGGTCAGAAACAAAACTTATTGCGACTATGTATGGTGGTTTCAGCTCGTGTATCGTACTGACCAGGCAGCACAGTTATCTCAGAATCCACACACTTCTCAAACTTTCTCAAATATAAAGTGAGCAGCAAACTTATATAGCTCGCTGCGTGACGTCCAAGCTGTCTCTGGCCTCCGGGATTTGAATTGACCTTTAGTAAATCTCCAGAAAGCCTGACACATCGGCACCACGTCTTGGCAAGCATCCCACCCCATAACCTGCATACAGAAAGTCTTGTGCAGTGTATTGCCGATCGGGAGGCATTCAAGTCTATTACTCAACACAGCTCTCAGTCTTGGTGTGGTAAGGACGGATGGATACAATCTGCTCATTTATGTATTTAATTTTCTATTACACTGACGCTGTATAATGTCCCAAGTCCAGCAAGTTAGCGCATTCCTGCAGCTTTCTGCCTCATTA
>JAPQNM010000004.1:18230601-18233101 GCA_029783475.1 Metacarcinus magister
ATCAGCTTTCCTTCATCGCAAAAAACACACAGTCGCCATGAAAGGTACATTTGGACACTGAAGTTCGTCCTAAATGGGAAATAAAACATCCGGTGAAACCCTAACGATACTACGCCACGCCATGATGTCTTAACGATATATTAACAATACCACTGCCACCACCACTACAGGGGCAGCAGCCGCCACAGCCACATTCACAGGAAGCGTTAAACAATGAAGTAATATATTGTCGTCAACCCGTTAAAAAAAAAATAAAAGAGCGAAGTTGCGCCCAATTTTATTTCTCCTCAAACAACAGTTCTTACAGTCCCGCGTCGTTAAAATCTCGTAAAGTTGGTGGAAAGAACGTGATTGGTCCTTTAAACTACGAAGAAGGTAAAGTTTAAACTGAATTGAAAAATATAATTATTTGTACTATTTTTAAATTTATATCATTATTATAACTATTACTATTATTATTATCATTATTATTGGTATTATCATTATTATTATCATCATCATCAATAATCAATCACGTCAAGTAGGCTAAGTCAAAACAACCATTTTATGATTGTCAATTAATTATGTAATGGATTCTGAGAGGGAAAAAACAGTAATTCCATTACTGTATCAGAAGTAAAGAAAGAATGACGAGGAGGAGGAAGGACATAAGGCACCCTCAGGGAAGGAAAGGGAAGGACTGAGAAGATGTGTCGTTGCATCACTCACTCACTGGTATAGACCCGAGGCGCTGAGTAATATGTATAGTGCTGTGGCAGGGTGGTGGTGGTTTAGGTGGTGGTTTAGGTGGTGGTTTAGGTGGTGGTTTAGGTGTGGTTTAGGTGGTTTAGGTGGCTTAGGTGGCTTAGGTGGCTTAGGTGGTGGTGGTGGTGGAGGTGGTAACGGTGGAAGAAGTGATGTCATAATCAACTCGATTCTGGTTAGAGATGAAAGCCATTCCATATGCAGAGACTCACAAAGGGGCAATAACATCTGGCTATGTAAAGTTAAGGTCAGGAGGGTGCAATAACAATACACCTAACTATGTAATGTCAAGGTCTAGAGGGTGTAATAATATGGATATGCAATGTGTAGGTCAGGAGGGTGTAATAAATGTACATCTGGCTACGAAGGTGAACGTTACTCTCCCTAATACTTTCCGTCACGTCAATTGCGCTTCCTCAGTGCTCATCTCTGCTACCTTTTAATTTAGCTTCTCGTGTGTTATCTTCCTAGTCTCCCTATAAGGCCGCTGTATGCTCTAGGCTAACCCATGCACCTCCATCAATTGTTACCATCACTTGCCGACCAGTACCAACAGTGGAGGGGACAATGGAAGACTCAGTTGGCAGAGTGTTTCAGATCCTACATTCGACGCCAAGACTGAAGGCAACGATACTTACTTCAGCAATACGAGACACATAACGAAACATTAACTGTAGTATCATATTGCAGTTGTGCTTTTGGCTATTCTTATACACATGCTTTTTATGCTAATTAGGGAAGCAAATATTAATAAACGCAACATAAACGACTTGATTACCGTATTGATGTATTCTAAGAGTGTGTAGCGGTGATAATACTTATAGCAACAAGAACAAAAAAATATACATTATTACAACGCCGTACTGTGAAAGGCAAAGAAGAGATGAAAATATAGCAATAAACCCATGAAATATCCTAAAAAGGAACAAAAATTCATGCATCAAGTATTCTTAGAAACACACCCACCAAGTAACACATCAATACTAAAGTACTGTAAATGGAGATGGGAGGTTGGTCGAGGGGCGCTGCTATCAAGTCAGGCAACCAACAAGAGTGAAATACAACACACCATTCACATAGTCTTACACCAGCATGTCCCTTGAGGGTGGCTGACTTGCCGCATCTCTCTTGAGGCTGAGTTGCTCCACCCACACACTATAGCGCACGTCACAACCTTACAAGCTCTCTCCCCCCCACCGACACATCCCAACACCTGACTGACACTTTCGTACCGTTCCCATATCCACTCTCACCTATAAAACCTGGCTACTTGGAAGACATCATGCAGGGACGCCACTCACCACAGACTGATGACAACGTAGGGAGTCCAGCAAATGAAGAAGGCGAGGACGATGCTGACAGTCATCTTAATGGTCCTGGCACGAGCCCTGCCCAGGTACCCAAGGCTGGAGCGGCGGATGCCAGTGTCTGTGGGAAGGAAAGGCGGATGTGTGAGGTGGTGGGTGGGTCGAAATGGGTGACAGGTGATTATGGGTGTGAATGTGTGTGTGTGACAAAGAGAGAGAGAGAGAGAGAGAGAGGGAGAGAGGGAGAGAGAGAGAGAGAGAGAGAGAGAGAGAGAGAGAGAGAGAGAGAGAGAGAGAGAGAGAGAGAGAGAGAGAGAGAGAGAGAGAGATCGTAGGCTACATAGTACGTCAGTGGACAAAGCAATGAGAGTCTCGTTTCCATCTCTCTTTCTCTCTCTATCCCTGCAGCAGACTTACACGGCGGCAGGGAAACCAAAAGTACAATAACA
>JAPQNM010000004.1:18238101-18240601 GCA_029783475.1 Metacarcinus magister
TTATTGTTTATTTTTTTCCTATTTGTCTCGGGTGCTGTCTTCACTACTTATACGAAAAAAAATGTTACGAGACTCCTATGTCAACGATACCTGCTACACACCCAACACTTTCCAGGTAACCAATATTCACCATTAAAGTCTGCCGCTTCATGTTATTTTTCTCGCCATGATCCTGCATATTCATACTTGACATAACACCGAAAGTTTTTTTTATTTATCAGGTCTTGTTCAATATTTTTCAACGCTTCATAACGGTGATTAATTTATGTCATCAGCACGTGAATTGTTTTACTTCTCAAAAACTTTCTTCCAACTCCGTATAGAATTTCTTCACTCATATAAAGTTTTGGGATAAGCATGTTTTTCCTGTATATTTACGGCTTGCTGATGAAGCTGGAGGCGATGATGATGGAGGAATGGAACGACGCAATGCCTTTCAGATTAGAAAGCATCGATGACACCTCGGACTGACCTTCAACCAATAGAGAGATAGATGGAGGTACAGAGGGACAGGTATACCTGCAACACACCAGCAACACTTCCAGCAGTATATTGTTTTATCCATTACACTGACACAATTAGTACAGCAGAGTATGTCATAAATAAAAACGCCTTCCAGAAAAAAAACTTATTTTTTCACCCTAACTCAAGACAATGTCACGCCGCGACCACAAAAGTCCATCACGAATCTGACTTAATTGCTTGAATTTCTTAGTCAGTTTTTTCTTGTGCCCTTTTTCCCTTTCACGAAACAAACAGGTGACCCAGGATTTTACTTCCATTTCTTCATCACGCTTTGACACACATTCCTGGTCACGGCATCTCACTTCTCCTCACCTTCCATCATGGCATAATGACACCTGCACCCCTCCTGGCAACAAGCATGTTACCATGTCTTATTTGATCATTACACCTTCACCTTTCCTCGCCTCGCCGTCTAGCATCTTGGCGGAACTGATAAATGTGGGCAATTCTGAAAATACGTTCGACCAGCCGCTGTCTGCTTCACGCACCGGTGACAGACGTGATAATAATATAACGACGTAGGAAACAGAATGCAAGACAGCATGTAATATTATGTCATGCTGTGTGACTTAAGGACTGACTCTAACTTGGCCTCATTAACACAAACAGGCTTCTCGTACCTTACACAACACTCCAAGGTTGTCCTGCTTTATATCTCCTCCTTCCTCTAGCTTGAACACGCACAGGAGGAAAGCAAAGACATCATAATGAAGCAAATCGCAGACATAATTTAAGCATCCTTCATCCTAATGTAAAGTACACACAGAAAGTTAAATATTCCACCTCATTTCTTACACTTGATTAATGATTTGTTTTCATATAATTATGATACATACTCCACGTTTATTCACTTTAAGATTCACGAAAAGGTAGTAAAATATTTCCAAAAGATCAAGGGTTTTTTCACGACCTTCATGCAACACGTCACACCACTGGGACGAGGCAATCAACCATCAGAACATCACTTCAAGAGCGTTACGAGGTGAAGGAAACACCCACACGGCCCAGCTAGGCACTTCAGAGTCAATTGAAGGGATAAGGAAAGCAACTCCAGTTCACACAGAGTATAGAAGAAGACGCATGGCAGTCCCAGCAGGAAGTGAGGCTGGTGGAGCGGAAATCAGGTGGGCGGTGGGAGTGGCAGGTAAGAAGGAGTGTGTGAGGCGCTTCTCGTGGAGTTCGAGGAAAGGCAGCACAGTTTTAAGAAAGTTTTTTCTTAACTAATTTTCCGGAGCAAATTAATTCTCGGAACATTTTTTGCCGTGTGTGTGTGGGGGGGGGTGGCTGGGTGTGTGGGTGTGTGTGTGGGTGTGTGTGTGTGTGTGTGTGTGTGTGTGTGTGTGTGTGTGTGTGTGTGTGTGTGTGTGTGTGTGTGTGTGTGTGTGTGTGTGTACTGTAGTTCTTCTATTTTTACTTCCTAATCTCGCTACCGCCCATAAAGAAGGTAATTAAACAAACACATCAATACAATAAAAAGACAATGAAAATATAACTACTTTCTCATTTCTCCTACCACCGTCTACTACACGACCTTTCTTTTTTTATATCACGGTGACGGAAGGAGACGACGTATCAGCCTGCCACCTCACCTATCCCACACGCTAAGCCTTCCATCCTCCGCCCTTCGACTTAGCTCTTTCATCTTTAATGTTTTTTTTTTTTCTCTCTCATAAGTTTTCAGGAAGCGTGTAAGAAAACATCTTTCCTCTCCACTCCATACAGCAAGGTGACCTAAAACACACTAATTAACTTGTCCGCAACAGATCACAAAATTCTTGTCTCTGCTATATTTTGATCTTTGCCCTCCCTTCCTTCTAACACGACCGACTCAAGGTAGATCCATTTAAATCACCCTCAACCTTAACCAAGCACGTGAAAAAATGAGAATTTGTTTTAGATCCATGTTACCAAAGGTCCAATTAACAAACCAAACCCTATTCTTTTTTTTCATGTCATTTCCAGCTCGATTGGATCC
>JAPQNM010000004.1:18253101-18263101 GCA_029783475.1 Metacarcinus magister
AGGAGGAGGAGGAGGAGGAGGAGGAGGAGGAGGAGGAGGAGGAACACATTGGGGTACAAAGGAAGAACATACATCAATAGTTCTACTGGACTTAACGAGGCTGTCCGTGTGGCTACAGACTACTACTATAATATTTACTTGACAGAGACAAAAGGACAGCAAAGTGGAAGACTCCTCCCCCCTTCTCTCCAGCTGAATCTTGCCGGAAAAAAAGAAGGAAAAGTAAAAGAAATTAAATTAGAGGAAGGCGCAATAAATTAAAAGAAATACGACAGAGGAGAGAAAACTCGCAATCACTGTCTTGGTAAAAGAAACATTACAAGTAGAAAACATTGTGAGAGGAAAATTATCTCTAAGGTGGTTGTGGTTGTGGTTGTGGTGGTGATGGTGATGGTAGTGATTGTGGTGATTGTCGACCTACATATGCGAATGCGATTGTGTGTGTGTGTGTGTGTGTGTGTGTGTGTGTGTGTGTGTGTGTGTGTGTGTGTGTGTGTGTGTGTGTGTGTGTGTGTGTGTGGATGTGTGTGTGTGTGTGTGTGTGTGTGTGTGTGTGTGTGGGGCGTGTGTGTGTGTGTGTGCGTGCGTGTGCGTGTGTGTGCGCGGGCGCGTAGTGTGCATGTGTGTGTGCGTGCGTGTGGTGTGTGTGTGTGTGCGCGGCGTGTGTGTGTGTGTGTGTGTGTGTGTGTGTGTGTGTGTGTGTGTGTGTGTGTGTGTGTGTGTGTGTGTGTGTGTGTGTGTGTGTGTAAATAAATGTATGTGAAATCCATGGGGAGTTGATGATAAGGAAGATAATGAGGAAGAGGAAAGAAAAAGAAAAGGAAAAAGAGAATGGGATGGAGGAGGAGGAGAATGAATATCAGAAGGAGATGAAAATGGAGTGGAGGAGGAAATTGAAAAGGAAAAAGGTGCAGCGTAAAGGTAGGAGGTGCTTGGTGGTGACGGATGTTGGGGAGATGTAGTTTGAGGTGTGTCCTTCCCTGCCTGAGAGTAAAGCAAGACTGTTCCTACTAATGGTTTCTTGATTATATTTTTATTACCTCTTCGAATACCTTGAGATCATTTTCTTTCTTATTCTGTAGCAAAATCATTTTCCTTCCTTCCTTCTTTTCTTCAAAATCTAGATATTCTTGTAGTTTTTTATTCTAATAATTTTCTTCAGTTTTATGAGTTCTCTCTCTCTCTCTCTCTCTCTCTCTCTCTCTCTCTCTCTCTCTCTCTCTCTCTCTCTCTCTCTCTCTCTCTCTCTCTCTCTCTCTCTCTTTCTCTCTCTCTCTCAAACTCACCTGTGGCATGGAACAGCTAAACGCCAAGAGCCAGGCAAAGATCAGCATAATCTTGCCTCGTTTGTCCGCCGCGCTCATGCTCAGAGGATGCACCACGGCGAAGTATCTGCAAGGGAGGGAAAGGACAGGTGAGCTGGGTGGTGGCGGGCTAGTCTCTACATCACCTTCAAGAGTAGTGATGTTCCTGCAGGAGACATGTGCCTGAGTCTATTGTAGTTTTTTTTTTCTTTCTTTGTGTTATATTTCCCGATGCAAGATGCTGTGAAGATGAGTGTTATGTGGTGAGCTCTCTTTCTTTCTTTCTTTTTTTTTCTCTCTCTCTCTCTCTCTCTCTCTCTCTCTCTCTCTCTCTCTCTCTCTCTCTCTCTCTCTCTCTCTCTCTCTCTCTCTCTCTCTCTCTCTCTCTCTCTCTCTCTCTCTCTCTCTCTCGCTTAAAGCATTCGAAACATTTGACATATTTATGCATACAGAAACTTTAAGATTCATTAAGGAGAGATTAGTCTCGCAAGCACCATTGTCTCGCCTTCACGTCTCTTCTCAACTAATGGCTTCCTCCTCTTCCTCCCTTCACCCGCCGTCAAGTTTCCACCATCATACCGCCTTAAGGCTATTTCCAGTTCTTTGCAGACCCACGACCTGCTCCTCTCCTTCCTGCCTTTAGCTAGCTATAAGTAATTCATCATCCTCCCCACAACCGCTAACCCTTTTCTCTTCGCCTCCTTTCTCAAGCCAATGTTTTCTCTTCATCCTTCCCTCATCATCTTTTCTTTTTCTGACACCATAGGCAAGGAGGGTGCTTGGTAGCTCTATGGTACAGTGCTCGACTCGTGGCCTAAAGGCTGCAAGTTCGATCCTGTTTCAGGGCAGCTTCTTGGTGAGAGAGGTAGCTCTCTCTCGTTAACCCTAGCAGAGTTATATGGTTTTAGCTTCCTAGCTCGGGGAGTTTCTTTAATCACTTTTAGGTATAGCTTCCAACCTTGTCCTGCTAACCTCCCACCCCCGACAAAAAAGAAGAATGAAAAGGAAAGCGGCCATTTATTAAAACTGACGAAATCAACACAGAAACTAAAAGGCCAAAATAAATCCCACATTAAACCACGAAACGATGAACAAATAAACGAAATAACGAGAAGATGTTGAAAAAATAAACAATATGAAAAGTGACATGGTAGTTCGATATAAAACGAAAATAAAACCAAATGACTAAACAAAAAAAAACTGAAACTTAAGAAAAAATCGTGAAGCTAATGAAGATGAATAGAAGCAAAACATGAACAATCTCAGAATGACTATTAAAAAAAAAACACATATGAGAAGCAACCACAACTAAGAAAGAAAAAATATAAAACACCTCAAAAAAAATTGTAAGAAAAATGTAATCAAAGAAAACGAAACAGAGGAAGATAAAAGTTGGAACGTGAAGTAACAAACAGACAGACAGAGAGGGAGAGAGGGAGTGATGGATGGAGGGAAGGATGGAGAGAAAGGAGGAGGAACAAGGCAGCACCACAGCCAAGGATGAAGTGACTTTGTGCCTCCATTTACCACCCGTCGCAGCCCTTCCCTCCGCACGTCTATCCTTTGTCCTCAACTTTGCTATCTCATTTTAAGATTCCAAGCTCTCTCTCTCTCTCTCTCTCTCTCTCTCTCTCTCTCTCTCTCTCTCTCTCTCTCTCTCTCTCTCTCTCTCTCTCTCTCTCTCTCTCTCTCTCTCTCTCTCTCTCTCTCTCCCTCCCCCCATGCCCTGCACACTCATCCTCCTCTTCAGTAGTACAATAGCCTTCACGTCCCTGCAGTTGTCAGGCCGCACGACCACAGTACCCGCCGCCCTCCCGCCCCTTGATGACTGCAACGCCCACCCACCAATTACCATCACCAGAGACACCATTCATGGGCGGCGTGCTGGTGTCACCGAGTGCTAATGACCTGACTCGTCCGGGCTGAGGCACTGCGAGACACAGCGAGGTGAGCTGATCCCTCTAGGCTGTGTAATCTAAAATCTTATGAAATTTTTGGAATTGGAATACTCACATCTGACGGACGAAATAGAAAAATAAAGCAAGAGAAAAAAAAGGAGAAACGAAAAAGAGAGAGCATGTACTGAACCCGCTCGGCAAATTTGGAATGATGCAGGAAAAGCCACAACAAAGTCCTGGTAGATTGGATACAAGATGGAATATTTGTGTTTGTGACAAATCTTACAAAGAACCGTTATAGTAAAAGCTGTAGGTGTGCCTCTACCCGCCGGATTGAGGCTGGGAGGAAGCATAGGGAAACTACGGATTCCCTTTATATGAAATGAAATATTCACATTTGAGAAAAGAAGTATCATTCTCTCCATTACAGGTGTGTGTGGGGGGGTTGGAGGTGTATGTGTGTGTATGTGTGTGTGTGTGTGTGTGTGGTGTGTGTGAGTGTGTGTGTGTGTGTGTGTGTGTGTGTGTGTGTGTGTGTGTGTGTGTGTGTGTGTGTGTGTGTGTGTGTGTGTGTGTGTGTGTGTGTGTGTGTGTGTGTGTGTGTGTGTGTGTGTCTGTGTGTGTGTGTGTGTGTGTGTGTGTGTGTGTGTGTGTGTGTGTGTGTGTGTGTCTCTGTGTGTGTGTGTGTGTGTGTGTGTGTGTGTGTGTGTGTGTGTGTGTGTGTGTGTGTGTGTGTGTGTGTGTGTGTGTGTGTGTGTGTATACCTGGCGGCTCAAGTCTAGTACCGTCTTACATAATATTCAGGTGTTTTTATACAACTCAACACTACAATCTCGTATTTCTTAACGTTACCTTTTTTCTTTACCTCTAAGTCTGATTGGAAGTGCTTAGTGTGTTTTATTTTATTATGCAATGAAAGAAAGGAAAGAGGGTGTTATGAGAGTAGTGATGTAAAAAAAAGTGGTGATGTAAAAACAGGAGTGATGAGGTGATGATGGTCGAGTATACCTTGAGGTGTAGCAACGACATATAAGGTTGTGACGCGTGTCCTTGATGTGTAGGTGCACTTTTTTTTTTTTTTTAAAATAATACTGAGGTCATGTTCTTTCTCGTCTTTTTTCTTCCTCGTGTGTACATGTTTCTACTTCTCCTGATTTTATTGTTGCTGCTTCTATTGATACTACTTTATTATTTCTATTATTTCCAAGACAGTATGAGAGAGTAATAGAACAGCAGATGTAATGTTAAGACTTTACTTAGCGTTGGTTAAGCCTCATTTAGATTATGCTGCACAGTTCTGGTCTTCGTACTATAGAATGAATATTGATAAGCTAGAAGGAGGATGAATAAAATGATTCAGGGGATAGAGAACTTAACTTAAAAGGATATATCAAAACACCTCAATCTACACTCTTTAGAAAGACGTAGGGTAAGAGAAGATAATGTTTAAATGGGTCGAGGGTTTTAATAAAGGGAACATAAATATGGTTTTCATAGTCTAGGAGAAAGTTAAAACAAGAACAAATAGTTTCAAGCTAGATAAGTTCAGATTCAGGAAAGAGATAGGTAAAAATTGGTTCACTATTAAAGTAGTAGAGGCAGCTTTTGGCGTGGCGTTGCATCTGCATTGCTGGGGAGCGTGGGAGCGTAAGGAAGGGGCAAGGAAACAAGTGACATAATCTTAATGAAAATCACATGTAAGTACAGTAAACGAATTGCCTTTTTAAACGAGTCTCCCCTTTCACTGCCACCTGTTTCCTGAAAAAAGTTGTGTTTTTTCTGCCTTAAGAATGCACTGGCCGCTTCATTGTTAACATACCACTTCACTTTTATTCTACTACGTGACTTTTCTCTTCTTGCCTTCCTTCCTTCCTTTCCTTAAGTGTCGTTTATGGTATGAAGAATACAGAGTCTGGTTCTTTTACTTTTTTCAACAAGTGACTTTCTAACTCTTAATAGTTTGTTTGTATTATATATGGTTTCATTACTTTTAACACAACCTTACCGCATCCTCATGTCTAGGGTTTACAAGGTGTTAATGTATCTAAAATTTTAAATAAAAACTCGAGACAGGTAAAGAAGTGAAAGCAGCCGAGGATTATTATGTGTGGCTTTTATGCAAGTTCGGCCACCCTTAGTATATTGTTTTCCCGGTGGAAGAGAAACGCCCTTACCAAGCTGCAAACTAGCTTAGGATGGCGAGGACAAGAATGATGACGGGGACATGAACGAGGACGTGAACGAAGATGAAAACGAAGATGAATATGAGGCCCAGAATACGGACGAGGACGAAGACAAAGATGAGAACAAGAATAAGACGAATATGAGTACATGGAAGAGAAAGGATACGCAGACGAAGGCAACAAAGATGGTATGGATAAGAGAGAATTGTTGGATGAGGAAAAAGAGATGGAGAAGGAAGAAAACGTAAAAAAAGAAAAGAATGACACACACAGTGGCAACAAGTATGTGAGTTTCCACAATAACTTTCCGTTCAATGTGCATACTCAGTAAGACAGGCGCTTGGGAGATAGGTGCAGCGATTAACTGAACACACAACGCCGCCGGCTATTCACAATTGCCCACCATTTCGAGGAGAAGAGAAGGAATAGGACATCAAATCCAGGTTATTCCGCGTTAAAACCCTCGTCGAGCAGCATCAGTGAAAGGATTGTTTCTCATAAATCGTCATTCATCTCCGTAATTCTAGATTATCTCGTGCATTGATCCGTAAAATTATAGTTACAAAAACTTCCATTATTTGCAGTTTGGACGACATCCCATTTGTGTTAAATGCGTACGTGACATTTAGTTGGTGGCTGTTAGATAATGTCAATAAAGAGAGAGAGAGAGAGAGAGGAGAGACGAGAGAGAGAGAGAGAGAGAGAGAGAGAGAGAGGAGAGAGAGAGGAGAGGAGAGAGAGGAGAGAGAGAGAGAGAGAGAGAGAGAGAGAGAGAGAGACAGAGAAAGAGAGAGAGAGAGAGAGATGAGAGAGAGAGAGCGAGAGAGAGAGAGAGGAGAGAGAGAGAGAGAGGAGAGAGAGGATGAGAGAGAGGAGAGAGGAGAGAGAGAGAGAGAGAGAGAGAGAGAGAGAGAGAAAAAAAAAAATGCAGATATTTACATACAGACAGGTAAACACACACACACACACACACACACACACACACACACACACACACACACACACACACACACACACACACACACACACACACACACACACACAATCAACCAAATAAATGAACAGGAATATACAGACAGATATAATCAGACAGAAACCATACGAAGGTGCACTACTACGCAGGGGGATCGAGAGATAGTTAGACAGAGAGATAGGCAGGTAAGTATTATATATGGTTTCATTACAGATATATGTTGGGAAACTTGTGTCATTTGAGGCATGGCAGCAATGATTATTTTCCATTTTCCTTAACCTTGAGCGTGCTAAGAGTCAGTCAAGTGCTAGTCACAGACACGAGGCCAGTAAGTAATCCACATCATTGCAAACACCTTCCATAACCTATCAGGTTTTCGTTCACTTGGAGAAGTGAACGTAAATACCTGAAACGAATTAGTGTTATTTTTCTTAACCTTGACTTCAATGAGATTAAAGGAGAAGCATACAAAGATTACATTGCCACCAGGACTCTTGTCACGCCTCATACATCATCTCGACCCTCTCCTTCACACGAGGATACACTAAGGTTGTATTCTTCAGCGGTGAGATGTCCCAAGCCTCCAGACAACCTCCCTTCGCCACAAAAAGCTCATCTCGCTAGTCTTTAGAGGCAAGTGTTTTACTCTTTATGTTCTTTAATTTCTCGTTGAGTGAAGAGGAGGGATCGATGTGTCAGGGTCGAGGCGGCGTCTGTAAGTCTGGCTGGTCTCCTGATCACATTATGTCTTGCCGGCGAGGTGATTAAAGACTTCATTAAGAAAAGTGAAAACAGTGAAGACGAAGAATTAAGGAAGTTTATTGTACGACTTTCCTACATAGGTAAATGTTTATTATTCTCGTAAGTTGAGATCATATATTTAAATTTTATTAATTTACTTCCTTTTAAGTCGTACCTCCATGCATTTCTATAAGCAAGGAAAAGAGAAGAGACATTTATCTCGGGGACTATTGTAAAGTTTATGCAAAGCCGATTTAATTCTGAGCTACGCTTTCCCCCTTTTCCTCGGGAGGAAATTTTATGGATATGAAAAGCGACTTTCTATCCTGAAGACAGACGACGATAATTCTCTCTCTCTCTCTCTCTCTCTCTCTCTCTCTCTCTCTCTCTCTCTCTCTCTCTCTCTCTCTCTCTCTCTCTCTCTCTCTCTCTCTTCTCTCTCTCTCTCTCTCTCTCTCTCTCTCTCTCTCTCTCTCTCTCTCTCTCTCTCTCTCTCTCTCTCTCTCTCTCTCTCTCTCTCTCTCTCTCTCTCTCTCTTTAATATAGACATATGTAAGGTTATGCATATTGGCGATAAAAAATCCAAATTTTAAATACAAAATGTGTGATCAGGAGCTCGATAAAGTCAAACAAGAAAAGGATCTTGGTGTAATCATTAACTGTAATCTAAAAGTGAGTGATCGGTGCATAGCTGCCAGTAAGAAAGCAAATATGATGTTAGGGCTAATTTCAAGAAATTTTTATCACAAAGCACCAGACGTAATGAAAAAACTCTATACGGCATTTGTAAGGCCACACCTTGAATATGCGATACAATTCTGGTCACAAAACTACATTAAAGATCAAAACTTGCTGGAAAGAGTACAGAGACGAGCGACAAAACTTATTCCTACATTGCGTAATTTATCATATGAGGAACGATTAAAACAGTTAAACATGTTCACTCTCCATAAGCGAAAAATTAGGGGAGATATAATTGAGGTCTTTAAAATATTAAATAAATTTGACAAAATCAATCAAGAAGTACTTTTTGAAATGAATAACGCATCAGTAACAAGAGGTAACGGTATGAAATTAAAAGTACAAAAATTTAACACAATTGCTTGTAAGTCATACTTCAATGTTAGAGTTGTTGACCATTGGAATAGACTCCCAGCATCAGTAGTTAGTTCTAAAACTATAGACATTTTCAAATCCAGATTAGACAAACATTTCCGAGAAACAGGTTTACTTTAAAAAAGGTTGTTAAGGGATTCATGGTGTAAAGTAACTCAGACTGGTGGGTGGCTGCAGCTGTTGGTTATCAGGGTACTGGCGCATCCACCCGTGATCCGACGTAAACGAGAATCAAATATCTACCTGGACAACAGTTGCAGTATAAGTCCTTCTGGTCTGTGTCTACTTCACTGGTTCCCATTTGTTATGAGCATAAAATTTTGAGTAAACAATGCGAGCATCTATGAAACTTATATCCTTGTGTCCCTACATTTCAGATTATAATTTTACATTAAAAGGGTAATGGCTAAGGGAAAACAAAAATAAATAAAAAAAAAAATCCCGCTTGTCGCCAGACCCTGTAAAGAGGACAGTAGGAGAAATATAGACATGGGGGAAGTCCAAATTAGTGTGAGAAGTGTTTTGACATTCCTCTTTTGAAAGAGTTTAAGTCATAGGCAGGTGGAAAAACAGGCAAAGGAAGAGAGTTCCAGAGTTTACCAGTGTAAGGGATAAAAGAGTGAAGATACTGGTTAATTCTTGCATTGGGAAGATGGACAGAAAAAGGATGAGAAGAAGTAGAAAGTCTTGTGCAGCGAGGCCGCGGGAGGGGGGAGGCATGCAGTTAGCAAGTTCAGAAGAGCAGTCAGCATGAAAATAGCGGTAGAAAATAGATAAAGATGCAACATTGCGGCGGTGACTTAAAGAATCAAGAAAGTGTAATTGCAGTAATTTCATTCAATATAAATAATATTCCCCATCCAGGATGTACCATCACTAGTGTCAATGTAGGTCTAGTCTAGTATAGTATAGTATAGTATAGTAGTCTAGTCTAGTATAGTATAGTATCCTCCTCTATTTTCATTCTTTACTATAAAATGTCCATGGCCATGTTTTCTACAAGGTCATGGTGTTCCCTACTATCTGTTTTTCCTGTCGGCATGTTGCCGGAGGGAGAGGAGGATGGAAGAGAGCCTTGTTCTGTTCTATCCTGTTTTCAAACTCTTAGTGCCCTTGTAATAGTATGTAGTGCAGCAGATAAAAAAAGAACTTCACTTGCCTCGAAGCTTCACTGAAGTTCCTCGAATATTTACTGATATTATGCAGTAACTTACATGTTTGTGACGCATGCAAAATTTTCCAGCTTTTCTTCATTTCTTCAGTCTATGATTGGCAAAAGTTTCCTCTGTGTCTGAAATCAATGACACACTTTTCCTGCCACTTGAACCTATTAACCTCTTGGCCACACACACGGTGCGACGCGTTTATAACAGAGCTGTCGAGGCTGTCCAGGAGAAGCTGAGTGACCTTCTCTCAGGAATGACACCAAACACTACACTAACAAATATAATCAAGCGGTTCTGATTAACCTGCCTCACATCACTTTGTCGTTGTAATTATACCAAGGTCACCATGGCGAACATAGTCATTCTGTTGTCGTTTCAGCTTGGCTTTACCATAAGTCCATCGATGATGAGTCTACTCTTATAATTACTTTAAGCTTTATTTTGCTGTCAACACTTCTTTCAGGTTTTTTGTTTTTCTTCTACTAAAACTAAATTACCTTTCGTTTGTTCAGTGTTAATATTGTCAAGCTGTAATCATAGGCTATCGTCACCTTAATTTTCCTTAATGTTCCTCTTCCAGCCAAAGAAAAATGATAATAGTAATTCACCATCAAGGTAG
>JAPQNM010000004.1:18275601-18283101 GCA_029783475.1 Metacarcinus magister
GCGAGCTGCGCATGTCATGTTTGCGTTACTATACATGGCACACACCGCCGCGAGGGTGGCGTAAAATGATGCATGAAGGCAAAGTACTACATCCCGCAGGACAGCAACAAACAATGGTTCCCAGATGTGTAATGTGGCTTCTCTTCCCTTATCGCCCTCCTCACACACGCTGCGGAGGGACTGGCTGGCGAGCAGGCGAGGGACACCAAGGCGGATCAGTGCGTTGTGGCGGTGCAAACCTGATGAAGTTCATTTATCAGGACATCACTCCGGCGTCACGTCATTAATGTGCGACAAACACATGTCTCAATTAAATCAATGCAGCAGCACTTCAAGACCGGCACCATGATCCCAGCGAAAAGAAGAAACGTCCTTATTGTATGATTTTTATTGTTTAAGATAAGTGTAAAGTAATAATAGAAAATTATTACAACTAATCGCTTGAACGAGAAAAAAATGAAGGAATTTAAATTGATTTTAGTGAAATACCACATAAGACATGCAGCCTTATTTAACACCCGTATCAGGACTTGACTCTAATCATGGGAAAGAAACGCAGACAACTAACTCTCCCTTGTTATTCTGAACGGCTTGAGAGAGGGTGTGTCTGATGCAGGTAAGGTGCGTGTGAGGTAATACAAGAGTGTGAAATGTGTGTGTGTGTGTGTGTGTGTGTGTGTGTGTGTGTGTGTTGAGATTAGTGGTTCTTCCCTTACAACATATTACAATATAGTAATGCCACTAAATATCTAACTTATGTGAATGAACTCAATCATACTTTATCTATGCACCACGTGTATATAACTTATTGATTCATCCTTTAATCACTAACGGCCATATGTTAAGTCAAATATAGGTTTCCCAAATTATAGGTACTACTTTACGCACTAAGGAAAGGGTAAATAGACATTAATTTTAAACTCGTTATGTTAAGATCTGATTTAGGGAAAGGAAGCGGTTGGTACTCCTTCTCCAAGCATATACATGAACAGTTGGTATGCCGCGACACCGTTTATTTACATAATTTGGGCGAGAAAAATAAATTGTGTTGCACGTGTCGCACATTCGTCACCTACCTACCTACCTACCTACTAAAAAACTCAAGAAAAATGGAAATCAAGAACAGATTTCGAACGAAACACATCAATGCTAATGAGCGAAATTTTCTATTAATTAAGGTTTATAGAAAAGAGGAAAGGCGTATTGTTTGACAAGAGTCATGACTACCGCATCATTAATAGAAGGAAAAAGAGGCATGGGACGAAATAACAACACGGGGGATTATTGAGATAAGCTTAGCCTACTAATTATGAAACACTGACTATTTATTTCTGGGTAGGATATAATGCTTATACAATGCTAACGGCATAACAGTTACCATTTTGAAATATACGAAATCAAACCTATCCCTGCAAGGCTAGTCTAAACTAACTCTAACCCTCCGTGGCTAACCTAACCTAACTCTATCCCTGCAGGGCTAATCTAACCTAACTCTAACCATACATGACTAACCTAACCAAACATATAACTGCAGAGCTAATGTCACCTAACTCTAACCCTATGTGGCTAACCTAACGCTAAGTTTATTTCAATATTATCCTAATTATACTATTCCAGCAAGGCTAATCTAATCTAACTCTTACCCTCCGTGGCTAATCTAACCAGGGCTAATCTAACCTAACTCTAACCCTCCGTGGCTAACCTAACGCTAAGTTTATTTCAATATTATCCCAACATTGTTTAATTCTGCTGGTTATGGGCTTCAAAGAACTCAACAACAGCTGAAGAAGATATGGTAAAACTCAAAGGGGAAGTAAGTAGTGAATAACTGTATTTAATTTTCTTTTTTTGTACCAACATTCGTAGACTAAAGTTATGTATGGTAAACATTTCTCGATACATGAAACATTAAAGTATTTAATTTCTGAATAGACATTTCAAACAATAAAAGTCTTTTCTAATACTGCAAATAGACTTCTCATGGGGTCCAGATAAGACACCCCCGGATGTAGAAGTGTTGATGTTGATACTCGAACCCCAATATAGGGTGTAGCAGCGTCAGTGTTTAGAAATTTACGAATTTTGTTCGTGTTGAGATATTTTGCACACCAAGAACTTTCCTTATTTTTTCACAAATATCAGACTAGCATATGTATGTTTTCAGTTGGTAAGTAGTTCAATTGACGATAATAATGACATATAGGGTTCCCGAAATACACACACAAGCAGACTAAAATACAATATTGGAATTCTTTCCATAAATATAGTATTTCACAAAGTGTAGGGCCTTGATTGCTTTTTAACATAATGAATTGACTATAGGGGCTAGAATATAGACCCTATATTTGACTTAACATATGGCCGTAAGTCTTCAATTTCCAAACTTCCTTGTTATGATTTCTATATATTTCTATGTACCTTCCATTGTTTTCATTTTGGCTGTTCCTTTACTACAGTGGGGGACGTCTATTGTTTTCCTATTACGTCTATCAACAGTGGTCCTTCACAAGATTGTCCTATCACCCACTCTCTTTCTATTGTTTCTAAAAAAAAAAAATGTTAAAGGCTATCCACTGTTATGCTGATGAATCTACCGTGCATTTCTCAACATCATTTTATAATAGCCAAGTTTCAATCTCTCCTTTAACTGGGAGGCCTTAGTCTCTTAAACTATGTATCAATGTTGTATTTCTTGCTGTCCTCTACCGTTATTTCATGGTTATTGATCTTCTTAACTTGCTAACTGCCTGCCTTTCCCTTTCAGCGGTTTTGCTGCACAAGACATTCTACTAAGTTTTGCCCCTTGCCTGTCACCTCACTAATGCAAGACTTAACCAATATTTTCACTCCTTCATCCCTTTTACTGGTAAACTTTGGAACTCTCTGCCTAATTCTCTTTTTCCACCTTCCTACGCTTAAATACATTCAAGAGAGAAATATCAAGACATTTCCCAAACAAAATTGACCACCTCTTTGGACTCTTCTCTCAATACTTATTGGAAACGACGATTGAGCGGACTTTTTTTTCAAATCCTGCTTACCCCTTGGCCAAAAAAAATATTAATTGTTACTGTGTCTTCTAAGTTTTATTTTTGGTCATTTTTCTTTGTTCCACACTTGCAAAGAGCACCGCTGTCTAGACATCTACTTCAGCTCCATCACAAACAAATGATTCTCATTACCTTGCTCGAAACTTCAAACACAGCTTCGTCCCTATTCGTGTCCTACGTTCAAAGACGGTAACGCTGTTGTCTCACCAGAGTGCAGTGCATGCAGTGTGCGTATTTCACCGTTACTTGCAGATCTATCACATCCTGTTTGCGGCCATCTCACTTCTGATGACCTTTCAAGCCCACCGACACACAACACTCGGAATTGACCATAAGTTGAAAGGTATCCTCCATCTGGCGACAGTTTATGTTTGTTTCACTAATTGTGATGAAAATCGTGTGATTATTAATCCCTGAATCCCTTCTTCCTCATGTGTGAGTGTTTAATGCTTAGATGCGAAGGGCGGGATCATCATAGTTATCCCTCAGCAGTGTCTCCACTCTCTCTCTCTCTCTCTCTCTCTCTCTCTCTCTCTCTCTCCTCTCTCTCTCCTCTCTCTCTCTCTCTCTCTCTCTCTCTCTCTCTCTCTCTCTCTCTCTCTCTCTCTCTCTCTCTCTCTCTCTCTCTCTCTCTCTCTCTCTCTCTCTCTCTCTCTCATTAAGGCCAACAACTTCATTTTCCATACAAGCAATTCTTATGAACAAACAAGACACTTTGAATATGTATCTTTCTTACCATTGCGTTGCCTTAAGTTTCTTTTTTCATTTATCTTTAATATATCTTCTTTAAGGGAAACTAAATTTTTTCTAGACTTTTTTTCATGTCTTTTTTCTTTCTCTTTGATCTCTTCTTTTGAGTCACAACATCTAAGAAACGCCATATAAAAAATTGCTATCATATGTTTGTCAATTTAGTCTCAAACGTTCCAGCAGTTCTGAATTCCTTATCTTTATCATCTTTTTTTTCTTGGTAGAAGCTGACCAATGATTAAACATTTTAGATGAAAAAACACACGCTCAATTACCCCTCCTGAAAAGTATTTAAAAAAGAAAGGTGTCCAAATTATATTGCTATTGCTATTCTGATGTTGGAAGAGTCTTGATTTCTTGAAAGTATCCAAGTCGTAGAAAGGTGAAGAAAAAAAATAGGCAGAGTTCCAGAATTTACTAGTGAAAGGAACAAAACTAAAGATATTAGTTAACTCTTGCATTAATAATGTGGAAAGAAAAGGCGTGAAAGGAATTATAAGTCTAGTGTAGTAAGGCCGCGATAGTGTTGAAGGACCTGAGGGAAATCATGCAGCAAACACGTCCAAAGGAGCATTAACCATGAAAATAACGTCATAGGACACCAAAAGATGCAACATTAGGGGGGAATGTGAGAGATTGAAGACAGTCACTTGGTGAGACGAAAAGTTTTGGACCCCTCCCAGTTTGATAAATAGATGTGAGGGGGGGGGTAAGCCCCTGTATAGACGTAGTACCTGAGAGGAGAGAAAATGGTGGAGATGAAACAGAATATTCAAGTTCGTAGAAACTGTTTAAGCTAGTGATGAGCTATGAAATTTCCCTTTGAAATGTTTAGTAAAAACAAACCAGGAAGGCACTCTGTGGCACCTCGCCGTGAGTTGTTTACTTCTTCCTGAGTTGATCGTTTTTAGATCTATCTATTTGTAGTCTCTGACACCTCTTTTCCTCCGAGAATATTCCCCAAGTAGATGGCCACGGCAGAAGAGCCTCCTCTTCTCCCTATCCAAACACTCCTTCATTGCTTGTTCAAGCCTTCCATCTCTTTTTACACCATTCCATACATGTATTTCTTTACCCTATCCTTTCATCATAAAACTGGCTTTCCTCACCCACTATGACTCTCACTTTCACTCAGATACCCTTTCTGCACAAACTCTTCACTCATCATATAAGGCATTTTCAAACAGTTTTCCTTAGACCCATAAAACAAACGTTGAAAACACCTTCTCCTCGTTAATTGTTGGAAAAACCTACATGACTCCAAGTTCTCTGTCTGACCTAGATCAGGAAGCCAATAGTGTGGTTCTGGTGATTCAGTAACGCCAGGGCCGAATCAACAGCTGTAGGGCCCCTGGGGCACAACATTTGTGGAGGCCCTACAGTACAAAATATAAGCTGGACAATCCTGGGAGTAATTTGAGGAATAGTAATGGCGGGTTGGCGCACCATTGGTACGACGACCCGGCAATTTTGAAAGTACGTTATGCAAGCACCTGGGGTCCGCTTTATATTACTTACTGAATACCGAGTTATTGGGGCCCACCGGGAAATTTCCAGATATTTTTGGGAAGGCAGTCTGCAAAATTCTTTAGTTAATTTCTTTTCATGATATAATTACTATTTAGTAAATTAAAACTTGGAGGCCTATATTTTGTGGGGGCCCTTTTTTTTGTGGGGCCCTGGGGCTATAGCCCCAGTAGACCTCCTTTAATTCGGCCCTGAGTAACACGCATGGAAGTCTGTGCTCCCTTTGACGCCATGCCACACAGAGGAAGCGTCCAAGAAAGACACATGAAAGCTTTAGGTATGAGGTCCACGTTAGTAAACGTTTGTGTTCCGTATCTGGCGTGTTGGCTGCACGTACTCACTGAGGCTTCTCTATTTCCTATTACCTCTGTACATTAATGGACTATTTTTTCTCATGTTCCTGGGGCGCCAACATTGCTCCAGGATTTTGCTATTAGCTTCTGATATTTTTTTTGTTGTGTTTGAAGGAGGTAGAAGAGACCTCTTATGTGATGTAAACCCTTTGTTCAGTTCACCTCTTTCTTCGCCTCCCTTTGACTGTCTCAGTAACGGAACCGGTGCGTTGAGCTTGGATAAAATATAAGTTTCTTTTCTCTGTGTTTATTTGGTTCTCCTAGAAGCAGCGGCGCAATGCGTAGTACAACCATGAATGGCTTCAAGGACACGAAACTTTGGTGCGGTGAGTGTTTACTGATGGAACGTGCTAGGGGGTAGAATGAGAGAGAGATAGATCGACACACACACGCACGCACGCACGCACGCACGCACGCACGCACGCACACACACACACACACACACACACACAGACACAGACACAGACACAGACACAGACACAGACACACACACACACACACACACACACACACACACACACACACACACACACACACACACACACACGAGTCCAGTAGGATTGTTGTTGTCTGTTCTTCTCTTGTACTCATTTGTACTCCTTTATACAATGATAAGCCTGTAAACCTGGAACAAAATCCATACGTTAATAATACCCGTTTTTTTTCTGCTTTGAAAAAAGAAGAAGAAAAAAACACATATCCAATACCGGCTTCTACCGACAACAGTTCATGGCTTTATTACTTTACTCCGCTTCGTAGAGCAAAAATAGACCAACAAGCTGAGTTCAAAATATTATCGGAACACTACTCGTAAAGTAATAAACAGAAGCCGTAGAGATGCACCACATGTGTTCCTCGCGTCTTCAACCTCACCAATGTTTTGACAATGCTGCCCCTTCTGAGCCTGCTGACTCCCTAGTGAATGTTGAAGGAAGAGAATAACATCACGGGAAGAGGTGGATGAAGAGGACGGGAAAGGGAGAAGGAATATAAAGGAGTACAAAGGAAGAACAGACAGCAACTGCTCTACTGGACCTAACAAGAATGTCTGTTTGGCTACACTCTATTACTGTTGTACCTACATGTTAGAGACAAAAGGATAGCAAAATCGAAGGCTCCTCCCCATCTTAACGTCTGAACAATGTTTACTAGGTTTAAGGTCTTTACTAATAGTTACCCTTTTTTGTCATGGCTAACCTTGGGTAGTTCAGAACCATTCATTATATATTTCGTGTAGTGTTTATTGTTTTCGATATGCAATACTTTGAATATATCAAAATTGTAAAGTTCATTTGTCCCTTTTCTGACCAACTGACTAAGATGTCGAGGTTGGATTGTAATTGTATTTTTTCAGCCGTTGTAGTAACTCTACCCGTGATTTTCATATCGTCGGCAAATTTTTATATCTTACAGGTGAGGCCTTTATTGATATCTTTGACTCAAATTAGGAAAAAGATGGGGCCTAGTACTGAGCCCTGTGGCTCATCGCTTGTAAAGTCTCGCCAGTTAGGGGAGGCGGTGGCCTAGTGGCTAGCGGTCGGGCATACCAGCTCAGGGTACCACGTTCGAGCCTCGGCACGGGCTGGCCACTTTTCTTCAATACTACCGCCGAGTGGCCTAAGATCACCCACATGCTGCCATAACACCATCCTCGCCGGGACTGCAACGTTATATGCGCGAGGAGCTTCCGTTGATAGCATGAGCCTATCAATAAGAAGAAACAAGGCGTCACTTAAAAAATCTAACCCGCGCTACTAACGGGCGGAGGCCAACCATCTAAGGTCTCCTTGAAGCCTACCGGCGCCACGGGTAAAAAGAAA
>JAPQNM010000004.1:18308101-18310601 GCA_029783475.1 Metacarcinus magister
TACTAGAATGCAATGATCTACCACCTAAATATATGCAGTGTAACACAACAAATTCTTTAAAGCACAAACTTGACCATCTCCTCAGCAAGGCTTCTGATAAAACTATATGACCTAGCGTCCTTATGGCTGTTTCACTGCATTGCTACTTACTGCGTCTATTTATGATTGTGTTAGCTTTTCTTACTGCTTACAGTTGATCAAGTACAGTACATACCATTTACTTTTCGTCCGTAGTGGTTGTGTAGTCTGAGAACTCATACTATGAAATCAATCAATATATATATATCTCTCTCTCTCTCTCTCTCTCTCTCTCTCTCTCTCTCTCTCTCTCTCTCTCTCTCTCTCTCCTCTCTCTCTCTCTCTGTCCTCTGTCACCAAACTCCAACCAATCACAACTCCAAGTCACAACTCCAACCAATCACAACTCCAACCAACCACAACTCCAACCAGTCACAACTCCAACCAACCACAACTCCAAGTCACAACTCCAACCAATCACAACTCCAAGTCACAACTCCAACCAACCACAACTCCAAGTCACAACTCCAACCAATCACAACTCCACGTCACAACTCCAACCAAACACTACTCCAACCAATGTATACTTCACTTCCTACCAATCTCCAACCAGTATACAACTCCAACCAGCCTACAACTCCAACCAGTATACAACTCCAACCAGTATACCACTCCAACCAGTCACAACTCTAACACGTGGACTCCTCCTGTCCTCTGTTACCAAACTCCAACCAGTCACAACTCCAACCAATCACAACTCCAAGTCACAACTCCAACCAATCACAACTCCAAGTCACACTCCAACCAGCCTATAACTCCAACCAGTCACAACTCCAACCAAAGTATACCTCACTTCCTACCACCAACCAAAACACATACCTTTGTTTCCACCACGTGGGCCTCCACCACGTCTCAGGACCTCAGCCCTTGCCAACCAACCAAACCCCACACCTGTGACCGAGAGAGAGAGAGAGAGAGCGCGTGACCCCGCTCCCTTCCTTATATATGACCCGCACCCTTTGTGACCTAGCTTGCCCTCATACAACTGTATACTTCCGCGCCTCCGCGGACTACACCTCACGTACGCCAACCCAACATTTCCCACACACAAGTACATAACACATCACTTCTCTTATCTACCTATTATATGTATAACTTAACCTACATAGCAACTAACGTCCCCAACAAACCTCTACTAACCCCATACAACCTAATCTATACTTATTCACTACATGGTACCCTGGTGACACCCGCGTCCCCCGCATCCTTCCCGTTAAGATGCTAAAAAAAGCCCCAAAACGCGGGATCCGTCATCTTCTTACAGCTTCTCAGTTAAATGCACATGTCACATATCATTATACATATCACTACAGTGTGTCTGTGTGTGTGTGTGTGTGTTTTTTTTTCTCTTTTGTGTGTGTATGTATGTGTATCAATTTCATGCCTGCCACCCAGCAACCCATTCCGTCAGCCTTCCAGCCTGTCTGTCCGTCTGCATGTATGTCTTTTTGATCTTGAAAATGCTACCCTGAACAGAACATTGAACTCTGAAGATAACATTGAACGCAACAGAAAACAATGAAGATGAAATATAGATAGAATGAATATAAGATGGACATATAACATACGAGTGAGTGAGGATAATGTATCTAAAACAAGACAAAGAAACGTGAAACGACATAAAAAAAGAATACAAAGAGGTCAGAGAGGAGTAACCTACAGCAAATGGGAAAGATAATATAGAAAAATACACGTTATGGCAGACGCGGTTGTTTGACACGTAACAATGAAAATTAAGATGAGCATGAAAACTAAAAATTGTACATGCATTATACCACCAATATCATATGAAAATACATGTAATAATTAAAAGATGTACAAACTTACACTAGAGAAAATTACTAAAACAAGTAAACTTAACATAGAAAACATAGGTAAATTAGAACTCTAACAACACAGAAAAATACACGTTTGATAAGGGAAGATGAAGGACACTGAACCCTGAATACCAAAATGAGACAATCTTACATTAAAAAAACAGTAGAGTAGATGAACCAACAACCAACCATTCAATACCGAATTGGAACATTCACTGATAAAACGATAAACTGATAAATTGGAGCATATCAATGGTAGCATAAATGTATGTTCTTGATATTTACAGCGTCCACGCCCTTTAAAAACTGAAAATCATTCATATATCATGCTTCTGGTTCCTCGTTGCAACACTCGTTATGTAAACATTGAAATATGCTGGTGACACTTCAATTGATTGTCACATTCACTTATTTTCTCGCTTACATACACCAATTTTAAGGGTTATGGACGCGTATCAATTAGTTTCTCTCTCCGTGTCATGACATTTCGATGGGGAAAGTTATTTGGTATGCTGTTGTCATTGCTAAACGTAATAATTTTTTCCACTCTATTTTTGATATTCATTGACGTGACAATGGAGTGTTGGAAGGTCACGGGGTCGCAG
>JAPQNM010000004.1:18323101-18328101 GCA_029783475.1 Metacarcinus magister
CTTCGTCCTCTCATAGTCCCTCGCTTCCCTCAATACCCCGTGTCAGGCGTTGATGAGGGTCCCGAAATTTCATCACCGACCTGTATTTTATGTTTCATTTTCTCCCTCCTTTCACCGTCTCCTTCGTCACATTTCCCCTTAACTCCTCACTTTTATGTCTTTTCCCTTATCCTCTCGTGTCTTCAAGTAATTTCCCTTCCTCTCTTTTCCACACTCTCTCTCCTCTCTCCACGGCTTCTCTCCCTCTCTTTCTTCTAACTCCAGCATCTATTTTTTGTTTTTTTTGTTTTGCCTTCACCCTGACAGGTACACGTCAGGATCAGGAAGCTGTGTGCTGTGGACGTCTCAGGAATGATGCAGCATCCCTAGAATGGTTTATTTATTATACTCTAATTAATTAGTGTGATGTTTGATGGGCGGGGGGAAACGTTACGTCATGGGTGGTTGAGAGCCGTGCCTCGGGGTTGAGTGGCCTCGCTAGGGCGGCCTTGCCTTTGTACCTCGACTCACTCCTGGGACGGCGGGATGGACACAGGTTCTCTAAATATTAAAGTTTAACCAGTGTACATAAAACCTGCCTTTCTCAAGCATTTAATACCCAATTATCTCGTTTACTCGACAAATGCGTCTTAGATAGTCACTCTCTAATTTGCTCATTGAACGTGTCTCAACGCATGTATGTCCTCGGGTGTGAATAAAGAGGATTCACTGCCAAGGGAAAATATGTTACGAAAAGTGCCTCACCGTGATGCAAGGTCAGCAGCACATAATTTGTTTACGCCAATCTATGTTAGAAAAGTGACATCTTTATTTTGGCGACATTCCATGTAAGGCCTCTCCGAAAATTGAAACTGCAGACTGCTTTCAAGTCACAGGCATTGGGTGGCCTTACAATGTCATGAGAAGAGAATTACAACCAAGCAGACAAGTCCTTCACTGGTGAGGGTCAGGTTACTACTCCTGAGCCTGGTAATATCACAGACGGGCGCACTTTATTTTACATGTGACAAAAATTGAGAGAAAGGCAACGAGGCAATATCAAAGAAAGAGAGATAGATAGACATAGATAAATACCTATATAGATATAATAATAACAGATAGATAGATAGATAGATGGATACATACATACATTGGTAGCTAGATAGATGGATTGCTAGATAGAGAAAGCGAATGAAAACCATGCTCCTCCTTGGAATAAAAGAAAAGGAATAAAAAAGCAGTTCTAAAAAGCTGCAGTTTCCCCTCCAAACACGCACTGGGCCAAAGCTTCTAACAGCAATCACGAAACCCGCAACACTGTGTTGATCCTCCCTTCGTACTATCATACCAGATGCAGGAAAAAAAAAAGTAATAAAAAAAGGATTGGTTCTCCTCACAGCTTTGAAGAGAAATATTAAGTCAGGAACACTCACTATTGTTTCATCTATATCTTTTATATATTTCTCTTTCTCTCCTTTTTTTACTCTCTCTCTCTCTCTCTCTCTCTCTCTCTCTCTCTCTCTCTCTCTCTCTCTCTCTCTCTCTCTCTCTCTCTCTCTCTCTCTCTCTCTCTCTCTCTCTCTCTCTCTCTCACATCAGTCACCCATCACGATCATCATCGCAGGAATGATAAAAGCGAATCAAGAAATGAACCCAGAATGAAGGAGGAGGAAGAGGTACATTTGAGACTTTTACGGAGTGATATTAGATAAAGGAGACGGCTGAAGAAGGACGAGTGAGTCTACATGGGGCGGGGCGGGGCGGGAAGGTGACAGTGGGGGTCGGGCGAGATGGTGTGAGAGCGGATGTGTGTTGACAGCTAAAATTTTAAATCTTGATGGAATGATAACGGCAAAGCTGATGGAATGGCTGAAAAGGGAGATATATATATGCCAAGGCCAGAGGGATGGAAGAATGAGAGTGTGTATATGTGTATATGAAAGAGAGAGACAGAGAGAAAGAAAGACAGACAGACATACAGACAGACATACAGACAGATAGGTGGTGGTAACAAAAACAATATAAACAAAATCCATGGAAAAACATACGCCTTACTGAAGGAGACACAATATCTAATACTATGTACATAAAGAAACCAAAGACTGAAAAATGCAAAGAAAAAATCAACGGAAAAAACTTTAGATGAGGGTGGCAGATGAGGGGAAGAAGTGAAAAAGGAGAAGGAAAAGAGACATACGTGGAACAGGAGAAGGAGGAGAACACATAGGAACACATAGGAAGAACAAATAGCAACAGGCCTGCTGGCCCTTACGAGGCTGTTTGTGAGACTAAACTATCTAGTCTAGAGTGAAGGATACAGGATAGTAAGGGTGAAGGCTTCTCTCCCCAGCCATGGCTGGCAGGAAAGGAAGGCCAACCAAGACCAGACTATCACTACTGTCACTACCACTACTGCTACCACTACTTCCTGGCAAGCGATGTCAGGCCACTAGCGACGTCTTTTGAATCGACATTTCGTAAGTTAGGTACATCAGGATGAACATACTCAAAGTTTGCTACGTTAACGGATAGTATTTAGGTTGTGGATTGGCTTCTAAATATTTGTCAAGTCTATTTTTGAACGTAGTAATTGTTTTACTGTCGACGACATTGGCGGGCAGGGAGTTCCAAACGTTAACGATCCGATTGAAAAAGAAGTGCTTGGCTTCGTTTGATGTGAATCTTTTACCAGTAATCTTAAAAGAATGACGTCTTCTTGTTATATTTGATCGATCAAAAGTAATGTAATCTTCTGTATTGATATTATCGAATCCTTTGATTATCTTGAACATTTCAATTAAATCCCCTCGCATCCTTCGTTTTTCTAGGCTGAATAAGTTTAGTTCTTTAAGTCTTTCTTCATAAGGTTTATTTTTCAGCCTTGGAATCATTTTTGTTATTCTTCGCTGGACTCTTTCCAGTTTGTCAATGTCCTTTCTGTAATATGGGGACCAAAACTGTACGCAATACTCAAGATGGGGTCGTACTAGTGAATTATGCAGTTTTAATATGACTTTTTCTGATTTATTTTCGAAAGTACGCCCAATAAAGCCGACCAATCTGTTAGCAGTTTTAACTACCTCTGAGCAATGTTGACTGGGTTTTAAATCGTTTGATATGTGATTCCCAGATCTTTTTCCTAGTTTACTGTAGAAAGTGGTTTACCATTCATTGAGTACTGAACGTGATCATTGTTTCTTCGATGTGTAGTACCTTGCATTTTTCAACGTTAAATTTCATTTGCCATTTATTGGCCCAAGACGTTAGTCGATCTAGGTCTGATTGTAAGACTTCTCTGTCAATTGTCGTAGTTACTTTGCTGACAATTTTCGTATCGTCAGCGAATTTCGATATTTTGCAAGTGATCCCATCATCTATGTCATTAACATATATCAAGAATAAGACAGGACCAAGCACTGAACCCTGTGGTACGCCACTTTTTACGTTTAACCATTAAGAGGAGACACCGTTTAAGACTACTCTCTGCTTACGTTCAGAGAGCCAGTCCAGAAGCCATTTGTAAATGCTACCAGAGATACCGTGAGTCATTAGTTTATCAAGCAATCATTAATGAGGTACTTTATCAAAGGCCTTTTGAAAATCCAGATATATGACATCTACTGCTCTGCTTTAATCGTAAGCGTCAAAAACATTGTGGAAGAAGTCTAATAAGTTAGTTAAACATGAACGTTTATTACGAAAACCATGCTGTGAGGGTTTTAATATATCGTTGTCTTCAAGGAATTTCACCACATTGTCACGAATGATTGTCTCCATTAATTTACATACAACTGATGTCAGACTGATTGGCCTATAATTTCCGGGTTGTGACTTGTCCCCCTTTTTGAAGATTGGTGTTACATTTGCACGTTTCCAATCGGATGGAACTTTACCATCTCTTAAGGATTTATTGAATAAGATTGCAAGCGGTTTACTGATCTGGTGCTTGACCTCTTTCAAGATTCTCGGGGAAATTTTATCTGGTCCAGGGGTTTTGTTTGTTTTCATCTTATCGATTTTTTGCAAAACGTCATTTTCTACGATGAGTATATCATTTAAGAAGTTTTCGGTCCTTCTAATCTCAAGTGGCTGAAACGATGAACAATCCTCTTCTGTAAATACGGATGCAAAAAAGTTATTAAGGATTGTAGCCATTTCGTTTTCGTCATTTGTGTGATTTCCATGTCCTTTAGTAAGTGGACCGATATTACAGGTAAGGGCTTTTTTACTCTTAACAAAACTATAAAATTCTTTAGGATTAGATTTACATGATTCCGCTATATATTCTTCAAGGTTTTTCTTGCTACGCTTTATCAATCTCTTAGTATCGCGACGAATTCTGTCAAACTCTACTTTGACATCTTGGCTTTAGTTGATATGTACTTATTGTACGCGTGTTTTTTGAGAAAGAGGCAGTTTTTTATCTCTTCGTTCCACCATTTTGGTTTGTTCTTCCTTGCTGAACGTCTGTAACGATACGGTACACATACGCTTATAACTTCATTCAGTTTTGTGGTAAAGGCCTCCCATGACTTATCAATATCTGACTCTGACAACAGTTCACTCCAGTCAGTGTCTTCCTTAATTGTTTGCATTCTGATGAAATTCGCCCTTTGGTAATTTGGTACCTTCTCCTTATTGTCTTTTACTTTTATTTCCTTCATTTTCAAATTGAACGTGATTATCCAATGGTCACTAGAACTGAAAACTGGGCCGACATTTACGTTGCTGACTAGATCTTTACTTGTTGAAAGAATGAGATCAAGGGTATTTAAGTCTCGCGTCGGTTCGTGAACGTGTTGGTGTAATTCGCTCTCTAATAAGTTTGTGTACAAGTTGTGTCCTGTATGAGATCGTAGTCAATTTCAGCGGTGCGAATTGGAGGTCTGTAGATCAATCCGAGTATTTTTATACTTGAGTTACTCTTTAATTCGATAAAAACTGTGTCAACACCGTTGATGGGTTCTGTTTTAATGGAGATCGGATGGAGCGAGCTTTGAATATATATGATTACACCACTG
>JAPQNM010000004.1:18330601-18333101 GCA_029783475.1 Metacarcinus magister
AAGGAAGCCGAAGCAAACAAGACACACCATAGAAGGAAGCAAAGGACCTTCAAGTCCTTGAAGAGTCCTGCTGCACGTAACAGGGACGCAAACTACGGCCAAGACCACGTGAAAGACACCTTCCTCTGGGATTACGTAGCAAAGTGTGCCGGCGTGGTGGCTGTGGCATTCATTGTGTACAACCACGTGGTTGAGTTACACAAATACCATTGACGAGTGAATGACAGTACGACGCAACACAAACAAACAATGGCCTGAAGCACATGTAGCGTCACGGCACCTCTTAGGAATGTCATGTGTGCAAACTGAAGGATTATAAAACAAAATAAGGCACACTCACTAGGAAAGAAACAATGTAGTATTCACTATCTTGAAGAAAAAAAAGTTTTGAGGATCAAGTTGTCTTTTTTTTTGTCTACACCTTTTTTATTGTCGTTAAAGTGATTTAGTTAAGTGATTTAGTGTGTTATCCTTTGCATAATACATCCTCAAGCTTATATGTATAGTATTTCCTAGTTACCTATTAAATTTTCTACACATTTTGAGATGTACCTTGTTATTTATGAAACAGTTCATATAAACCACCTCCGTTTGTGCATTACATTCCTAAATATTTTGACAATCTTTAAACTCCACATCCAGTTTTATTACTTTTAGGCTTCTAGTTTGGGCAGCAAAGTGAAAAGTGTGCTATCATGCAGCACATCGCATCATTCTGTAGTCAGATAACATATGCTGTAACGCACAAAACATAAATAACCAAACAGCCGTGAAAGTGGTGGTCTTGGCTTGATGGCGAAGGGCAAGAAAAGTGTATTCCTTTGTATCCTTGACCTGGTAACCGCACCGTACACCCAGGGACTGTTAATGGCTGGGTCAGCACCATCATGTTGTCGCCGGGCAAACACCTCGCCCTTAGCGGCGTCCTCTTCTAACAAGGCCACGCGAGGCAAGTAGGTGTGAATGGGTTAAGGTCATATAGGCCATTTAAATGTTGTTCAGCGGTCCTACAGTCCTCGCCTTTTCCTCTCTTACCGTCTCGTGCACTCCGCAGGAGAACATACTCAGCCTCATAGGTTAAAATATTGTCATATGTATTGAAGAGTAAAGGATTTATAGTTTATTTATGGACACTTATCTTAATAAAGTATATAAATGTGTGTAAGACAACGGCGGTATCTCTAAGGATGAAGAACAATCAAATTTCGAAAAAAAAGAGTGATACACTTCACGCACTTATGTTTTAAGTATAAATACCTAGCTGGTCTGCGGTGTTGCAAAACTTAAATCAATTACATCATCTAGCTAACTCTGCATTGTAAGGAGGACAGCTGCGATGGACCCAGACGCTCTAACGACTCCAACATAACGGTCAAATTGCACACACACCAGAGTTAACGTCGAGGTAAAGACGTTGCTATAATAGACTCTCATTTAGCGGTACTGTTTCTCCTCTGCTGGATGACCCACGAATTGCCCGACAAGAACGAGGCGGAGACTGACACGAGACGGCCGACAGCAACTCTCTCTCTCTGCCCCTCATAACCACTTCCAGCTGTGACTTCGTACACGTGGCGCCATATGTTAAAAAAAAAAGTATTGCCAGAGAAAAAGTTTACGTAGCAATTTTAGGAGCAGCTACATCTCTGTTACCTGCATTAATTGTGTTATCTTTGTACCACACACCTGTACCTTAGTAGAATGTTAGGGATAAACACACGTCTGGGGAAATTATGTAGTAGAGAAGATGTGATGTATATTGATGTGTGGGATCATTTTAGCAATGATAGGAGCTTGTTTAGCGGGGATGGCCTTCATCTAAATAGGGTAGAAAAAAGCGAGATGGTCGAAGGTGTGAAATACGAGTTAATAAGAAATAAGGCGAAATTACAAAAAAGGGGGCTCAGCCTGTCCAAACTAGACGGGAGGGGATTATAGGCGAGCCAAACGAGGTCAGTACAATAGGTACTCAGACAGATGGCCAGGTAGAGTTTAGGCCTTTGTCTGTTGACAGAAGTACAGAGACAGGCAACCAAGAAGTTGTGAAGTCTGATGCGGTAAATTTTCAAAGAGGGCTCGAATAAACACTAAGTATAGCCCTAAAGCGTCTGAGAAAATAAGCATCTTTTACGGTAACGTAAGGAGTATTATTCCGAAACTAAATCAGTTGATAATACATGCGACCGCCGAAAACCTAGACATTATTGTGTTAATGGAATCGTGGATAAATACACGCGACAAACATCAAATTGCGGAAGTGTCATTAAATGGTTATAATGTATTCGAGAAATGTTGTACACATAAAATTGGAGGTGTTTTATCATATGCAAAAAATTATATGAAGGTCGTTAAGATCAATAAAATAAATGTGGATGCATATGACACTCTCTATGTTGAAATTACGGAAAAAAATATGAAATGTATCCTCGACGTAGTATACAGACCTCCACAATTAAGCGAAGAAAATGATAGAATTCTTTATGATGAAATTAAATCTGTC
>JAPQNM010000004.1:18353101-18355601 GCA_029783475.1 Metacarcinus magister
AGGAGAAGGAGAAGGAGAAGGAGAAGGAGAAGGAGAAGTTGAAGGAGAAGGAGAAGGAGAAGGAGAAGGAGAAGGACAAGGACAAGGACAAGGACAAGGACAAGGACAAGGACAAGGACAAGGACAAGGACAAGGACAAGGAGAAGAAGAAGAAGAAGAAGAAGAAGAAGAAGAAGAAGAAGAAGAAGAAGAAGAAGAAGAAGAAGAAGAAGAAGAAGAAGAAGAAGAAGAAGAAGAGAAGAAGAAGAAGAAGAAGAAGAAGAAGAAGAAGAAGAAGAAAAAGAAGAAGAAGAAGAAGAAGAAGAAGAAGAAGAAGAAGAAGAAGAAAACGCAGGTTCATGTACGTCGTAGTTGCTCCGTGTAATGCCACCGCTGATCCAAATACTAATGCCACTGCTGATCCACATATTAAAGTTTGTTATGTAAATGCTCGCAGCATCAGAAATAAATTCACAGATCTCGAAGCTCTCGCCGCGATGGATCAGTACCACATCATAGGAGTCACAGAATCATGGTTAGATACGTCGAACAGAGATTACATTCCAGAATTTCAGTTACCTGGTTATACAATCTTTAGCTGTGAAAGAGAGAACAGAATTGGCGGTGGTGTAATCCTATATATTCACAGCTCGCTCCATCCGATCTCCATTAAAACAGAACCCATCAACGGTGTTGACACAGTTTTTATCGAATTAAAGAGTAACTCAAGTAGAAAAATACTCGGATTGATTTACAGACCACCGGAGTGCACCACTGAAATTGACCGTATACTATTCGAATCAATCTCCGAAACAATTAGTCAATGCGAGACAATTATTGTGTGTGATTTTAATTTGCCAGTAACGAGATGGGGAAATCCGTTACGATCTCATACAGGACACGACCTGTACACGAACTTATTAGAGAGCGAATTACATCAACACGTTCACGAACCGACGCGAGACTTAAATACCCTTGATCTCATTCTTTCAACAAGTAAAGATTTAGTCAGCAACGTAAATGTCGGCCCAGTTTTCAGTTCTAGTGACCATCGGATAATCACGTTCAATTTGAAAATGAAGGAAATAAAAGTAAAAGACAGTAAGGAGAACGTACCAAATTACCAAAGGGCGAATTTCATCAGAATGCGAAAAATTCTAGAAGACACTGACTGGAGTGAACTGTTGTCAGAGTCAGATATTCATAAGACTGAATGAAGTTATAAGCGTATGTGTACCGTATCGATACAGACGTTCAGCAAGGAAGAACAAACCAAAATGGTGGAACGAAGAGATAAAAAACAGCCTCTCTCTCAAAAAACACGCGTACAATAAGTACATATTAACTAAAAGCCAAGATGACAAAGTAGAGTTTGACAGAATTCGTCGCGATACTAAGAGATTGATAAAGCGTAGCAAGAAAAACCTTGAAGAATATATAGCGGAATCATGTAAATCTAATCCTAAAGAATTTTATAGTTTTGTTAAGAGTAAAAAAGCCCTTACCTGCAATATCGGTCCACTTACTAAAGGACATGGAAATCACACAAATGACGAAAACGAAATGGCTACAATCCTTAATAACTTTTTTGCATCCGTATTTACAGAAGAGGATTGTTCATCGTTTCAGCCACTTGAGATTAGAGGGACCGTAAACTTCTTAAATGATATACTTATCGTAGAAAATGACGTTTTGCAAAAAATCGATAAGATGAAAACAAATAAAACCCCTGGACCAGATAAAATTTCCCCGAGAATCTTGAAAGAGGTCAAGCACCAGATCAGTAAACCGCTTACAATCTTATTCAATAAATCCTTAAGAGATGGTAAAGTTCCATCAGATTGGAAACGTGCAAATGTAACACCAATCTTCAAAAAGGGGGACAAGTCACAACCCGGAAATTATAGGCCAATCAGTCTGACATCAGTTGTATGTAAATTAATGGAGACAATCATTCGTGACAATGTGGTGAAATTCCTTGAAGACAACGATATAATAAAACCCTCACAGCATGGTTTTCGTAATAAACGTTCATGTTTAACTAACTTATTAGACTTCTTCCACAATGTTTTTGACGCGTACGATGAAAGCAGAGCAGTAGATGTCATATATCTGGATTTTCAAAAGGCCTTTGATAAAGTACCTCATCAACGACTGCTTAATAAACTAAGGACTCATGGTATCTCTGGTAGCATTTACAATTGGCTTCTGGACTGGCTCTCTGAACGTAAGCAGAGAGTAGTCTTAAACGGTGTCTCCTCTCAATGGTTAAACGTAAAAAGTGGCGTACCACAAGGCTCAGTGCTTGGTCCTGTCTTATTCTTGATATATGTCAATGACATAGATGATGGGATCACTTGCAAAATATCGAAATTCGCTGACGATACGAAAATTGTCGGCAAAGTAACTACGACAATTGACAGAGAAGTCTTACAATCAGACCTAGATCGACTAACGTCTTGGGCCAATAAATGGCAAATGAAATTTAACGTTGAAAAATGCAAGGTACTACACATCGGAA
>JAPQNM010000004.1:18360601-18383101 GCA_029783475.1 Metacarcinus magister
TAAATAGTTATAGTTAGACAGAATGTGTCGACGAGATTACAAATGTTTAAATAAGACACAGTACAATCTAGATAGTGAAAGTCGTCTAAGCTTACACCTTTGATGTTAGAATACAAGATGAAATGGTTTCCTGAAGCTGCCTTTTACGTAAGTACGGAAAGCACTGTCTGATGTTACTCCAGATAAATAATCAATTTCAGGATTGGAAATTTTTTACGTCTGAGGTTAAGTCGTAACAAGCATAACTCCCTTACGACATTTTTAAGGATCTAAGGCTATTGTGATATGATATGATTATTGTGATATAATATTATGATAATAATGATAATGACAATGATACTACTAATATTTATATTACTAGTACTACTACAAATAATAATAATAATAATAATTTTTTTTTCTATATCATTAACCGTTGGCGCCAGTAGGCTTATGGAGGCACAGATGGACTTGCCTCGCCTGTTATTTGACGTAGGTTATCAGATATTTATAGTGACGCCTCAAATGTTTACGTTCTCTCTTGAATATGTTGAGAACGTGCGAGGCTAATCGCTGCTACAGTCTCAGATGCATATAACGTTGTAAGTCTCGTCTGAGGACAGTATGGCAGCAATCTGGGTAGTCTTTGGCCACTCGGCGGTGATATCAAAGAATGAAAAGTGGTCAGCGAATATCGGGGATTCGAACCTGGGACCCTAGACTCGCTCACCCGAGCGCTAGACCACTGTACCACCGCCTCCCCTAATACTAATAATAATGATAATGAAGATTGAAAGTATTTAAAATTTAAAAGTTGTGGAAATAACAGGAACATTATTAGTGCACCAATCAACTGTCCCGTAGAAAGGAGTGGTGGCACGGGCGTGGCTTCTAGATCAGTTTAGCCTCCGGCGGCTATAGTATGAGTAGCACGGAAGAGAATAACATTTTATTCCTTTATCCCTTTACTTTAACGGGTATATTTAGAAAAAACCTGGGGAAGGACACCAAATAAAGTACGTGTTTCGACTTATATATGAGAGCCATGCCTGCAAGCTTTAAATTAGCCTGCAGCCACCACGGTCCTCTCGCCCTGCCACACACGAGATCGACCTGCCAGCGTGCTGATGCGTGAAATCCATCCACACATAAATCTTTGCACAGCAAAGCCACAAAGATCGATGCACAAAGATGTCTTCAACCATCCGTGGAAGAAAAGAAAGGCAGGAAGAGGAAGGCAACAGGAGGGGAAGGAAAACAAATGCAGAAAGGAGGAGGTAAGAAGAAAAGGGCGGAGGGAGGAGGCGTAAGTTGCGGCAGAAGTTTTTTTTTATTCTATTTAATTTCCCATTGGATAATGGAGAACAGATATGACGAACTATTTGATAGCTCCTTCACACACCAGCTTTTCTCTTACACATCCTCCTCCACCACCACCACCACCACCACCACCTCCTCCTCCTCCTCCTCCTCCTCCTCCTCCTCCTCCTTTTGATAAATAGATAGATAGATAGATAGATAGATATAGATAGAGATAGATAGATAGATAGATAGATAGATAGATAGATAGATAGATAGATAGATAGATAGATAGATAGATAGAAAGAAAGACAGAAAGATAGATAAATAGATAGATATAGATAATTAGATAAGTCGTTAGTTCGTTATTTAGTTAAGTAGTTAGTTATTTAGTTTGTTAGTTAATTACTTACTTATTTATCTAGTTAGAGGGGAAAAAAATCTTAAGTGTAGCTACAAATAACACATCAAAAACTAAATAAAATTCCACAAGAAACCGAATCGATAGAAAAACAAACATGAAAGCGAGGAGGTGCCAGTAATTTCTCGCATCACGACGTTGAGGTAAATAGGCAAGATAAATTCTAGTGCAACGATGATACTCTATTAGTGGAATTAGTGAGCAGTGTCAGTAGCGGTAATGAGAGACGACAGAAACTGACACACCACTGAGGCAACGGTGTGTGTGTGTGTATGTGTGTGTGTGTGTGTGTGTGTGTGTGTGTGTGTGTGTGTGTGTGTGTGTGTGTGTGTGTGTGTGTGTGTGTGTGTGTGTGTGTGTGTGTAATTCACTGTACAGTCTGCTGCTGGTCTCTCTCGAGACAGCCGGCCGTCCCCCTATGGAAAGAGCTCAGAGCTCATACTGACCAATCTTTGGGTTGGACCGAGACCACTCACACACAACACACCGGGACAACAAGGTCACAACTCCTCGATTTACATCCCGTACCTACTCACTGCTAGGTGAACAGGGGCTACACGTGAAAGGAGACATACCCAAATAATCTCCGTCCGCCCAGGGGATCGAACCCTGGCCCCCTCGGTTGTGAGCCGAGTGCGCTAACCACTACGCTAGCGAACCGTGTGTGTGTGTGTGTGTGTGTGTGTGTGTGTGTGTGTGTGTGTGTGAGTGTGTGTGTGTGTGTGTGTGAGTGTGAGTGTGTGTGTGTGAGAGTGAGTGTGTGTGTGTGTGTGTGTGTGTGTGTGTGTGTGTGTGTGTGTGTGTGTGTGTGTGTGTGTGTGTGTGTGTGTGTGTGTGTGTGTGTGTGTGTGTGTGTGTGTGTGTGTGTGTGTGTGTGTATGTGGGCATGTCAGAGAGAGAGAGAGAAAAACAGAATGAGAGACAGAAAGAGAGAGAGAGAGAGAGAGAGAGAGAGAGAGAGAGAGAGAGAGAGAGAGAGAGAGAGAGAGAGAGAGAGAGAGAGAGAGAGAGAGAGAGAGAGAGAGAAAGAGAAAGAGAGAGAGAGAGAGAGAGAGAGAGAGAGAGAGAGAGAGAGAGAGAGAGAGAGAGAGAGAGAGAGAGAGAGAGAGAGAGAGAGAGATAGATAAGGAGAGAGAATGAAGTCTTCACACAACACCAGGGTGTTATCCCCTCTCTGCCTGTATGTTCGGCCCAAACCTTGACTCTTCATCCTGCTGGTATTAGGTCGCCCCCTAACAGGCTATATCAATATTTTCTCTGCAAGATGCATACAAATACGTTAATTAACTTCTAAAGTCCATGCAGTCCTCCACCCTCCTTCACGTGTGTAAAAGATATGTAAAAAATATATCATATTTAAAAATTTTTCAAGATTTCCGTTAAAACGCCGTTCGATATTTGTACTTGGTTCAATGGTTTCAATGTATTAATGGATTGTTGCTGCCAGTGATTTGTTTTTATTCCCGTGTAAAATTAACTTGTGTGAAAGAAAATTAAAAGGTACGTGATGTTTTATGTAAACGAAACAATCTGAGAATATTCAGCAAGAAACATTTATGCAAACATTATATAATTATATTATATAACATTATATAATTATAGACGCTGTTATGAACACTGTATCCTCCTAGAATGGGTGGATGGGATTTGCAGCATTATAAGGAACATATATATATATATTTTTTTTTTCTCTCTATATCATTAACCGTTGGCGCCAGTAGGCTTATGGAGGCACAAATGGACTTGCCTCGCCTGTTATTTGGCGTAGGTTTTCAAACTTTTTTATAATGACTCCTTAAATGTTTACGATCTTTCTTAAATATGTTGAGAACATGCGAGGCTAACTGCTACTACAACCTCAGATGCATATAAACGTTGTAAGTCCCGTCTGAGGACAGTATGGCAGGAATTTGAGTAGTCTTTGGCCACTCGGCGGTGATTTCAAAGAATGAAAAGTGGTCAGGGAAAAACGGGGATTCGAATCCGGGATCCTAGGCTCGAATACCCGAGCGCAAGACCACTATACCACCGGCACTGATGTCTCACAATGGATGAAGACGAAAACTATAATTTCACCGATTGGGCACATGCACGTTAGGGATGGGAACTGTGACCTTGCAAGAGATGGGGACGCACGTTTTAGTCTCGGAAATAATGGGAATAAAATATACAGTGGTAGGCATACAGAGACAGGCACTGTAGCCTCCCAGACGATCGATATTGACACTGTAGTCTCGAACATTGCAGGGACGGGCATTATAGTCACTGCAGGGACGGACACTGTAGCCTCATCAGTTGAATTACAGTAACAAACACTGTCATGACTATATATAACGTCTCTCAAATTCATGCATCGTGACGTTCGTTATTGACAATAACACACCTGTGATGGTGGCTTGCGCACAAGGGAAACTATTGCTAAACTTGTGCCTCCAATACTCCACTTATGACATAGACCTACAAACAGAGACAAGCAAGTAAACGATGCAAAAGTTCAAAATGTAAACTCTACATCGGACAACAATTCAAAACTTGACGCCTGAGATGAAAAGATGTTTATGTTTTTTCTTAAACATTAAAAGTGCGTCCTCATTGTCTAACGTCAGCAGCCCAAACACAGGCGAGGAATAGTGAAGCACCTTAAAAACAACATAATGCCAGAGCTTTCATTCTTCATAGCAAGATAGTTTTGCTACAATAGCAAATCCAGTACAGAATTTCCTTCTTCCATTTCTATATATACTTGAGTCTACCAGCCGTTTTTGTGAAGCCGGACGATGGCAACGCGCAGCTATAAAGAACATAAGGTCTTTGTCCTCAGCAATCAGACCACATACCTTGACAGTTAAAACGTGAATGCAGTGCAACATTATGCATTTGCACATCATTTGTGGTTCGCTCCTCAACTTTTGTGTTAAAATATTCAAGCGAGGAACGTGCAGAATTAACTCTTAAGGTGCCCGTCTGTCCCTGTCCACTTCTGTTTGTTTGTGTGTATGTCATTCCTTATCATCTGTTCTCCATTTTGTTAGTGAGATAATAAACCTTGAATTTATCATTGACAAATAAGGAAAAAGGAATAAATATTGACAAAACATTGAAATCAAAACTTTATTCTGATTGCCAAAGCAAAAAATAAATGGAGTTTTCAGGATAATAGCAAGATCAATTTAGCCTTTTCTAACGAGCTGATGTAATTTTCTTCCTTTGAAAGAGGAGACAAGAAGGAAAAACACACCAAAACTTTTGTTTCACAAGTTTTCATATCCACTAGTACTTGTTTCCAAGTGTGTGTGTGCGTGCGCGCTTGTATATGTGTGTGTGTGTGTGTGTGTGTGTGTGTGTGTGTGTGTGTGTGTGTGTGTGTGTGTGTGTGTGTGTGTGTGTGTGTGTGTGTGTGTGTGTGTGTGTGTGTGTGTGTGTGTGTGTGTGTGTGTGAAATGTGTGTGTGAAATTTGTGTGTGAAATGTGTGTGTGTGTTTGTGGGTGTGTGAAATGTGTATGTGTGTGTGTGTGTGTGTGTGTGTGTGTGTGTGTGTGTGTGTGTGTGTGTGTGTGTGTGTGTGTGTGTGGTGTGTGTGTGTGTGGTGTGTGTGTGTGTGTGTGTGTGTGTGTGTGTGTGTGTGTGTGTGTGTGTGTGTGTGTGTGTGTGTGTGAAATGTGTGTGTGTGTGTGTGTGTGTGTGTGTGTGTGTGTGTGTGAAATGTGTGTGTGTGTGTGTGTGTGTGTGTAAAAATGAAGGAAATAAAAGTAAAAGACAATAAGGAGAAGGTACCAAATTACCAAAGGGCGAATTTCATCAGAATGCAAACAATTCTAGAAGACACTGACTGGAGTGAACTGTTGTCAGAGTCAGATATTGATAAGTCATGGGAGGCCTTTACCACAAAACTGAATGAAGCTATAAGCGTATGTGTACCGTATCGTTACAGAAGTTCAGCAAGGAAGAACAAACCAAAATGGTGGAACGAAGAGATAAAAAACAGTTTCTCTCTCAAAAAACACGCGTACAATAAGTACATATCAACTAAAAACCAAGATGACAAAGTAGAGTTTGACAGAATTCAGAATTAATTTTATTAAGAGTAAAAAAGCCCTTACCTGTAATATCGGTCCACTTACTAAAGGACATGGAAATCACACAAATGACGAAAACGAAATGGCTACAATCCTTAATAACTTTTTTGCATCCATATTTACAGAAGAAGATTGTTCATCGTTTCAGCCACTTGAGACTAGAAGGACCGAAAACTTCTTAAATGATATACTCATCGTAGAAAATGACGTTTTGCAAAAAATCGATAAGATGAAAACAAACAAAACCCCTGGACAAGATAAAATTTCCCCGAGAATCTTGAAAGAGGTCAAGCACCAGATCAGTAAACCGCTTGTAATCTTATTCAATAAATCCTTAAGAGATGGTAAAGTTCCATCCGATTGGAAACGTGCAAATGTAACACCAATCTTCAAAAAGTCAAAACCCGGAAATTATAGGCCAATCAGCCTTACGTCATTTGTATGTAAACTAATTGAGACAATCATTCGTGACAATGTGGTGAAATTGTTTGAAAACAACGATATGATAAAACCCTCACATCATGGTTTTCGTAATAAACGTTCATGTTTAACTAACTTATTAGACTTCTTCCACAATGTTTTTGACGCGTACGATGAAAGCAGAGCAGTAGATGTCATATATCTGGATTTTCAAAAGGCCTTTGATAAATTACCTCATCAACGATTGCTTAATAAACTAATAAACTTAATAAACTCTGGTAGCATTTACAATTGGCTTCAGGACTGGCTCTCTGAACGTAAGCAGAGAGTAGTTTTAAACGGTGTCTCCTCTCAATGGTTAAACGTAAAAAGTGGCGTACCACAGGGTTCAGTGCTTGGTCCTGTCTTATTCTTGATATATGTTAATGACATAGATGATGGGATTACTTGCAAAATATCAAAATTCGCTGACGATACGAAAATTGCCAGTAAAGTAACTACGACAATTGACAGAGAAGTCTTACAATCAGACCTAGATCGACTAACGTCTTGGGCCAATAAATGGCAAATGAAATTTAACGTTGATACACATCGGAAGAAACCATGATCACGTCCAGTATTCAATGAATGGTAAACCACTTTCTACAGTAAACAAGGAAAAAGATCTGGGAATCACAATATCAAACGCTTTAAAACCCAATCAGCATTGCTCAGAGGTAGTTAAAACTGCTAACAGATTGGTCGGCTTTATTGGGCGTACTTTCGAAAATACATTAGAAAAAGTCATATTAAAATTACATAATTCACTAGTACCACCCTGTCTTGAGTATTGCGTACAGTTTTGGTCCCCGTATTACAGAAAGGTCATTGACAAACTGGAAAGAGTCCAGCGAAGGATAACAAAAATGATTCCAAGGCTGAAAAATAAACCTTATGAAGAAAGACTTAAAGAACTAAACTTATTCAGCCTAGAAAAATGAAGGATACGAGGGGATTTAATTAAAATGTTCAAGATAATCAAAGGATTTGATAATATCAATGCAGAAGATTACATTACTTTTGATCGATCAAATATAACAAGAAGACGTCATACTTTTAAGATTACTGGTAAAAGATTCACATCAAACAAAGCCAAACACTTCTTTTTCAATCGGATCGTTAACGTTTGGAACTCCCTGCCCGCCAATGTCGTCGACAGTAAAACATTTACTACGTTCAAAAATAGACTTGACAAATATTTAGAAGCCAATCCACAGCTAAAATACTATCCGTTAACGTAGCAAACGTTGAGTGTGTTCATCCTGATGTACCTAACTTACGAAATGTCGATTTGGAAGACGTCGCTGGTGGTCATCGCTTGCCAGGAAGTAGTGGTAGCAGTAGTGGTAGTGACAGTAGTAATAGTCTGTTCTAAAAGATTTCCATGCATTTTTTCATAGTGCATGGTTGGCCTTCCTTTCCTGCCAGCCATGTCTGGTGGGAGAAACCTTCACCCTTACTATCCTGTATCCTTCACTCTAGATTAGATAGAGTAGTCTCTATCACAAACAGCCTCGTAAGGGCCAGCAGGCCTATTGCTGTTTGTTCTTCCTATGTGTTCCTATGTGTACCACACACGACCTGAAATCATAGCCTAAGGTAGGGAAACGCGGCCGTGTTATACCGTAGACTTTACAAACAGGTTACAAAAACAAAGGCAGCTTTGTTTTTCACACACGCACACATGCACACACACACGCACACGCACACGCACACGCAAACACACACACACACACACACACACACACATACACACACACACACACACACACACACACACACACACACACACACACACACACACACACACATGCACACAGCGAGAGAGAGAGAGAGAGAGAGAGAGAGAGAGAGAGAGAGAGAGAGAGAGAGAGAGAGAGAGAGAGAGAGAAAGAGAGAGAGAGAGAGAGAGAGAGAGAGAGAGAGAGAGAGAGAGAGAGAGAGAGAGAGAGAGAGCGAGAGCGAGAGCGAGAGCGAGAGCGAGAGCGAGAGCGAGAGAGAGAGAGAGAGAGAGAGAGAGAGAGAGAGAGAGAGAGAGACAGACAGACAGACAGACAGAGACAGAGAGAGAGAGAGAGAGAGAGAGAGAGAGAGAGAGAGAGAGAGAGAGAGAGAGAGAGAGAGAGAGAGAGAGAGAGAGAGAAAGAGAATACATGAGAATACATGAGAAGAACAGATCCCAGAAGACCTACTGGTCTATAACTAGGGTATCTGCTGCACTACATACTACTACAAGGGCACTAAGTTTTGGAGAATAAGAAATAACAGAACAAGGCTCTCTCCCATCCTCCTCTCCCTCCGGCAACATACCGGCAGATAAAACAGATAGAAGGGAACACCATGACTTTGTAGAAAACATGGCCATGGACATTTTATAGTAAAGAAGGAAAATAGAGGAGGATACTATACTATACTAGACTAGACTACTATACTATATTATACTATACTATACTAGACTAGACTACACTACCACTAGTGATGGTACATCCTGGATGGGGAATATTATTTATATTGAATGAAATTACTGCCATTACACTTCTAATCTGAGATATAGGGATACAAGGATATAAGTTTCATAGATACTCGCATTGTTTACACAAAAGTTTATGCTCATATCAAATGGGAACCAGTGAAGTAGACACAGACCAGAAGGACTTATACTGCAACTGTTGTCCTGGTAGAAATTTGATTCTCGTTTACATCGGATCACGGGTGGATGCACCAGTACCCTGTTAACCAACAGCTGCAGCCACCCACCAGTCTGAGTTACTTTACACCATGAATCCCTTAACTACCTTTTTTAAAGTAAACCTGTTTCTCGGAAATGTTTGTCTAATCTGGATTTGAAAATGTCTATAGTTTTAGAACTAACTACTGATGCTGGGAGTCGATTCCAATGGTCAACAACTCTAACATTGAAGTATGACTTACAAGTAATTTTGTACTTTTAATTTCATACCGTTACCTCTCGTTACTGACGTGTTATTCATTTCAAAAAGTACTTCTGGATTGATTTTGTCAAATTTATTTAATATTTTAAAGACTTCAATCATATCTCCCCTAATTCTTCGCTGATGGAGAGTGAACATGTCTAACTGTTTTAAACTTTCATCATATGATAAATTACGCAATGTAAGAATAAGTTTTGTCGCTCGTCTCTGTACTCTTTCCAGCAGGTTTTGGTCTTTAATGTAGTTTGGTGAGAGAGAGAGAGAGAGAGAGAGAGAGAGAGAGAGAGAGAGAGAGAGAGAGAGAGAGAGAGAGAGAGAGAGAGAGAGAGAGAGAGAGAGAGAGAGCGAGAGCGAGAGCGAGAGCGAGAGCGAGAGCGAGAGAGAGAGAGAGAGAGAGAGAGAGAGAGAGAGAGAGAGAGAGAGAGAGAGAGAGAGATCCCCGTCCTGCCCGTCCTCTTGTTTAGACTCTCCTTGCTTTGCCTCACCAAATAATTAGATTCCATTAGTATCTAAGGGTTCTTGTATACGCATGTCCTTTGATGGGACGTCTTGGGTTGGGGTCTGTAACGCTTAATTATCCATCAACTATGTTTACGGTATCATCGCTGAGCCTCGAAGGGATACTTTTGTCTTCCGGTACACGTGGCTTGCTCTTACACGTCACCTGAGATGCGACACGTAAGAAAATACCATAATTAAAGGATTTTGTTACGCATGTATGATATGTAATAGTTATGGTAAAAGTTTTTTGCGTTTAAAAAGACATTATGAGTTTCTCTGACGGTAATTGCAGCAGGAAATTTAATGAAAAAAGGTATTAAAAATTACTATATATTTATACATAGCCACACATACGCACACACAGACGCGCGCGCACACGCACACGCACACGCACACGCACACGCACACGCACACGCACACGCACACGCACACGCACACGCTCACGCGCACACACACACACACACACACACACAGACAGACACAGACAGACACAGACAGACACAGACAGACAGACACAGACAGACAGACACAGACAGACAGACACAGACAGACAGAAACAGACAGACAGACACAGACAGACAGACACAGACAGACAGACACAGACAGACAGACACATACAAGCACGCGCACGCACGCACGCACGCACCCATGCACGCACGCGTATGCACGCACGCACGCACGCGCGCGCACACACACACACACACACACACACACACACACACAGACACAGACACAGACACAGACACAGACACAGACACAGACACACACACACACACACACACACACACACACACACATACACACACACACACACACACACACACATAATTTTTCACGTCAATTCCTGCAGCGAGGTGACCCTCAACCTCCTTAATTAAAGTCTCGACAAATTTTTTTACAGCGAAAAGAAATTAAGTTAGCCAGGCGTCCAAGTTTGGAGGTTGGAAGTCTAGTTTGTGAAGGCGAGTTCATCGAAATAGCCAGAGTTACCAAAGAATATTTAATCGAACTCTTCAAACAGGTCTCCAAGTGGATTGAGCTTTTCTCACATTATTCGAAGGATACATCTTATATGAAATTGAAACGACGCCCTCATGAAGCATCCTCCTGTTCTCAGGCAGCCCTTCTTTGTATGAAGCAGACGTGGGCAAATACTTTCAGATCCGCAAAGCTCATTTAGATAATAGCATCTAAAACCATCCCCTCTTCAAACACATACTCGAAAAAGTACGTTTCCTTCTCATCATATCTGGGTAGTAATGAAATTACAAGAATGCTATTGTGTCACATGAAGCAGTGGGCGCATGATGACGGAGGGTTGGTGGTAAACTGAGCCACTTCTGCTTAATTAGAAACATATCTGTTCATACAAACTTACTCCAAATTACATTACGAAAGTCATTGAATTGAATATTTGCGTGCGTTGACACACACACACGCACACGCACGCACACGCGCACACACACACACACACACACACACATACACACACACACACACACACACACACACACACACACACACACACACACACACACCTTTGTTAGTCCCGTTGCTTTATCAAAAAAAATTTTGCGAAATTTTGCATGCCTGACGTGAATGTTGGACTGAAATAGTTCAGGGTGAGCATTCTGATGCATGAACGGAAGGACGATGAAATGAGCAATGATGTTGGAGAGGCAAACGTCGAGCAAACGAGAGAGAGAGACGCGACGGGAGGTAAAACGAATATTGTTCTAACGTCCTGCAGACTTGACACCCAATATACTAGCAGTGGATTCATCGATCATTCTTTCACCAGGATATGAGTGGACGCCGCCGTGGTGGCTGTAACCCTTCACCAAACGGTTACCCTCAAGACAACCTCGCACACCGTATGCATGTGTAATTTTGAAGGACACATTTTATCACTGTCAAATCAAACAAAATATGATGTGGGGACTTCACCACTAGAATCAAGGTGCAAAAAGCATTTTGTGGTGGTGAGTCGTCAGTGTGAAGGGACACACGGCAAGTAAAAGCTATATATGAGAGACAGAGAGAGCGAGAGAGCGAGAGAGCGAGAGAGCGAGAGAGCGAGACAGAGAGAGAGAGACAGAGAGAGAGAGACAGAGGTGTGTGTGTGTGTGTGTGTGTGTGTGTGGGTGGGTGGGTGGGTGGGTGGGTGGGTGGGTGGGTGGGTGGGTGGGTGGGTGGGTGGGTGGGTGGGTGGGTGGGTGGGTGGGTGGGTGGGTGGGTGGGTGTGTGTGTGTGTGTGTGTGTGTGTGTGTGTGTGTGTGTGTGTGTGTGTGTGTGTGTGTGTGTGTGTGTGTGTGTGTGTGTGTGTGTGTGTGTGTGTGTGTGTGTGTGTGTGTGTGTTTTCTTTCACTGCAAATCTCTAACGAGTCTAAAATATATCTGAGGACTAGACGGAGAATGGAAAAGTCGCGTGGAGCAAACGAGTCCACGACCAACAACTTACCAATGCATGGAGTGGTGGCATCATCAAGGGAAGGACTCTGGCGGCCACATAAAAGACTAACCCCTCTTCCAGCCCCTAGACCCCTGCACTCCGGAAAGACAAGCCACGGCTCCTTGTTCCCTTAATTTACTCAACCTTCCGCTCTTTCAGCCTCCTCATCGACTTTTCCCGGCAAGCTAGACTCTCATCTATTCCTTCCTTATCCTCTATCAATATTCACGGTCACACCGCCCGCCGCACCCTCTAGACATGCATTGATGGTCTGATCCTCACGTTTCTCTCACATTCATACTCACTTCTCATCCTTGCCGATAGTAAGGTTTAGTGGAAAATGTTATACAATGCTTTACCACAACGTTCTCCTAAGGTGTTTGGTTACGTGTGTGATGAGTAAGGAATCCTCTACTCTACACACAGGAAAGAATTAGCTTTGCGGGTCACCAAGGTTTCTACAAGTGCCTGTTATTCATCAGGGGAAGGTGAATGGCTTCCTATCCCCATCTGGATTCGAACCCAAAAGAAAGTGTTGCAGGTTCTTACGGAGAAACATTAGCCATTACACTTCGAAAGCGATGGGTATTGAAAATACATTACATTTAATCTCTCTCTCTCTCTCTCTCTCTCTCTCTCTCTCTCTCTCTCTCTCTCTCTCTCTCTCTCTCTCTCTCTCTCTCTCTCTCTCTCTCTCTCTCTCTCTCTCTCTTCTTTCTTTCTCTTTTTTCTCTCTCGCTCTCGCTCTCGCTCTCGCTCTCGCTCTCTCTCTCTCTCTCTCTCTCTCTCTCTCTCTCTCTCTCTCTCTCTCTCTCTCTCTCTCTCTCTCTCTTTTTCAAAACAGAATACCACCATTAGTCCATTACGCTTCGACGTACTCGCTAAAGGACGAACAGTATTAAGGTATTACCATAGAACACAATAGCATAGTTTCCCTTTGATTTCTCGTTACCAAGAATCCCTTCCCGTACTCACTGCCCCTTTCTAGGCACGCATTGAATTCATGAACGGCCGGGATGATGCTGGTCCGTGATGCAGCACAATAGGAATATATCATACATCTGAAACTTGCAGGCCATGATCGTCACTGAGCAAGCGTGGGTGAGCAGAAGCACTTCCCTCCAGACTCACCTCAGACTCGGCGGTCGCTCGTTGGAATATAAGGTCCACTTTGGTTTTCTCGTTTTGCAAATGACACGGCAATACTAGAAGTCATTGAGCGCAGAGAGACCCCGATTATTTCTTCTTTAGACCACAAATCCCACCAGGCCAGGCTGGCGGAGGTGTATTTATTATCTCTGGAAAATTAGATATTTCCACAAAATGCAAACTTAATGTAACATGTCATAGGGAGTTTGGAATTTTGATGAAACAAAGTAACTATTCGTTTCACACAACAAACTTTATGAACAAAAAACAATGTATCTAACTCCGTATTAAGACACCATTTGGTAATACAACGCTTTATTTCCCCAGCAATGTCTCTAACGGGAAAATAAATGGTCAACTTATGCAGTACAGTACAACACCATTAATATTTCCAAAAGCAAATTGAGCCTTCATTTTTGCAAGATCTCTAATCTCAGAGGTAAACCATAGTAGTTATATTTAACCTTATTTACGGTCTGTTAGATGTAAAGGCAAACTACTCCTACAGCGGCTGGAGTCAAAGGGTTAAAGGGTCAAAAAGTGGGCTGAGGGTTGACGCAATACAGGAGAACTATACAGCTACAGCCTTAAGTCACAGGGGCGTGCAGGGGTGTTTGGCGTTTCTACATAATTCTCCTTGTCTGATCTCTAGCGCCGGCCTACAGCCGGCGCTAGAGGTTCAAACAATCTCCAGCAGCGAGTGGGGGCTCCTGACAACGCTTTCCACCCTAAATCCGGCTTATACAGTCTCGCGCGGTCTGTATACACAAGCTTCATCCAGTAGCACACGGCATCACTACCATCCACTCCCCTCACACGCCCACGAGCAGTCTTACTCACCATCACCTTCGCCAGCTATCATCACACACACACACACACACGACCAATATTTTTCACAACCACCACCAATGTCTTCCGCACTGTCGCCTTCCCTACATTCTCACTGCATCCACACACCCACGGTTACAACTACCCATTAACATCATCCACACCCACAGCAACGATCTATCACATCAGTCATATTTAAACCTATGCACCCAGTACAACACACACCCACCTACTGCTCACCCCCTTCATCGGTATTCACGTCCTCTGCGATGACTCCCCATCCAGAACATCCATCAAACCTAAACACACACACACGCACACCCACACGCGCACACACACACACGCACACAGACAGACACACACACACACACACACACACACACACACACACACACACACACACACACACACACACACACACACACACACTACGGCTCATCACCCAACACACAGGTATATACATCTTGGCAGGTAATTATAGAAGCAATGTTACATACCACATTCTCTCTCTCTCTCTCTCTCTCTCTCTCTCTCTCTCTCTCTCTCTCTCTCTCTCTCTCTCTCTCTCTCTCTCTCTCTCTCTCTCTCTCTCTCTCTCTCTCTCTCTCTCTTCTCTCTCTCTCTCTCTCTCTCTCTCTCTCTCTCTCTCTCTCTCTCTCTCTCTCTCTCTCTCTCTCTCTCTCTCTCTCAAAACCAGTGTCATCTGTTAATGGTTTCAGGTTTTCAGGTCATACGTCTGAGTGGCAGAGTTATGCATCAATCTTGATATCACATATTCATGCTGCCCACGGCTCACCAGGTAAAATTATACTACTGCTACTACTACTACTACTACTATTGCTACTACTACTACTACTACTACTACTACTACTGATGCTGCTGCTGCTGCTGCTGCTGCTGCTACTACTATTACTATTACTACTACTACTACTACTATTACTACTACTGCTGCTGCTGCTGCTGCTACTGCTACTGCTGCTGCTGCTGCTGCTGCTGCTGCTGCTGCTGCTGCTGCTGCTGCTGCTGCTGCGCTGCTGCTGCTGCTGCTGCTGCTGCTGCTGCTGCTGCTGCTGCTGCTGCTGCTGCTGCTACTACTACTACTACTACTAATAATAATAATGATAATAATAATAATGATAATAATAATAATATTACTATTACTATTATTATTACTATTACTATTACTATTATTACTACTACTACTACTACTACTACTACTACTACTACTACTACTACTACTACTACTACTACTATATTACTATTACTATTATTATTACTATTACTATTACTATTATTACTACTACTACTACTACTACTACTACTACTACTACTACTACTACTACTACAACTACTACCACTACTATTACTAGTATTATTACTATAACTATAGTACTACTACTAATAATAATAATGATGATAATAATAATAACAATAGTAATAATAGTAATGGTAATGATTATGATAATTGTAATAATATTGATAATAATAATAATAATAATAATAATAATAATAATAATAATAATAATAATAATAATAGATAATAACGATAATAATAATAATAATGATAATAATAATAATGATAACAATAATAATAATAATAATAATAATAATAATAATAATAATAATAATGACAGTTAGACTGATTGGCTATGAGATATTAGTATCGTGAATGTGGAGTAGCCAGAGGAAATCAGGTAGGTACATATATGTAAATTAATCTTCCTTTTCCTCTACTTCCATCTCCACTTCCATTTCCACCTTCATCTCCACCTAGACATCCTCTTTCTCCTCTTTTTCTAGTAAACTCACCTAATAACTCAGCTTTGCTTCGTCTCTCTCACTACGCCTTTTGCTCTGCCTTCCCTCCGCTGCCCTGGTGGAAAAGGAGAAAAATCGGGATTAGAGGAATATGGTTGTTAGCCAGCTTCCTGTCTCTCCCCCTGGCCAACCTACAGCCAATTAGCCACGTCTCCAATTTCGGAGTTCTTGTTTCGGGAATGGATGACACATTTTCTTATTGATTCTGGAAACCTACCGGAAGCGAGGATTTAGTATGGTTTCTATTGCAGGGAAAGAAGGTAGAAAACATGTAAGTACGTTGTTCTCCCGCCAGAGAGAATGAACGGAAGCATGGAAAGGGAATATATGTAAATATTGCGCTACAAAAGGAAGGAGAGAAGAAAGGTAAGAAGGTAAAGATTGTGGTGCAAAAAATGGAAGGAAGTTGGATGGTTCGTTCTTTAATGATACAAAACTCCCTTTTCCATCTATTCTTTTATTTACTTTGGTTACGACACGATAAAAAAAAATATGTATAAAAAAGATGCAAATAACTGCTATATTGTTGTTACATACAAAATAACGTAATCAAACACATAATATGTAAGCGTACTCTACAGAAAGCGGTCGAGTTTTAGAGGAGAAATAAAAAAAAAAGATAAAAGAAAAAAACAAGGGAAGAGTCTTTTTCAGAAGTGCTTCCTGTGTGCATCTGAAATGTAATTTTCACTCACGCTAACACATTAAGGAGGCCTCCCTATCAGTCCGCCCAAGACAAAGATCCTGTCCTACGCTGACGACATCATTATCATCGCCAGCAGGTCCGTCGGACGGGTTCAATACTTAGTAGGCCGCTTGTCCGTACCTCTTAACTGTCACCGAGGGGGCTGCTTCCTCCCCTTCTCGATATTATGATGAATGGCTGAGGATAAACAACTTCCACTTATCACAAGCCTCCACGGCTCATTTCTTTCCTTTGTGAGGGGCACCTCTTTTATCCTTGCTTAAATGTTGATGAAATGCATATGTGATATTTTTTTCATCATGGACCGGTGGCGCCATTAGGCTCTTTTATATGAGGACTGATGTGCCAAGGTATGGAGGCGCATGCAGGTATTATATTTACAGTGTACGCTTTTTGAGAGCCACATTAACTTCGCCATTAAATCAGGATAAATTGATAATACAAGTATGAATGTGAGCTTAAGCTTGTAGATGACATGCAACACACATTCATAAGCGTGACTCAGCGCGGGACCATCACGCTGCTGCTCGCCCGTCCACTCCTTTCAGTACAGGGCGTGATATTTTATTTTATTTTTCAATCAAACACAACCAACCAAATCTCACAGAAACCATCAACAAACGATACAATTTCACGCATGAACACGAGCAAAGACCGGAGTAGAAGTGTTGTTAGTGGAGCTCAGAAAACACCGTAAATCCATCTTTAGTGGAGATAAATGAGAGTCGCCACACACCTAATTCCTTTCCTTGAGCCATCCCTCGCGCTACACTTGCCCACCGCGTCAAACAACGCTGGAAACATTATTAGTTCACCTAAGTTAGACAAATTTTCAGCAGTTTTTTTATTTCCTTGTCACAAGCAGGTAAATTAGCAGCAATTCTTCTTAGTACGACCTGTAGAGTGGGACATCTGGTTGGCACGCTAAGAGGGTCTTTCCAATCACCTGAGTCTGCGGGAAAAGCTTAACGTAGCCTCGACCTCACCTTATTAATTCTCACCGACGCGGATCTGATAAAGCCAAAGATAGTTAATTTAGCAGGTGTGACGGTGAGACATGTGGCAAGCTGAGCCGTGATCACATCGCCGAGTCAGCTCAGTGAGGTCACGAGACTCTGCAAACATCCAAACGAGAACTAGAGACAAAGGTTGTTTCTGAGTATTTTGAAGACGGAGGGTTGGTGACGCATGCTTTACAGGGTATTATGAGAGAAACTGTGGCACGCATATATTATTTTCAATAATGATGGAATGACAAGCAGATGTGTTTTAAGACACAGTTCACCTTCTTATGACAAGCTTTATAAGACGGACCTCGGTAAGTAACAAAGCATTCCGACAGTGAATTAAAAAAATTTTGTTTTTACAATAATTCCTTAGACAAAGCATTCATTATATTGTTATTTTTCCCCTCGCAATTTTTTTTTTCTTCAAATTATCAGGTATGATTACATTGCACAACTAATTTGATTAATCGTTTAGTCGGTGATTAAAACAGAATGCATTGCAAACTCTGTCTCACAATACATCCTAATTCAATATGGGGCACAAGGACGAGACGGTCATAAACTTTACACACAACCTGCACGCAATAATACAGTATTTGTACCGTTTGTGCCGTTTCAAAACTTGCTGTCAGGTTCAAGAATCTAAAACACAAACTTTTTCAACGACCAAACAGTGCAACACACATCAAACATTGAACACAAGACAGAAGAGAATGAAACTGAACAGTATGTATTACAAACAATAACTACACGATACACAACACTTGCATAACAGTATTCATGGACAGACAAAAAGGATATACATAACACGGTGGGTAGTAATAATGGCACAGGTAAAAATGGCACAGGTAAAAATGGCACGGTAAAAGTGGCACAGGTAAAAATGGCACAAGAGAAAAAATATACTGCAGTTTCTACTGTTTTTGCTTGTCTGCAGAATAAAACACAAGACACATATGAAACACTATTACAAGCAGTTATGGACCGCTGCCATGAGATTGACCTCTACCCAGACCCAACAACCATAATTGTTGACTTCGAACAAGCGACCATCCAGGCTATCAACAATGTTTTTGGACCGGAAACACGTACACAAGGTTGTTTCTACCACCTGACTCAGAGTACCTGGAGAAAAATACAAGACCTTGGCCTTACCAACCACTACAAAGAGAGTGAGGACTTTCGTCAATTATGTGGACAGATCGACTCATTGGCATTTCTACTAGTAGAAGATGTTCCAGCGGGAATGCAGTTACTCAAGGCAAGATGCCTTGATGAGGCAGCTCCCTTGCTAGAGTACTTCGACCAAACGTATGTTTCTGGTACATATGTTCAGAGAAGAAGACGAAACTTCCAGCCAGGCATTCCAACAATAAACCTTCGGCGCATTCCAGCAAGATTTCCACCAGAACTTTGGAATGTACATTATGCTACAATGAATGACTTACCCAAAACCAACAACCTATGTGCAGGGTGGAACAACAAATTTTACCATCTTGTTGATTATCAGCACCCATCTATCTGGAAACTTATATGAATGATTCAGAAGGAAGAGGCTGTTGTGAGTACAGTGATAGCAAGGGACTCAGTTGGTGAGCCACCCAGAAAGAAAAAGAAAATATATGTTGATCTACAACAAAGACTAAAAAATGTATGCAATGACTACACAGAAGGAATGAAAAACCTGGAACAAGTGTTACATGGACTTGGTCACAACATATGATTCTAGTTTAAAAACTCTGCTTTTAAAGGTTGATATAATTTTTCTTTTTAATTTGACAAACTTTTCTAATGTTTTGCCTTTATGTAGTGTAACCTAAATTTCAATAAACTTATTGTGAAATTTTCATCCATTTTTTCCCATGTGCCATTTTTTCCTATTTTTCCATTTTTACCTGTGTCATTTTTACCTAAGCCATTTTTTCTGTGCCACTTTTGCCTGTGCCATTTTTACCTGTCCCATTATTACCTAAATTCACATAACACTCATTAACTCTGGAACAGGTAGTGAGACCCATGAATACCTTATCATTGACAACACGAAGCCAAGACGGGAAAGATGAGTTAAAAGTGAGTTGAGTATACTATTTCAAGTAAAAAAAAAACGTAAATTAATAATGACAGACGATCAGACTCCAGCTTACACTCCTTGGATACACACACGTGACTAGAATATACTAACATAAGAACATTAGAAAACCAGGAGGGTGCAGGAGGCCAGTTGACATCGTAACGTAGCTCCGTCGTGTAACAAAAATACCAGTATGGATGGGTCCTTGAAATGTCAAACTGTGTGTCTTACCATCACGACTCAGTGGAATGACGATACTGTCCTTCACTTTATAGGCTATTCCAAGGACTGGTAAACTATCCATCGTCAATGCAAACTTTAAGCACACTGAATGACTGATTGAGGGAGGTAGAACGCATAAAGATTCACGACACGGTTACGAACTCAACATTTCCACACCTTGTTACGTGTATCTTCCTTTCTTCGTCACGCAACACGGCTTTGTTAGCATACGGTGTTCTGTTTGCATGTGTTTACCCGGATTAACAGCCAGTTATACTTATTCCTCTTGCTCATCTCGCTCAGCATGTCTCCGTCATCTCTTCTTATCTCATTACCTTAATATTATTTGCATCGTCATCATACTACGTATTTTGCTTAAAATCTTCCTCACTTTTAGTTCTTTATATTAGCTCTCTCTCTCTCTCTCTCTCTCTCTCTCTCTCTCTCTCTCTCTCTCTCTCTCTCTCTCTCTCTCTCTCTCTCTCTCTCTCTCTCTCTCTCTCTCTCTCTCTCTCTCTCTCCCAACTTATGAACCCTTATCAATTCTCCTCTTCATTTCACTCTCCCTTTACCTTCAAAAACATGTTTCCTTTCCTCTTTGTTAATCATCCAACTCTTCCTCACTTCCTTTTCTTTAAATCTTCATGTATTTTCATCTCTTTAGATTTATATTCCATTTCAACTTTCAATCCCTCACTCAACCTCCGTACATCTCTGTAGCTAAACCTTTTCCTCTGCTGACCACCGTGGAATAAACACCTTTGACCTCCCTGCATAGTGAAGGGCCCGAGAGAGCATCATCATCATCAACATCATCAGGTATTTAGTGTTGACGTCACAGCTCCATCCATTATCATTACCGTCCACACATCACCCGCTGATTGAAATTTGATTATAAGTGTATCTCATCAGCGGGAACATTTCCTGGGTGGCTTCGTGTTGTTGATGGCACAGTAGGCAGCCTGAGCCTCAACGCAGTAAAAACAGACAAAAAAGTTAGCCAGGCTGATGATTTATAAGCTTCCCGCCGTGACCTATCTTACTCGTGCTGAGAAACTTATCTATTTGTTATCGTAATGGAAATGTTCAAAGGCTGTGTGAAAATATATTGATGTATAAAACACGGCACTCCAGAAAAAAAGAGAAATAGAGGCCAATTTCCTCCACGAGAAATTTATTATACTCATATGTAGGAAAAAAAACTGAAAGTCACTCTGTAATAAAATACAAGAAAACACACGAAACAAAGCTGAAAAAAAGTACAAAAAGAAACCAATTGAGCTGCAAAACAGTAGGAAGTACGAAAGAAAGCCCAAGAAAAACAAAAGACAGTGTCATTTACAAAGTGCCCTCATGCCTTATATACGTTGTGGCGAATATAAACAAATTCAAGCGACGTGGAAAAACAGGGGCATCATGATCAACTGGCGTCAATAACAGACTGCGTGTGCGAGTGGCTATGACCAAATGATGCACCAGAATACTGAATGTGACCTCTTATTTAATAGCATGTACCAGCATATTCACTGCGACCCCTCATTATCCAGATCGTATATGACCTACCAGTATACTAACTGATAGCTTCATTACCAGTGACTCATCACTACCGGTATAGTAATTGTAACCTCTCATTTCCTTTTCATGTATGACCTACTAATGGCCCCTCAATATCAGTATACTCACTGCGATCACTCACTACCGGTAATTTAATTGTGACATCTTCACTGTTAGTATACTCACTGTGGTCCCTCATTTCCTCTCCGTATATGACCTCTCATTATTCTCACTTGGACCCCTATCGCCAGTATACTGACTGTGACCTCTAACTACCAGCATATTCAGTGTGACCCTTTACATTCCTGCTGTACGCATATGACCTTCCAGTATCCTCACTGTAGCCTCTCATTACCCAGCTGTTTAATTTCATTCATGTGCAATTGTAGGCTATAATAGACTAGCTGGCATTCACCGCTTTGTTTTGTAATTTTCCACTGAATATCAAAACATGCAATGAATTAACACTTATATTTTTCAGTGTTTGTCGTGATCTATTTTTTCTATTGGAATCGTGATAACAATACACCAAACACACATCCCTTTAATATGAGGTGTTTTTTTTCTTTCCTATCCACAACCATCATGAACAATATAATACCAACACACAGTGTACCGCATGTTTTGCAGCTTTTTACTGTCATTAATATATTTACATACAATAACTTCATGAGTGTTTTTTTGTATTATCCACTAAAATCAAGAAACGCCACACACTAACACGCACTTCTCAATATATTTGTTATCACTTCATAGACAGAAATGAGAAAATACGTGATCCAAAACAACCATTTCTTAATTTCCTCTGTCTTGTGTTGCATTAGTTCATAGAAAGACGCAATATACACCTTTTTCTTATATGTCTCCAGTATAAACGTAATTTCCAGAGACAAGCAAACTGCGCGAGGTTGATAAGTACGAAAGAAATAATATAGAAGCGAGGGAAAAAACATATACCACGTCGAGAAATACCTTGGAAGTCCTTAACACATATACCAAGAATTCC
>JAPQNM010000004.1:18388101-18390601 GCA_029783475.1 Metacarcinus magister
TATGAGAATTTCAGAAACCATAGAAAACATTAATAAACAAAGATATCAAGAAAAAATATTGAATAAGCTAATAATTTTGTACATATATTTTCGGTATCTTTTCTCTAATTCAAGTAGTTAGTATATAGTATTTATATCAAACAGCCTCCGTAGGTACCCTAGAGTCTATTGCTGTTTGTGTTCCGTTGTATTCTCTTGTATTCCTCCTCCCCTTCCAATCATTGTCCTAGACTCCACTCATCCCCTTTGCCAACTTAAGCTACTCTTACATTGTTGTTCCTTCTTCCTCTTACGTGTCCTTCTCACAAATACGAGTACGGTAAGTAGCCACACGTGGAATCTTTATTGATTTAGGTGTCGCATGTCGTCCTCGCGAGGCCAATCTGCCATAATAGGACCGAAAATATTATGGAAGAGGCGAGTCCTGAAAAACATTATTTATTCCTAGCTAATGATGGTATGTGTAATGTAATTTGTAACGCAGTATGGTTGGTAGTTTTTCCTATACGGTCATGATTGTTTGATTACATTTCTGGAAATAAGAGGAGCGTCTTGGGCGAGTACATTGCGTGGTTGTAGGAATAATGTTTTCGTACCATAGTGAATCGTATCCTATTGTATCGTATTGGTGTTCAGTCTGCAGGTGAAGGTGGTGGTGATGTTCTTTTGGCTTACGTAATGCTGGTCACGGAAGGTACCATGTGCAAAAAGGAACACAAAGGAAGAACGAAGACCAGAAGACCTGTTGGCCGTTACAAGGTTTTTTGTGGCTTGTGTTCTTGTCTCTTTTGATATTTAATTATCGTTTTTTATACTTTCAGAAAGAGAGGATAAAAGCTGTTGAGTAAATAATAAAGAAATTAATCAAATAAATAAAAAATAGCCTTGCATCTCAAGAAAGACAAATGCATAGTTTATACTCCTATATAAATCATTTACATAAATTAATTATTCCTATAAGAGTACAAATGTAAACTATTCTCTCTCTCTCTCTCTCTCTCTCTCTCTCTCTCTCTCTCTCTCTCTCTCTCTCTCTCTCTCTCTCTCTCTCTCTCTCTCTCTCTCTCTCTCTCTCTCTCTCTCTCTCTCTCTCTCTCTCTCTCTCTCTCTCTCTCTCTCTCTCTCTCTCTCTCTCTCTCTCTCTCTTTCTATCTGTCTCTCGCTTTCTCTCCACTTCCCACCAAGGTCCCCTCGACATAAACCCCAAAACCAATGCCGGGACAGAATGGCCAGCGTGTTAGTGACCCTGAGCCCCATTTCCTGCTGAATGGCGTGTGAGAAACAGTAGTCGTGTCACAGCCCCTTTGTGCCAGCAGACAATTCCCATCAACATTACCACCACCACTACCACCCAATGTTAGATAATCCTCCATATTTATTTTGTATCAACGTGTCACTCAAAATCCACTCACTTCTTGCCTTAAGCATTTCCACCTCTTCGTTTTCGTCCTCCTCCTCCTTTTCCTTGTTATCCTTCTCCTCCTCCTTTTCCTCCTCCTTTTCTTCCTTATCTTCTTCCTCCTCTTCCTCTTCTTCAGATCCCCCAATAGCATGGTCATATCTTTTCTTAATATCTCTATATCCATATTTCCACATCACTGCTTCATCCTAATCACCATCTTCTCCTAATCCCTTTCCCCTTCTCCCTTCTCTGCACCCAGCACGTCACAACCTTGCAACACTCCCTATCACACTACCTACGCCTCTCTTCACGTTATTCATACTTCACCACATTACCTTCTTAGCCCCATTGCCTCACACTCACACCCTCCCCCTGACTCCTAACACCACCACCTCTCCCCTCACACTCACATACCTTCACCTCGCCTTTACATTGACCTTTACGCCTATACGGACAAGTGGCGGTAAGAATGGATGGGTAACAGTGGATAAGAGGAGTGGAAGGAAGGGGAGACTGGAGACTGGAAGGAAAGAGTGGAAGGAATGGAAGAAGAGAGTGGATTAAGCTGCTCTCTCAGCTGTGGCGGAGAAACATCCACTAAACTGACACATCGCTAATGGTCTCTAGAAAGAATTTTTTTTTTTCGTCATATGGGTCCAAGAGTCTGTGTACAGTGACACACACGCACGCACGCACGCACGCACGCACACGCACACGCACACGCACACACGCACACACACAGACATACACACACAGACATACACTCACATCCATACACGATTACAAGACGACGACACTGCGAGAACAGAATCAGTGGCGGTGCGAGGACGAGGAGACAGATAGAGACCAGTTGAGGTAAAGTGAAATCAAAAAGGCAAGGGAGGATAACAAGAAAGCGAGGAGGAAGCGAGGAAAAGTGAAGACCGACAAATAGTTGTTATTTGCCACGATGCACCTGTTCCTTCCTTGACAACGGTGATGACGCAATAAATTCAGAACCCAAAAACCAAACTATCTATCTATCTATCTATCTTGTACTTTTGATATTGAACAACAACAACAATTTCATCTTTAAATCCACTGCAAGGAGTGAAGGTC
>JAPQNM010000004.1:18395601-18400601 GCA_029783475.1 Metacarcinus magister
CTCCTCCTCCTCCTCCTCCTCCTCTTCCTCTTCCTCTTCCTCTTCTTCCTCCTCCTTTTCCTAATCCTAATCCTAATCCTCCTCCTAATCCTAATCCTCCTTTTTCTCCACGGCCTCTGTTACCCTCTTCTTCCTCCATCATTATCCCTATTGTCAAGGGTTGCTGTTCTCCATAACTCTTCTCCAATCAACCTTACATCCGTAGTTGGAATATTAATGAAAACTGTAATACGTGATAGACTAGTGAGTTATCTAGAAGAAAATATTCTGATACGATCACCTCTCTTGCCACCACACATGCCCACCATCCACCATCCTGCATATGAGCATACCTGTACAGAATACAAAGGAAAAGAAAAAGAAAGACAAGGTAGATATACTATAAAAAAATAAATATACACTTTTTGACGATTTAAACTAATGAAAAAAAATCGAAGGACGTAGAATGTAAAGAAAAAAAACACTCATGTAGTTTGGAAAAGTAACAAAGTTATAGGATACTAAAAAGGAGAGAGAGAAATATATGTTACATCAAACGTGTGTGTGTGTGGGGTACGCATGAGAGCGAGGTGAGGATATAAAGTTGGATATTTTAAAGGACGAAGACGAAGGTGGAATTAAAGGATCTCATGAAGGGTTGTGTCTTGGTACATAGAGTTGGCAGGGTTGCTTGAGGGCAGGTAATGGGTGGCTGTGAGTGGCAGCATTACAGTCACAGCCACACACAAGTACCACTGGAGGAGGAAAACTCAACTATATAATGACTTTCTTTCTTAAATCCTTTCAACCTTTGTTCTCTCTAATTATCCTCCCTCTCCACCCTCCTCAACACCTTTGTTATCCTTTTTCTTTCTCTTTACGTGAAAATTGCTCCATATCCTCTCCTACTTACTTCCCCTTCCTCATTATTTTTCCCCATTCCTTCCTGCTTCCTTGTCCCTTATTTTCCATTCCTTCGTTCTTTAGTAATTAGTGAAGTCTTGTTTCCTTGATTATCGGCATGCACTCTGTTTGCATTTCTCTTGGTTTCATAATATTAAATGTTTTCATGCACACTACCTCATGAATGTCAGGAGCAACGACTTCGCGGGTTAAGCTGACATGTACACGGGAAATGAAAGCTCGTTATTTTTACTTTTACTCATGTTTCCATTTCAGACTTAAATTTAAAGGTAGTTATGAGAGAGCAGGAAGAGAGAGTGAAATAGAGAGAGGAGAGAGAGAAAGAAATATATATATATATATGGAGAGAGAGAAAAAAATAAAAAAGAAAGAGAGAAATACAAAGAAAGAGAGAAAGAAAGAGAGAGAGAGAGAGAGAGAGAGAGAGAGAGAGAGAGAGAGAGAGAGAGAGAGAGAGAGAGAGAGAGAGAGAGAGAGAGAGAGAGAGAGAGAAAAAAAAAATTGCAGAGAAGCAAACAGACAGACAGATAAAGACAGACAGACATACATACAGGCAGACAGACAGACAGACAGACAAAGAGACAGACAGACAGAGACAGACAGAGACAGATAGATAGACAGACAGACACATACACAAGAACAGTCAAAGGAAATGGGTAAGAAAAACTGCGACGCAATCGATTAAGCAAAAAATTCCAAACACTTTCGCATCAAAAGGGAAATTTTTGAATGAATTTCTAGCCAACGTTTGCGTCAATCGGCGAGTCCCTCATCGATCAACGAGTTTCAGCCTCGAACAAGCAGACAAAACCGTTCCCCACAGAGTGACGACAACGTGACCAGGAGAACAAATCAGCATTGTTATGTTGACCATTCATCACTAAACGAGCTTCCTGTTGCAAAAGTCAGAGCGAAAACAACAACAACAACTACTACTACTACTACTACTACTACTGCTAATGCTACTGCTACTACTAATACTATATAACTACGACTACTACTGCAACTACTTACTTTCATCCCAGTCACCATAAAAAGGGTATGGATGGCCAATCTTATAAGTAAACACACATACAATAATAACCTGTGCGTAGGAGGTGATAACAAGCGCCTCTGTTGACATTCTTCCTTACACACTTCAATCACTTCCAATTACCTCACCTGCCAATCTTCCCTCCCTCACCATATTTCTCTTCCAATGCCAACCCTTATCTCTCCCTGCCACATTTTTACCCTTTCCTACCACACTCCTTTCCAACCTACGATCCTTGTTACTCTGCTTTGTCAATCGTTCCTATCTCCTCTTTCTTTCCTCTGCTGCCACTCTCATTATGCCCACGCTCACTCATCTCCTCTCTCTTCTCCTCTCCTCTCCTCTCCTCTCTCTACTCACTCATCTCCTCTCTCCTCTTCCTCTACTCTCCTCACTCTACTCCTTCATCCCCCTCTTCTCTTCTCTTCTATCTATCTATCTACCTATCTACCTATCCATCTATCTTTATTTCTTTCATCCCAGACGCTTCATGTCAGAGATAAAACAACAGAATCAGAATCAAACCTAACCATCTACAGAGACTGAATGGAATGGTTCCGAAAAGACTCTGTTTTATGAAAACTCGAAGAGTAATATGAAGCTGATTCGGATGCGGAAAAACGAAAGAGCATCGGTGAAGGGGCTAGTATAGGGAGAGAGTGTAGATGCGAGAGATGTCTACATTATTTTTAATTTCTGTTTAATCTTAGCTTTTTTTTTTTTTTAGTTTCCGTTTATTTTGGTAAGAACTGAGGACATGCCGTTGCCTTTCATCTCTTTCTCATGATGTGTTTCTCGTTTTTTTGTTTGTTTTTCCCTGGCATCGAGTTAGGAAAAGTTTCGGTAGTGTTTTCTTTTTTTCTTTATATTTGGATTTTTTTTTCTGGGGACAGCTGAGGAAATGACATACTGGCTCACATTTTTTTCGTTATATTATTTCTTTTAGTTACATTTTTTTCTGCCCAGGATTAACTGACACACACACACACACACACACACACACACACACACACACACACACACACACACACACACACACACACACACACACACACACACACACACACACACACACACACACACACACACACACCACACACACACACACACACACACACACACACACACACACACACACACACACACACACACACACACACACACACACACACACCACACACACACACACACACACACACACACACACACACACACACACACACCACACACACACACACACACACACACACACACACACACACACACCACACACACACACACACACACACACACACACACACACACACACACACACACACACACACACACACACACACACACACACACACACACACCACACACACACACACACACACACACACACACACACACACACACACACACACACACACACACACACACACACACCACACACACACACACACACACACACACACACACACACACACACACACACACACACACACACACACACACACACACACACACACACACACACACACACACACACACACACACCACACACACACACACACACACACACACACACACACACACACACACACACACACACACACACACACACACACACACACACACCACACACACACACACACACACACACACACACACACACACACCACACACACACACACACACACACACACACACACACCACACACACACACACACACACACACACACACACACACACACACACACACACACACACACACACACCACACACACACACACACACACACACACACACACACACACACACCACACACACACACACACACACACACACACACACACACACACACACACACACACACACACACCACACACACACACACACACACACACACACACACACACACACACACACACACACACACACACACACACACACACACACACACACACACCACACACACACACACACACACACACACACACACACACACACACACACACACACACACACACACACACACACACACACACACACACACACACACACACACACACACACACACACACACACACACACACACACACACACACACACACACACACACACACACACACCACACACACACACACACACACACACACACACACACACACACACACACACACACACACACACACACACACACACACACACACACACACACACACACACACACACACACACACACACACACACACACACACACACACACCACACACACACACACACACACACACACACACACACACACACACACACACACACACACACACACACACACACACACACACACACACACACACACACACACACCGCTCTCTCTCTCTCTCTCTCTCTCTCTCTCTCTCTCCTCTCTCTCTCTCTCTCTCTCTCTCTCTCTCTCTCTCTCTCTCTCTCTCTCTCTCTCTCTCTCTCTCTCTCTCTCTCTCTCTCTCTCCTCTCTCTCTCTCTCTCTCTCTCTCTCTCTCTCTCTCTCTCTCTCTCTCTCTCTCTCTCTCTCTCTCTCTCTCTCTCTTTTTTTTCTGGATGAAATAGTGACCCACTCTCACGCACGCACGAACACACTCAGGTCACGGCAGCTGTAAGCCAGCTTGACTTACCTTTTTCTTTCAAGCTTTTTACAAGGTTTCTGACTTATTGATATTTCATACACTTTGTCATTATAGTTTTGAACTTATACACAAATATTTTTTTTTTTTTTTAACATTTTAGAGATAACTATCGAGAAAAATACAGTCACAGCATAAAATCAATCTATTGACGAAGGATCACATAACTCTTCCAGCACAGATAAAAAAAAATTGGAGAGCACTGAAAGGAATGAAGATAAAGTAAGGTAGGAGAGCCACCCCAGGAGGGAAAGAGTGAGGGAGGATGGAGAAAAATAGAGTCAGATCTAAAGAGATTTTCATTTCTCCGAACTCTTTTTACTCAAGTATTCAAAAAATTTGTTTCACCTCATAAACTAACCAACAAAAAGGCTATCTAAGATGGTGAGTCTTAAGAAGTACCTGAGCGATCTAA
>JAPQNM010000004.1:18413101-18425601 GCA_029783475.1 Metacarcinus magister
GTTATTCTGTTATTTTATATGGCGTACATCTTGTTTTAAGGTCATGTTTCCCTGTCTCACCGTTTTTCCTGCTCTATCTTTGATGGCGGCGGACGTATGTATATTTTTTTCCTATTATTTTTCTCTGCGGCACATTTTTCTTGAATATTCTTTCTCCTTTGTTTCCTCTGCTGCACAATTTACTTCTTCAAGACGTTCGCTTTTACTCAATTCATTTCCTAGTGTAAAACATCAGTGTCTATACTAACGTCTCACGAATTATCGACACATCGGTTAACGCAGCACCACTTCGGTCTTGGTTCGTAGGTCAGTGGTGGTGGTCCGAGACGAGGCTGATTGACCTACTGAATAGCCAACACCAATCAGCAGTAAAATTAAACCCAAGAATGACAACTGACGACTTATTATCACCTTCCTGCTGCATGCAATTACCCCAAATACATTTTTCATCCCCCTCATGGACATGCACATATCAAACACATTGCTGTCAAACGAAATTATAGTTATCGCTTACCAGGAAATGTCACAGGAAGGCAGATCATGCGTCCGTTTCCCCTCAAAGCCACACGTTTCCCTCACCCACGCTTGCTTTCCCCTCGTTACTTTTCCACATGGGTGAGGAAGCTGGCTGAGTATGCATGGCCACCACCATCACCACACACTACACTTTCTCACCCTCACTGGACCACCATACTTTCCATACGTTACCTATTCCCATCACTGTTACCATCACAAGCACGCACATCTGTATAAATTAATTCCCATTGTTTGAATCCTAATCTTTTTCCTCTTTCCACAACCATAACAATGCTAATAGTAATGTTATTTATGCCTTAATTCAGTTAGTCACTTATTATTGAGATTCATTCTCTAATTCTTCTGTTGCTCCCCATTGACCCACGCCTTAGAAGAGGAATTCACGCGGCCACATCCAGCCCAGAAGTCGGATGATGCCCCGAAGCGGTTCCCTGGCGACCACGACTGAATCGAACCGCGAAACTCGAGCCTGACAAAGCTGGCTGCGGTGATGCAACGTTATAGAGACAAGTCTGGTTTCGCTCATCCTTCTCATCCGCTACCATGCCTTCCCTCTATTGTGTCCCTATTTGGGGTCTGATTCTCCTCCACCACTTTTCTTACATACTATTACTATTATTTTTCCATTCTATTTTTTTCATTACTCCTCTAACTTCTCTTTCTCCTTTTCTTTCATTCCCTTTCTCTCCTTTCACTTTTCTTATCCTCCTTTTCTTCTTCCTCGTCCTTCTTTTCGTGTTCCTCATCTTCCTTTCTTCAGTTATTTCTCTATTTCCCTGTATTACTCCTCTCCTCTCCTTCCACTTTCTCCATCCTGTCACATTGGTCATAATTATGAGCATAAAGTCTTTCATTAATCTTTCTCCTTCCTTTCAAAGCCAAGCACCAGGAAACAAGTAAGAGTTATAGAGGTAAGATTGGCTATAACATTATCCTCAAGCACATGACCGGCCATTCTGCCCTCCCAACACATGGTCTGAACTCGTTTTTCGCATCTCGTTAGATATAAAACGTTATGGAGTTGTTAATTAAGCGTTGAGTGACTATTCTAAACCTTCACTATAACTACTAGGACACCGTTGTGGGACTATATAGTGATATAAGGTATTGTCTATGTATGTTAGGTGTTGAAAATGTGTTGATGGTAGTATGATTATTTTTCTCTCTATCTTGTTTATATATTAATTTATGTTAGTGCAGCATGAGAAGGGAGTAATGTTTAATAGACTAATGCTTCATAAATACATTATTCAAGCTGGCCTCGTGATACATTAATTAAGATGCGCATTTTCGAACGTCCCTCACACACAACAGAAAAAAAATGTGTTGGTGTCACAATTTTATACATTTTTTATACTTCTTATCCCAAGCTCTCCCTCCTCCTGTTCCTCACCCTCCCTTTCATCGTCGTTGTCGTTTTCCTCCTCCTCTTCCTCCTCCTCCTCCTCCTCCTGGTTCTTGTCTTCGATCTCCTCCTCCAACTTCTCCTTGGGAAGTAAAGTTTAATCATGAGAGGAAGGCCAGGGAGGCAGGGAGGCAGGGAGGCCAAGAGGCAGGGAGGCAGGAGGGCAAGGAGGCAGGAAAGCAGAGAAGCAGGAAGGTAGGGAGACAAGGAAGCAGGGAGGCAGGAAGACAAGGGTAGGGAGATAAAGAGGGAGATAGGGAGATAAGGAAGCAGGGAGGCAGGGAGGCAGGGAAGCAGGGAGATAAGGAAGCAAAGGAGACAGGGAAGCAGGGAGGCAAGGAAATGGAAACAGAGAGGCAGGGAAGCAGGGAGGCAGGGAAGCAGGGAGGCAGAGAAGCAGGGAGGCAGAGAAGCAGGGAAGCAGAGAAGTAGAGAGGCAAGGAGACAGGGAGGCAGGGAAGCAGAGAGGCAGGGAAGCAGAGAGGCAGAGAAGCGAGGAGGAAGGGTAACCTGGCAAAAATATTTTCTGGAATATAAGAATAAAAAATTGTATAATTAATCTGACACTGAATATACTGCAACAGTAAACAAGCGGAATGAAAAGTGAACTGGTGAGGCAAAAACCAATATTTGGCGCTCTCTCTCTCTCTCTCTCTCTCTCTCTCTCTCTCTCTCTCTCTCTCTCTCTCTCTCTCTCTCTCTCTCTCTCTCTCTCTCTCTCTCTCTCTCTCACACATGTCATTTTTTTAGTTGCTTTTGATAACGTTTACTTTAGGTTAAGGACAGACCACCTAGTTTGAATCCTAGGGTCCGTGTGGTCTGAGTTTAAAGTCATTTTATGTAACGCTCTCTCTCTCTCTCTCTCTCTCTCTCTCTCTCTCTCTCTTGCTCGCTCTCGCTCTCTCGCTCTCTCTCTCTCTCTCTCTCTCTCTCTCTCTCTCTCTCTCTCTCTCTCTCTCTCTCTCTCTCTCTCTCTCTCTCTCAAATTCATTCCTTTCCTCTCTCTGACCCGTTTCGTAACACTCTGTCTCCTCCCTATCCATTCCATTTTCCTCTCCACATACCTGTCCCACTCCCTCACCACCTTCAAGTCACGTGCTGCACCAACGCCACCTAGAGACAAGGCCTGCGCTGTTGTCTGCAAAAACATTGTGACGTCATGATGGTCAGTCATATGGTAGTCGCCGCCGTGAGAGGAAAGCCAATCGAGGTCACGACCCTTTTGTTCAAGAACTTTTACAGAATCTCCAATTTCTGCAGCTCTGTGCTTCAAAATAACATGCCCAGCAGGTGTTGTGCGCCTCGTTGCAATGGAAATTACCCTACTGGTCCTAAAGTGGCTATATTTTCTTTCCCAAAGAAAGAAATATTGGCCCGCGCCTGGACTCTAGCTATCAAGAGGAATGATTTTAAACCTAATCAGAACAGCAGGGTAAGTACTTCTATATTATAGCATCACTTTTATAATTGGTGATATTCCAGTGCATTTCAAGATTATTATAACGTAAGGTAGTGTACATATTGTTTATATTGAGATAGGTAAAATTTTACATCTACACCAAAATGGCGTTTGTTTACATCTTCGTCTCGGGACTAAACCTCGTCCAACTCCCTACTTTTGGTCATAGAAAACATTTGATAGCTTCTATATTAATGTAACCTAACAAAACCAAACCTAACCAAACCTTAACCTACATTCACAAATAACAGAACCTTGTTTATGGGTTTGGCGTTTGGTGCTGGATATAATATGTTTGCACATGTAAGTTTTAAAACTCTAGGTTGAAACATCAAAAAGACTTTAGTTTGAATAAACTAAAGATAAATAAGAAGACAAATAAATTAATAGATATATAAATAAAATGGCTTCTAATACTACATTTCTACTTGCTTCGTGGAATGTCGTATGAGATTAACATGAAAAAAGCCGTCCAACTGAAGCTGGCTCGCAATGCCCGATGTTTGTAAGAGTTGTGTAGGCAGCCATACTAATGAACAATAAATAAATGAATAAATTAATAATTAAAACATTTATAAACCCTTATTCAGACAAAAATTGAACGCATTAACTAGTCTCCATGAATACTAAACAAATGATACTTTTGCCTCAAGAAATATAGATAGATGAATAATTGTGATCAATGCTAATATTTATAAATGTACTTACAGGTATGTGAACTACACTTCCATGACGATGACATAGAAAGGGAGACTTCATACTTTGACGAGAGAACTGGAAGGAAGCTTACGGTTAAATTAGGCAAACCAAGGCTTCGTAAAGGAGCAGTTCCCACAAAGTTGCCTAACTGTCCCTCATATCTCTCAACAACGACCACTTTGCGAGAATCACCTGATGTAAGGAAATGCAGGAAAGAAGAAGCAGCAATTCAGTATGCAATTGTTGAAAGTGTTGCTGATGAGTTACAGCATAGACAGCACAGAACATTTGAGACAACCGATGAATTGATAAATAAACTAAAAAACCAAGATAAATACTGGACAATAGTTAAAGAGCAGGAATCAGTGTTGATATGCCACATTGCACGCATGCCTCATCCGAAAATAACATTGTCTCTAACAATTGATAATAGTTGTGCAGTGAAGGTATTTTTAAGTCAAGTTGAGGTGCAGAAATTGGGTGACTACAGCATTCCAGATTTTATCAATGACATTAATTCTCTTGAGGACTTGTTATCTAACCTAAAAAAATGTGACACTGAAGAACCAGCTTCTAATCCTGGCAGAGTAATTTTTTTATTGCAACTTGTAATATCTGTATTGTCACTTCTACAAGAACAGTCATCTAAACATGTGAATACATTGAAAGTAATGTCTGAACAACTTCACTTAATGACCCTAAAACAACTGGACTATTCATCAGAATTCATGGTGTTTTCATCCCTGCTATATAACTGTTCCCCCCAAGCTTACAGGTTATTGAGGGAAAGTGGACAATTAATCTTGCCTTGCTACTCTACTATTAGAAGACTGACACTATCACACAATTTGAGCCCAGCAGCTGAACAACATAATAGCAACTTTCTGAAGTATATCAAGAATAAATTTAAAGTTTTATCACAAAGTGACATAACGGTAACACTAATGATTGATGAAATTCACATTAAACAGTATTTTGATTACAAAGGTGGTAATGTAGTTGGGTCAGCTTTCAACAGTACTGAAGCTGCAAAAAGTGCATTTGTCTTTATGTTAAATAGTCTGTCCTCAAAATTTAAAGATGTTGTTCACATATTGCCAGCTAAAACTATGAATGCAGAAAGCCTGTTCAATATCATAAAGCGGGTCATTATTGGGTTAGAGCAGATAGGTTTCAAAGTAATATGTGTCATAACAGATAACAACTCCATCAATAGGAAAGCCATGTCATACTTCCACTCGCCTCCAAAAAGTTCCACTGTATATCGTCATCCAGCACATGATTCAAGGCCTTTTATTTTTTATGTTTGATGCAGTACATTTACTAAAATGTATTAGAAATAACTGGATTAATACAAGAAATTATACTAAGTCCATGCTATTTCCACAATTTCCCTCTGATGACGTAAATGATTCAGTAACTAGAGTTTGTAATGCTCCTTTCAATACTTTAAAGAAACTTCACTCGCTAGAAGCAGATTCCCTCCTTAAACATGCATATAAGCTTACACTTAAATCGCTGTCACCCTCAAATCTTGAAAAACAAAATGTTAGTTTAGTTTTACAAATTTTCAATGAGTATACTATTAATGCATTACAAACTCTAGGGGAAGAACATAATTTGCCATATTATGAAGATGTTGCAAGCTATATACAAATAATCTATTTTTGGTGGACAATAATGAATGTCAAATCAACCTATAAAGGTATTCGTCATAATAACAAATATTCTGCACCAATGACTAATGATAAGACTGATGAGAAATATTTATTCTTGCATTATTTTCTTAATTGGTTAAATCTTTGGGATGGCATGACAGAAATTACTGGAAAACTGACCAATGAAACATTCACTGCTCTCAAACATACAACCACTGCAATATTACATGTAACAGATTATTGTATAAATGAACTGAATATGAAGTACATATTACCAGGTAAATTTCAAACAGATCAACTGGAGGCGAGGTTCGGCAAGTATCGGCAGCTTTCAGGTTGCAATTATAACATATCTGTTAGACAAGTGTTTGAGTGTGAAAAAAAATTGAGGATGATGTCAGTATTGAGGATACCGTTCCATAACCAAAGTGTTGATTTGAAAGATTTTGAAGAGGAAAAATGGGAGAAAATGGAAAATAATGATTTACAATACATGCATAAGTTTGACATAGAGGTAACGAACGATGATATTGAGAAATGTATGGATTATCTCCAAGTTATAACCTATCTTGCTGGTTACTGTTGCTTTGCTGTGTCAAAGAAAATGAAGTGTGAGTTTTGCAAAGACTTACTAACTAATAATGAAGATATACATAGCCTTCCAGACAACCACAATTATATACAGGGTATTAGCAGAGGCGCTCTGCTTTATCCTGATGATTCTGTTGTCAATATTATTATGTATAACTATATAGTCATTACTAAACTTACTAAAAATTCAGAATTCGCTAAATCAGTAAATCAAAGAAAATTAGCCTTGGAGATTACACTTAATGTACTGATAGAAAATGATGCTTTCCTCCCTTTAAATAATTGTGATGATGGCCATAGCATTGATAAAATTCAAAAAATGATACTGTGGGCTTCTACAAATGCTTTACTAAATAATTTTTGTGCGAAAGAGAACGATTTCATAAATCAAAACAAATCAGGGAAAAAAAGGAAGCTTCAGACTTTGACGTAGGGTAATGGCTGAGTCACATGTGAGTGTGTTTATGTTATATTATTTGGGCAATCTCTGTCTATTAACATTTCGGCCTTTTCTAAATTACTAAGTAAAGCTAGATTTAATGTACATTATCTTAGATGGCTTAGATTGATGTGGTGATGATTGAAGTTGGTGGATGTTAATGAGAATTGAAGTGGATTTTGTTAAAAGGAAAACTTGATGAAAAGGTTTGTGTAAGAAGAAATGTGGGTGCATGAACTGTAAATGTAAACAGTTTATTACACAGTTTATTATATTTATGGCTATATTCATGTTAATAAAATTTGGAATCCGCTTGTCAATTTTGTGACTTCTTATCCGCTCTTGCATTATGATTAGCTTGATCAAATGGACATTATTGAACCCATTTCTGTAACGGCGACGTCATTTTAGTATTATTCTAACTATAGTTAGACATTTTTATTCAGTTTTTAAAAGGCCTCTAACAATTAACCGGCTTCAAACTATTTTACGTAACCATTTATGCTACGATAGATTCTTCTTAAACTGCACAAACTCTTCTAAATACAGGTAGCATAACATTGCATAGATACGCCGAAACAGAAGGGGTTGAAAATATAAATCAAGTGTATATTTATAGCCTAGTTTCCACATAACTGATCAGGATGTTTATGTCAATAAAAGTTGGAAATCATGTCTATTTCAAAGATTATATAATAATCCACTCTTACATCATGTTTAGCCTAATGTAATAGGTATGGAGCTATATTATTTATTAATCTAGGCTTCACATACATTTTACGTATCGTATGTTTAAGATAAATGCAAGTGATAAGCGTCTACTGTAGGCCAGAGGACAGAGCCAGAGAGATGACTGATGCTGATAACGTCACGGCTACCCGCGCAGGCCTTGGCCTTGGCTGCACTCCCTCCTCCCTCCCCCCTCCTCCCTCTAGCCATCGTTCCCTCCCACAACCCGCCACCAGAGCCACCACACACGAGGACAATAAGGTCCGCTTCCTCTATTCACCTCCTGTCTGCGTTATATCTTGGAAGTTTTTCTTTTCATGACTCGTGATATACTTAGTTTCAGACGTATTCTCTTGATATGTTTTAATGACTCAACATATTGCTTGGGCGTGAGAGGCTTTTGAGCGGAGATGCTACAAACAACACAGTAATGAGGCGATAGATATGTAATCTTGTGGCCAACAGATGCTATGCTTTCATGTAAGTACATACAAGTGGCGCATAATGATTACCAGAATCACGGTATTGCTCGGCTCCTTCGCTTTCCTCAATTTGTATATATGTTCAAGTAGGAAAAACAAAAGTATCTAGCGAAACAAACATAATGAAACAGATTTTGTAATACGTGTAAAATATTTAGTACAAGAGAAAAATCCTAACACGTGCAACCTAGAGACTGTATGTTAGGCTGGTCCTCCTCATCCCCTAAACCCCCATCTAGGCAGAACGAGACACAAAGGCTTACGCGCAATGCAGGAACTTCGGGAGGAAAACTTTGCCTGCACTATTAAAGGCTGCTCCCTAATGTGGACGAACAAACGCTAGTAATTGTCTGCTTTGTACCTCGCTTTACGTTACTGAATGTGCTTGGCTACTCACCATCTTCGGCCTGACGCGTCACCATCCTCCTTGTTCACGCCGGAACCAAGACACCACCAAAGGGCGTCGCAATCCTAGCCTCCAACACGGGGCAACCCACAACCCACACCAACTTCAACAGAAAACTGATGTCGCGCGTCAGTCCCACGGCTGGTCCAACACCGTCCAAGCCAGCGTTGCCACACTTCGCCACTTGACTGAACGTCTCCAAGTTTGTCACATTATAACTATTTAATTGATGAATTTTGCAGTTTTCTTGACGTAAGCTTTGAGTCATGCTACAACAACAGCTGTGTGCAGATACTTCAAGCAACTGACTTGCATTTATCAAAAGTTTGACGTCACGGCAATGAGTTCGATCCTGCGTCCAAGGTTTCGAAACAGTGGCTGAGACAGGTCGAGCCGAGCAAGAGGATGGATTGCAAGGTGCCGCCACACCACCACCACACTCACAACCTCTATGGTGCCTTCTAACCATCTTTTTACATTCTAAATCTGCACATTTAAAACTCATAACAGTTTAAAATGTTCCGTAAAGGCTGACTTTTGCACACTCGCATTATATGATTAAAATAACGACCATTAATGTGTGTTCCGCAACTCTTACTACATCACTTCCTGTTTGCATGAATAACGCAGCCAGCAGCTGTTGAATTACTAATGCTTCTCGCTGCAATTAAATATTATATTCATAATGTGAGCGCGTCTCTACTGAAGGAGGTCGCATCTCCACCTCTGGGCGTGTTGAAGGTGACGAAATGCAGCTGTTGTGCCGCGTGAGAGGCAGCACGACACGATACACACATCCTCCGTCCTGCGTTACGTACAACTGATGAGATAATTGATTGATTGATTGATTGGTGACAATAGATCATGGTGCCGCAACATCGAGGTCATTTGGCACCGTATTAAAAACACTAAAAATTAAAAAGCTACATAAATACTACATAAAAAGAAAAATAAATCTACAGGAGGTGGAGAAAGCCACTTTCCTGTAGGAATTTTAACACTTCATGTTCCGGGGAGAGTGCCTCCTCCCCCAGCACCAGAGAGAGAGAAACTCCCATCTCTGCTCCGACACTGGGCGAGGTACTGCTCTCGCAATTCCCTCAGACTGGGGCACTCGACCAGCAAGTGCCGCACAGTCAGGGGAACTAAGCAATCATCACAATAGGGCTCAACTCCCCGGGACATGAGGAAACCGTGGGTGAGGCGGGTATGGCCCGTCCGTAGACGGGCCAATGCTGTCTCACGGCAGCGGCCTCGGACGTGCGCATAAGACCAGGAGCTCACAGCCCTTGCGGTAATTGCACCCATCTTGGAGGTGGCTCTATTAGCATTCCATCTCTCTTGCCAAACTACAAGAATAGCAGCTCGAATTGTGGGAAACAGGTCTCTGTGAGGGACGGGGCAGGTAGTGACTTGACGTGAGGCGCCAGTCTTAGCTAGCTCATCTGCCTTCTCGTTCCCTTTAACAGAGACATGGGCTGGTACCCAACAAAAAGAAATTCTGTGCCCACGACGGGCTGCTAGTACGAGCCAGTTGAAAATTTCTGAGACTATTGGATGTGCGTTATTAAAATCCTCAAGGGCTGACAAAGCTGCTCTGGAGTCTGAAAAAATAACAAAACCTCCAACATTCAAGGTAAAAAGAGATTGTATCGCTACTAAAATGGCCCACAGCTCTGCGGTAAAAATTGATGTAAAGGGGGTAGACTGCCGCACCGGGTAAAATCAGGGAAGACAGCTCCAAATCCGACGCCTGCATCGGATTTGGAGCCGTCAGTAAAAATGGGCGTGCAACCCTCATGTACGGAGGCATGATCGGTGAACAAAGTCCTCGCAGCATGCTCCGACATAGCACTCTTGTTAGCCGGCATGTAACGGCAATACGATACTGCCAGCCGCTTCCACGGCGGGACATGCAATAATCGTGGGACAGCTATGGCAGGGCGAGGAAGGGACAACTCTTCAAGGACTGATGAGATAATACGTCCGTCAAGATGATGAACCATGAACACGTCTATCAACATAAACAGTGCCACAAATACATGCATACATACATACATACATACATACATGCGGACAGACAGACGGACAGATAGACAAACAAACCACAGGTATTTGTGGAGGAGCACTTCGGGTTGCTATCCTGTCTATCCAGACAGACGACGATGTGGCAACATGTGGATGTGGGTTCTGCTGGCTGTCAGCGGTTCTCAAAAAATAAAATATGTTTATTTTAATTCAATAACAATTATTGTTGTCTTTCTATTACATTGCTTATAATGAATATTTTTTGGCTAAGTAATAGTGAAAAATATCGCCGTAAACGACATCAAACAAAGGCTGTGAACAGATGCTTGTTAACCGGTGAGCAGGAGGAGGCAGAGAGGATGGTGGAGAGGGTGAAACAGGGATGGAAACAAGCTATCCCTTCCCTCATGCATCTGAAATTGCAGAGGGCTTCCAGCGAGGTAGAGGGAACAGGTAAAGGAGAGTAAGGATCAGAGGGATGGCAGTGTGTGTTGGTGGAGCGGGTGTGTCCTTGCTGCAGGGCCTCCTGAAATGATGCTGGTGAGGGGCGATGAGGGACGATGAGGGGCGGTGGTCTGTTATGCTCTTATTACTTACTCAAACTCAAACTGTTGACCTAAAAATGACCGACTTGCAGGGGAAAGGGGAGGCCAGTTAAGGATGAGATTGTATGGGTAAATTGGAAGTAAATTGGAAGAAAGACTCCTATTGATCACAACATTCATGCAAACTCACCACATGTTGCATACAACCGAACCTTTACTTTACTTCTACGATTACTCAGGAAGAATACGAGCGGACTTATTCTATGGTGTCTTTAGAACAAACGATAATCTATGTACTCCTTGACACTGCACTCACTTCTCCTTGCAATCCCCTCGATCAGCGGCAGAATGCACTTAAAGATCTCTCTAAGTGATCACAGTACACCAGCATCAGCCAGGGACACAGGGTACACTTGTGGGTCATTCTAGGTTCACATCCTCACCACACGACACAAGATTAACCGCGACACCCGATCTGCTATAGCTTACCTTGCCCTGGTTTTCTCAGGTACACATGTATGTATATACTAACGCGTAAAGATGGATAACAGCTGGGTAGTCTGCACCACATGCTCAGACTCAACCAGAGGCCCGCACAGTCACAGTTTGACCAAGCGCTCTCACCACAAACCATTACACAATATCATAGACGCGACAGAACTATATGTTAAACTACTAATAAAACCGTACGCTTGCAATCTTCACATCACAAAGATACAAAATTGCAATAAATGTCTGTATGGAGTCATACGAGTATTATATTGAATCACCGCCACAATTGAACACCGATGAACAAGTCATTTTGAAGCGTGCATTGCAATACCAGACTAGATCATCGATGTATAAATAGTCGCACACAAGGAAGGTCAGGCATGCACACAACACATCTACGGGTACTGCATTTATGCTATACCTTGGGCCGAGAAGCACAGCAATGAACACGTCATCTTACGTTACTTAATTGAAAGACAAAGAATATTTCCCTCCATTCCGCTATGTACCAGTGCTGTGTCCGATAGAGTGAGTATAGTGGACGCTGATGGTGAGCCTTTGCTATTGTAACTATGATATAAATTGCTGATAGTGTGTGTGTGTGTGTGTGTGTGTGTGTGTGTGTGTGTGTGTGTGTGTGTGTGTGTGTGTGTGTGTGTGTGTGTGTGTGTGTATGCATGGCGTATAAAAGTAATAAAGGTGTATGTTATTACAGAACATGTCCTCTCCCATACATAAGAGGTGGGATTCAGAATAATGTTTGAGTAAAATAAGATACGGTAAAAATATATAAACCAATGTAAGCAAACCAATACATGCAAATACATAGAAAAAAAAGATAAATAGAAAAGACAAAAATAAGTGCACCAGGCAAAATAAAAGTAAAATAACCATATATATGAAAATAAAATCTTCACAAAATAAAATAATAATAAAAACAACACGCCCTCTTCTACCTAACTCACGCGTGTATATTGCAATAACAGGTCATGCATGCACTGCTACTATGAACAACATTTTGCCTGAAGGA
>JAPQNM010000004.1:18430601-18445601 GCA_029783475.1 Metacarcinus magister
TCACAGCGTAGGTAGAGACGTCTAGGACACAAGATACGGGAGATAGATAAACAGACAATAAAGAGGATAACACCTGCTATATCTCACTCAATCCAAAATTAGTTAAATAAAGATGATAATTCTAAGATACATCACCACTGAACGTTGGTATACGAATGTGAATGTGCAGATTCCCACAGGACATGACTGTATATACATTGGTGTGATACACTGGATCTATTCAAGCATATTTTCAACATGCCTTTCAGGTTTATCAATACACAACAATGAAGGTTTGCTACTATTAAACTTGTACATGAACACACACGCATGCACCCACACCCACACCCGCAACCCCCCACTCCCCCACCCCCACAAACACAGACAGACAGACAGACAGACAGACAGACAGACAGACACACACATATACACACACACACACACACACACACACACACACACACACACACACACACACACACACACACACACACACACACACACACACACACATTACTAAAAATAAAGAAAATGTTCACAACTCCGACTATCAAGGTGCAACAGGTCCTCTTAGTAGCATGGTCGCGGGAGGGTTGGTATGTGTGCCTGACTGCCATGACCATCAGCCACACGTCATCCACCTATTACACCTCATTCATCACCATTCATCATCTTGTTTCATCATGAAGCAAGACAGCTGAGGGACAGGAACATTCACCCCCTTGATGACGACTTTAAGACCAGTCAGAGGAGAGTAGGGAGGAACAGCCCACGACACGACCACCTGATAACGAGACAATACACAAAGGCAGTGAGGAACACACTGCATTACACTGATTGGCTGGACACCAAAGGCACAACACCGTCTTTCCAACGCCATAGGTTATCACACTAACCATTTTCTCAAGCCAGAGCTGCTTCCACGGAGACCCACCATCGTTAAGGTCAATGGGGTCTTTCAGCGGGCATCCCCGTTCACAACAAGCCCCCGGGGTGACCAAACAACCAATCAAGATAACACTGTGAGGGATACAATCACCCAACACGACTGTCACATAATCTTGGCAACTCTGAAGACTTAATTACTTTGTTAACCAGCAATTAGCCTCGTGCTCGTGTCATTTGCAAGTTGTTAAAGGAATTAACTCACACACACACACAACAACAACAGGAAGCAAATTATAGCACCCCCACGGCTACTTACCATTAGTACAGCGCCAGTCATGCCTACCAAAATTGGCTCATTAGATAAACGAATTAGTCGCGGAAGCACTAGGGGGTAGGATCTCTATAGGCCTAACGATACCCTTTAGGAGGAGACGCAGGAAAAGGGCAAACCTGTGAAAGTCAGTCCTCACTCCAGTAAATGCATTCCACTATTGTATTATGTTACTCCCTTGAAATTATATGCATGTCATCCTTTGCAAAGCAGCACCGGTAGTATTATAACAGTAATAGTCCGCAGTGTTAGATTCATTAGCACGAAATACTCGTCAATATTTCTTTTCACTATTATCATATGAACGCGTTTGTAGAGTTATCACGCATATCCACGCGCTCGTCCCACCCAAATCCGTGATTCTACACATGCACATACTAATTTCAGACAGGTAGTACAGTTAATTTTCAAGCCATACACTTGACACTTATAAAACCTTGAATACACTAGAGACTACACATCACTTGGAAATCCAGCACACTCTTGAGAGCTGTGACTAATGACCCTAAACAGCACAAAGTTAGCCTGTGTTTCCCAACCACCCAATCACCCATCAATGCCTCCACCAATGAGCGTTGCACCTCTGGCAGGTATTTGGTGGAAGGAAAGGATGCTATGCTATGCTATGCTATCCTTCTCCTCGGGTCTCTCCCGTGACCTCGCTCCGGACAGACTACCCCCTCACACTCCCTGACCTCCGCGACCACGTGGTGCAAATTCATCGGTCTTCGTTGCGATAAGTGTACCTTTGCGTTACACAAAGCATACACACCTTCCGTACTTAAATAGTGCTCGCATTAGCCAGACAATCAAAACACACAACCCTTCACATCCATAGTGATACACACTGTAGCTAAAATATCTCATATAAACATCAGTGCTACATATTGTATTTATTTTGCCTGCGATTTGATTTTGTGATTAATTGTGTTCCCTTATCTCTGATTGTTCATTCTGTTTCTTTGTTTCTGTCTTAAATTCCGTGACAAAACAAAGAAGGGATAAAATTAGGCCTATTTTACCTACCAGCTACAAAGAATTCCCTGGGGACCCTGGGGACCGACCGCCGGAACACACTCACAGAGACAACCAGTTGACACCGCATTTGTTTTTATTTATTATCGTAAAATTATTAAAAGCTTTCCAGAAATGCCGTCCACGATGAAAAAATGTGAGAGCTGTGGTGAGCGTTTTGTGAAGAAGTTCTTTCAGCAAAATACAATCTGTAGAATATGTATATTAGATAAAAAATATAACACTTTGTTTGAATTCGTCACTGCTAAGCATGGATTTGTAACTCCCCCTGACGCCGCTACCTCCCACCCTTCCCCTTCCCCTTCCTCCTCCTCCTCCTCCTCCTCCTCCTCCTCCTCCTCCTCCTCCTCCCCCACCGCCGCCTCTTCCATCTCCTCCCCCTCCACCTCCACCTCCCCCTCCAACCCCACCCCCACCTCCACCTCCACCACCCACCCAGCCTCCTCTTCCTCCTCCTCCATCTCCCCCTCCTCCTCCTCCTCCTCCTCCTCCTCCTCCTCCCCCTCCTCCTCCTCCTCCTCCTCCTCCTCCCCCTCCTGCTCCTCCTCCTCCTCTACCGCCATCCTTTCCTCCTCCTCCTCCTCCTCCTCCCCCACCGCCGCCTCTTCCATCTCCTCCTCCCCCTCCCCCTCCCCCTCCACCCCCACCCCCACCCCCACCTCCACCTCCACCTCCACCACCCACCCAGCCTCCTCCTCCTCCTCCTCCTCCTCCTCCTCCTCCTCCTCCTCCTCCTCCTCCTCCTCCTCCACCCCCTCTTCCTCCTCCTCCACCCCCTCCTCCTCCTCCTCCACCCCCTCCTCCTCCTCCTCCACCCCCTCCTCCTCCTCCTCCACCCACTCCTCCTCCTCCTCCACCCCCTCCTCCTCCTCCTCCACCCCCTCCTCCTCCTCCTCCACCCCCTCCTCCTCCTCCTCCACCCCCTCCTCCTCCTCCTCCTCCTCACAGGACTTGTATTCATGGAGAGTAGCCAGTAGACGTGCTGCTATATGCTCTAAGAAACCTCTAACTACGGAAACTTTTAACAGATACCAAGTGCTCAGCACGTCACAGGAGGCTATTGGAGAGACGAGGCTTCCAGCCGCCTCCTCCTCCACCCCCTCCTCTCTTCAAGACTCTTATCCTTGGAGGGCACCTAGGGGCGCTGCTAGAATCCCTAGAAAACCACTAACTCAAATAACTTTCAACAAATTCCAGGTGATCGGTTCGACACAGGAGGAAATTGGAGAGACAAGGCTGGTGGGTGATTCTATCATTCGTGGACAGCTAATAGAATTCAGTGGCCGTGCCCCAAATAATAGGAAGCGTTACTGTATTCCAGGAGCCAGGCTTGATGACATAACAGAAGTTTACGGAGAGGTCACCAGTGAAGCAGATGATAACACTCTTTTTATCATCCACGCAGGAACGAACGATGTGTCATCCACAAGACCTGAGGAGTTGCTGGAAAAGTACAGAAAGATGATCCGCCAATTCAGGACAAAGACTAATAACATCGTTATTTCAGGTATTCTTCCCAGGATGGGTGCTGACGGGAGGTTCTATGGCAAGGCGCGCACCATCAACAGCAGACTTAATGCTCTCTGTTCACAGGAAGGTGTTGACTTTGTAAACCTGTGGGATGACTTTTATAATAAACCACTTCTTTTCCAGTACGACGGACTGCACCTAAACAGCGTTGGGGATGCACGCTTGGGCAGACTTTTCAGTGACCAAGTTATTCTCAATAGGTCAAAAAACGCCGAGCGAACGAGAACAGCAACGACGTCGTAGTTGCTCCGTGTAATGCCACCGCTGATCCAAATACTAATGCCACTGCTGATCCACATATTAAAGTTTGTTATGTAAATGCTCGCAGCATCAGAAATAAATTCACAGATCTCGAAGCTCTCGCTGCGATGGATCAGTACCACATCATAGGAGTCACAGAATCATGGTTAGATACGTCGAACAGAGATTACATTGCAGAATTTCAGTTACCTGGTTATACAATCTTTAGCTGTGAAAGAGAGAACAGAATTGGCGGTGGTGTAATCCTATATATTCACAGCTCGCTCCATCCGATCTCCATTAAAACAGAACCCATAAACGATATTGACACAGTTTTTATCGAATTAAAGAGTAACTCAAGTAGAAAAATACTCGGATTGATTCACAGACCACCGGGGCGCACCGCTGAAATTGACCGTTTACTATTCGAATCAATCTCCGAAACAATTAGTCAATGCGAGACAATTATTATGGGTGATTTTAATTTGCCAGTAACGAGATGGGGAAATCCGTTACGATCTCATACAGGACACGACCTGTACACGAACTTATTAGAGAGCGAATTACATCAACACGTTCACGAACCGACGCGAGACTTAAATACCCTTGATATCATTCTTTCAACAAGTAAAGATTTGGTCAGCAACGTAAATGTCGGCCCAGTTTTCAGTTCTAGTGACCATCGAATAATCACGTTCAATTTGAAAATTAAGGAAATAAAAGTAAAAGGAGAAGGAGAAGGAGAAGGTACCAAATTATCAAAGGGCGAATTTCATCAGAATGCGAACAATTCTAGAAGACACTGACTGGAGTGAACTATTGTCAGAGTCAGATATTGATAAGTCATGGGAGGCCTTTACCACAAAACTGAATGAAGTTATAAGCATATGTGTACCGTATCGATACAGACGTTCAGCAAGGAAGAACAAACCAAAATGGTGGAGTGAAGAGATAAAAAACAGCCTCTCTCTCAAAAAAAACGCGTACAATAAGTACATATTAACTAAAAGCCAAGTTGATAAAGTAGAGTTTGACAGAATTCGTCGCGATACTAAGAGATTGATAAAGCGTAGCAAGAAAAACCTGGAAGAATATATAGCGGAATCATGTAAATCAAATCCTAAAGAATTTTATAGTTTTGTTAAGAGTAAAAAAGCCCTTACCTGCAATATCGGTCCACTTACTAAAGGACATGGAAATCACACAAATGACGAAAACGAAATGGCTACAATCCTTAATAACTTTTTTGCATCCGTATTTACAGAAGAGGATTGTTCATCGTTTCAGCCACTTGAGATTAGAGGGACCGTAAACTTCTTAAATGATATACTCATAGTAGAAAATGACGTTTTGCAAAAAATCAATAAGATGAAAACAAACAAAACCCCTGGACCAGATAAAATTTCCCCAAGAATCTTGAAAGAGGTCAAGCACCAGATCAGTAAACCGCTTACAATCTTATTCAATAAATCATTAAGAGATGGTAAAGTTCCATCAGATTGGAAACGTGCAAATGTAACACCAATCTTCAAAAAGGGGGACAAGTCACAACCCGGAAATTATAGGCCAATCAGTCTGACATCAGTTGTATGTAAATTAATGGAGACAATCATTCGTGACAATGTGGTGAAATTCCTTGAAGACAACGATATAATAAAACCCTCACAACATGGTTTTCGTAATAAACGTTCATGTTTAACTAACTTATTAGACTTCTTCCACAATGTTTTTGACGCGTACGATGAAAGCAGAGCAGTAGATGTCATATATCTGGATTTTCAAAAGGCTTTTCATAAAGTACCTCATCAACGATTGCTTAATAAACTAATGACTCATGGTATCTCTGGTAGCATTTACAGTTGGCTTCTGGACTGGCTCTCTGAACGTAAGCAGAGAGTAGTCTTAAACGGTGTCTCCTCTCAATGGTTAAACGTAAAAAGTGGCGTACCACAAGGCTCAGTGCTTGGTCCTGTCTTATTCTTGATATATGTTAATGACATAGATGATGGGATCACTTGCAAAATATCGAAATTCGCTGACGATACGAAAATTCTCAGCAAAGTAACTACGACAATTGACAGAGAAGTCTTACAATCAGACCTAGATCGACTAACATCTTGGGCCAATAAATGGCAAATGAAATTTAACGTTGAAAAATGCAAGGTACTACACATCGGAAGAAATAATGATCACGTTCAGTACTCAATGAATGGTAAATCACTTTCTACAGTAAACAAAGAAAAAGATCTGGGAATCACAATATCAAACGATTTAAAGCCCAGTCAACATTGTTCAGAGGTAGTTAAAACTGCTAACAGATTGGTCGGCTTTATTGGGCGTACTTTCGAAAATAAATCAGAAAAAGTCATATTAAAACTGCATAATTCACTAGTACGACCCCATCTTGAGTATTGCGTACAGTTTTGGTCCCCATATTACAGAAAGGACATTGACAAACTGGAAAGAGTCCAGCGAAGAATAACAAAAATGATTCCAAGGCTGAAAAATAAACCTTATGAAGAAAGACTTAAAGAACTAAACTTATTCAGCCTAGAAAAACGAAGGATGCGAGGGGATTTAATTGAAATGTTCAAGATAATCAAAGGATTCGATAATATCAATGCAGAAGATTACATTACTTTTGATCGATCAAATATAACAAGAAGACGTCATTCTTTTAAGATTACTGGTAAAAGATTCACATCAAACGAAGCCAAGCACTTCTTTTTCAATCGGATCGTTAACGTTTGGAACTGCCTGCCCGCCAATGTCGTCGACAGTAAAACAATTACTACTTTCAAAAATAGACTTGACAAATATTTAGAAGCCAATCCACAACTAAAATACTATCCGTTAACGTAGCAAACTTTGAGTAAGTTCATCCTGATGTCCCTAACTTACGAAATGTCGATTCAAAAGACGTCGCTAGTGGCCTGACATCGCTTGCCAGGAAGTAGTGGTAGCAGTAGTGGTAGTGACAGTATGGTCTTGGTTGGCCTTCCTTTCCCTGCCAGCCATGGCTGGGGAGAGAAGCCTTCACCCTTACTATCCTGTATCCTTCACTCTAGAGTAGATAGTGTAGTCTCACAAACAGCCTCGTAAGGGCCAGCAGGCCTGTTGTTGTTTGTTCTTCCTATGTGTTCCTATGTGTTCCTCTTCTTCCTCTTCTTCTTCTTCTTCTTCTTCTTCTTCTTCTTCTTCTTCCTCCTCCTCCTCCTCCTCCTCCTCCTCCTCCTCCTCCTCCTCCTCCTCCTCCTCCTCCTCCTCGTACTCCTCCTCGTACTCCTCCTCCTCCTCCTCCTCCTCCTCCTCTCCTCCTCCTCCTCCTCCTCCTCCTCCTCCTCCTCCTCCTCCTCCTCCTCCTCCTCCTCCTCCTCCTCCTCCTCCTCCTCCTCCTCCTCCTCCTCCTCTGCGAACAATTCTAGGAGACTGACTGGAGTGAATTGTTGTCAGAGTCAGATATTGATAAGTCGTGGGAGGCCTTTATCACAAAACTTATTGAAGCTATAAGCGTATTTGTACCGTATCGCAACAGACGTTCAGCAAGGAAGAACAAACCAAAATGGTGGAATAACGAGATAAAAAACAGCCTCTCTCTCAAAAAACACGCGTGCAATAAATACATATCAACCAAAAACCAAGTTGACAAAGTAGAGTTTGACAGAATTCGTCGCGAAACAAAGAGATTGATTAAGCGTACCAAGAAAAACCTTGAAGAATATATAGCGGAATCATGTAAATCTAATCCTAAAGAATTCTATAGTTTTGTTAAGAGTAAAAAAGCCCTTACCTGTAATATCGGTCCACTTGTTAAAGGACATGGAAATCACACATATGACGAAAACGAAATGGCTACAATCCTTAATAACTTTTTTGCATCTGTATTTACAGAAGAGGATTGTTCATCGTTTCAGCCACGTGAGACTAGGAGGACCGAAAATTTCTTAAATGATATAATCTTCGTAGAAAATGACGTTTTACAAAAACTCGATAAGATGAAAGCAAACAAAACCCCTGGACCAGACAAAATTTCCCCGAGAATCTTGAAAGAGGTCAAACACCAGATCAGTAAACCGCTTGCAATCTTATTCAATAAATGTTTAAGAGATGGTAAAGTTCCAGCAGAATGGAAACGTGCAAATGTTACATCAATCTTCAAAAAAGGGGACAAGTCACATCCCGGAAGTTATAGGCCAAGCAGTCTGACGGCAGTTGTATGTAAATTAATTGAGACAATCATTCGTTATAATGTGGTGAAATTGTTTGAAGACAACGATATAATAAAACCTTCACAACATGGTTTTCGTAATAAACGTTCATGTTTAAGTAACTTACTAGACTTCTTCCACGATGTTTTTTGACGTGTACGATGAAAGCAGAGCAGTAGATGTTATATATCTGGATTTTCAAATTCGCTGATGATACAAAAATTGCCAGTAAAGTAACTACGACAATTGACAGAGAAGTCTTACAATCAGACCTAGATCGACTAACGTCTTGGGCCAATAAATGGCAAATGAAATTTAACGTTGATAAATGCAAGGTACTACACATCGGAAGAAACAATGATCACGTCCAGTATTTAATGAATGGAAAACTACTTTCTACAGTAAAAAAGGAAAAAGATCTGGGAATTACAATATCAAACGAGCCGACAAGCCGACCAGTTTGTTAGCAGTTAAAACTGCTAACAAACTGGTCGGCTTTATTGGTCGTACTTTCGAAAATAAATCAGAAAAAGTCATATTAAAACTTCATAATTCACTAGTTCGACCCCATCTTGAGTATTGCGTACAGTTTTGGTCCCCATATTACAGAAAGAACATTGACAAACTGGAAAGAGTCCAGCGAAGAATAACAAAAAATGATTCCAAGGCTGAAAAATAAACCTTATGAAGAAAGGTTTAAAAAACTTAACTTATTCAGTCTATCAAAACGAAGGATGCGAGGGGATTTGATTGAAATGTTGAAGATAATCAAGGGATTTGACAGTATCAACGCAGAAGATTACCTTTGTTGTTTGCTGTCGTGTCCCGAAGAGGGCTAACAGTAGAGCCCGTCGGAGTAATCTTGTTGCTAGCTGAGTGACATGTGATGGTGGCGGGCTCTGGTCAGTCAACACCAACACCACGACGTAAGCGGTTATGCGTGTTGTTAGCAGAGTTTCGGGAGTGCGTGTGTGTGGCCACCGTGCCCCCAGGCGAGGGGACACACGGGGATCTGGGCGCGGATCCATGAGATTACCTTACTTTTGATCAATCAAATATAACAAGAAGACGTAACAGTTTTAAGATTACTGGTAGAAGATTCTCATCAAACGAAGCCAAGCACTTCTTTTTCAATCGGGTCGTTAACGTTTGGAACTCTCTGCCCGCCAATGTCGTCGACAGTAAAACAATTACTACGTTCAAAAACAGACTTGACAAATATTTAGAAGCCAATCCACAACTAAAATACTATACGTTAACGTTGCAAACTTTGAGTAAGTTCTTCCTGATGTACCTATCTTAAGAAATGTTGATTCTAAAGACATCGCTAGTAGCCTGACATTCACTTGCCAAAAAGTAGTGGTAGTAGTAGTGGTAATGACAGTAGTGATAGTCTTGTCTTTACAGAAAAATATTTCCATGCAATTTTTCCATATTGCATGGTTCGTCGTACTTTCCTGCCAGCCATGGCAGGTGGGAGAAGCCTTTACCCTTACTATCCTGTATCCTTCAATCTAGATTAGATAGTGTAACCTCTATCACAAACAGCCTCGTAAGGGCCAGCAGGCCTGTTGCTGTTTGTTCTTCCTATGTGTCCTATGTGTCCTATGTGTGTGTGTGTTTTTGTAGTTTCATGGGCGGCAGTGTGTGTTTCTCATGAATATGTGTTGCCTACTAAGTTTTATGTTTACTTCGTTCTTGTTGCAAGTTATGGTACAGTAGTAGTAGTAGTAGTAGTAGTAGTAGTGGTAGTAGTAGTAGTGGTAGTAGTAGTAGTAGTAGTAGTAGTAGTAGTAGTAGTAGTAGTAGTAGTAGTAGTAGTAGTTGTAGTAGTAGTAGTAGTAGTAGTAGTAGTAGTAGTAGTAGTAGTAGTAGTAATAGTAGTAGTAGTAGTAGTAGTAGTAGTAGTAGTAGTAGTAGTAGTAGTAGTAGTAGTAGTAGTAGTAGTAGTAGTAGTAGTAGTAGTAGTAGAGTAGTAGTAGTAGTAGTAGAGTAGTAGTAGTAGTAGTAGAGTAGTAGTAGTAGTTGTTGTAAAGGTTGCTGTTGTAGCTGCAATTGCAGTTGCAGTTGTTGTTACTCTTGTTGTTAATGTTGTTGTTGTTGGTGTTGATGTTGATGTTGATGTTGATGTTGATGTTGATGTTGATGTTGGTGTTGGTGTTGGTGTTGGTGTTGGTGTTGGTGTTGGTGTTGGTGTTGGTGTTGGTGTTGGTGTTGGTGTTGGTGTTGGTGTTGGTGTTGGTGTTAGTGTTGGTGTTGGTGTTGATGTTGGTGTTGGTGTTGTTGTTTTTGTTGTAGCAGCAGCAGCTGCAGCAAAAGCAACTTCCCAGTAATAGTAATTTACCATTAATGATGCATGCTTCAACAGACTCTAATAAAATAAGTATCCTAATGAAGTTCCAAAAGAACTTTCCTACTTATCCTCATTAAGTTTTGCACCTATTTTTGTGGGGGCAAGGTAATCTCTTTCCAGCTGCTGCCTCGTTGTGTGAAGGTTCCGTTAACAAGTCACTCTTACATTCTCAACTTTTGTTCAACTATTACACGTTACTTTTGTTAGCTCACATTTGAGTATAACTACTCTCAAAGTGCATGCATGTATGCTATTTATGTCTTGACATGACTAATGTTAGAGTAAATCTTGCTACTGCAAAGTTCTGAGTTCAGCCTTGCGAGCCTGAAGGGAGACAAAACACTTAATGTGAGACTGGTTCCTTCTAGAATGGAAGTATCATCTTATTTACGAGACGTTTTGTTCAGAAAGCAAAACAGCGCTCACACTAGACTGTTGTATCAACGTACATCTCACCTTTGGGTTCATGTTGAGAAAAGTATGAAAATAGTTATACTACGTGCATGTGTTTGGGAGGCATGGCCACCTAGACTGTAGCAAATGATGATAATAACAATGATAATAATGTCAACAATAATAATAACGATAAAAATAATAATTATTATAATAGCAATAATGACAATGGTAATAATAATGACAACTCAAAAGTTCCTTAACACTGTTCATTCCACTGGCGGCGGATGTGTAAGTAAAGAAATGTAGTGAACGGCCAACATACCCAACAGGTCACCTCTACTACCATGAATCATTGAAACACTTTTTATACTTCCCATTGCGTGTTATATTTTATTACAGTGTTCATGTAACGGGCAGTGCAGAGGACAGTACCACCACACACGTACGTCTCCACTAAAAGCTATACATGTCCTCGTGCTGCTAATGGCCCATCGTAGATTTTGACAGACGGTCGGAAGGACTGAGGCCACTACCATTCCAAACCTGCCGGGCCATGGCGAACGATACTTGAAAACCATACGAGGTTCAAGTGAGAGCAATTCAAAGCACCGAAGCCTCGAGTCAGCAAACTCGAGGGAAAAAAAAGTTATTTCAACAGCTTTCTTGATCTGCTTTGTCACACCTTACAAAACTCCTCGTAAACTACAATTCTTGACGTCTTTCTTTCCTCAGGCTTGAGTATAGAGAATATATCAGCATTTAATCTACAGTAAGGGTTTCAATGTCGAAAAGCTTTTATCTGGTATCAGTGGGTGAACTCATGCGTGTATTGAATTACAAGTGATACTTATATTATATATATATATATATATACATAATATCATTATTAATTTTCGCATGTTGACAGCTAGAGAGAAAGAGAGAGAGAGAGAGAGAGAGAGAGAGAGAGAGAGAGAGAGAGAGAGAGAGAGAGAGAGAGAGAGAGAGAGAGAGAGAGAGAGAGAGAGAGAGAGAGAGAGAGAGAGAGAGAGAGAGAGAATAAAAGATGTAAAGGAAAAGAAATGACAGTGCAGTCCGAGGTGTTTGTGTATGAGAAAGAGACAAAGAATCTCAATTGCTAGGACCCCAAGTCACCATTACCGCCCACTCCACCAAAACACATTCACTAGATTTATTTCGACACCGTTTTCCTCTCACAGTTCAGAGGGAATAAGAGAAAGAAATTATGCAAAACACAGACTATCGTTGGTTTTTCCGATAATAGACTAATACATATTCAACATCTTTTCTCTAAGCACGATCACTCAAAACAGAATTTTAAGGTGTGTATCTATATTAAAAAACGTATTTCTTTGCCCTTTATCTGCATTTTTTCCTGATGTCTATAATAGTGATCAAATTGTCTTGAAACGTAGTTATAGGTGTTAGCTTACTTGTTACTTATACAACAAATCTTTCAAGACATAAAGTGAAAATAGATATCGGCAACTGTAATAGGTTTGTGAGTCAGTATTAAATCACCTTCTCGTGTTCTTCATCTTCATCATATTATCCCTCCTCTTCATCCTTCTCTTCCCTCTTACTACCAACCACGAACAGAATCAGTCAGTATGAAAAAGTCAATTTGTCAAACCCAACACAATATCGGTGAAAGCAGCCAATGTCAAATAAGAAAAAAGGACAAGCCGATACGGAAGTGCGAGGGAACTGGTAACAGGTAAAGGTGGGAGGGAACAGGTGACAGTCCCCCCACACGTCCACTAACTCCAGCCATTAACACTCTGATACTCTCATCCGCGCCTCACAAAGGTGCGTCCATTTATCTAGTGGTACTGGGTTCTGGGCAAGCACCAGATTCAATTTTAGGGGTCTGTAGCTGTATTTATTTAGGTGTGTGTGTGTGTGTGTGTGTGTGTGTGTGTGTGTGTGTGTGTGTGTGTGTGTGTGTGTGTGTGTGTGTGTGTGTGTGTGTGTGTATGTGTGTGTGGGTGGGTGGGTGGGTGGGTGGGTCGGTCGGTGGCTGGGTGGGTGGGTGGGTGGGTGGGTGGGTGGGTGGGTGGGTGGGTGGGTGGGTGTGTGTGTGTGTGTGTGTGTGTGTGTGTGTGTGTGTGTGTGTGTGTGTGTGTGTGTGTGTGTGTGTGTGTGTGTGTTTGTGTGTGTGTGTGTGTGTGTGTGTGTGTGTGTGTGTGTGTGTGTGTGTGTGTGTGTGTATGTAGGGCAAGAGTATAGAAGGCAGATGTCTAGCTCTAACATGTCTCTCTGTCTCACTCTTTCTTTTGCTGGATGGATGGATGGATGGATGGATGGATGGATGGATGGATGGATAGATGGATGGATGGATGGATGGATGGATGGGTGGATAGATGGATGGATGGATGAATGGTTGGATAGATGGATGGAGGCGAGAATACGGCTGAAGGGATAGCCAAGGAAGTGTGCCAGTTCCCGGATGGTTTTGTCGTGGTGTGTTGCGAAGGAGAGCGATGATGAGGAGGTAAGGAGAGAAAATCAGCATACAGTGCCCTCTCTCACCACCAGATAAAGTCGTGCGGACGATGATTATAGAGAGGTTAAGCTACGGACATCATGCTTAGAGTTACGACCAGGACGACGTTGTAATGTGTCGTGGAGGAGGATTAAGGTTATAAGAGAAGTGTTAGTATACAAAGACTCGTGACGTGTTCAAAATAGAGACTGTCATTCTGATTTATTTATATTAACCCTGTCCTTTCTACCCTTCTTCAGTATTGCAAAACCACGAGCACAAGGGATTAGTGAAATGCCTCACTCTAATCTTGTGACATGACTTAGCACCATGAATACACAACACATCGAATAAGATTAGACGAGCTTCCCCCACCCTCCCCTCCAGCATCTCTAGGTACCCCGTGCTGATGATCTCCAGAGTATCACATAACCTACAGCATCACTTGATAAATGTTAATGTCCTCAGAAAACACATCGTCGGAGTGTGCACAAAAAAGAAAATGTGGAGGGAAAGATGCAGCGAATTACTAGCCCTGCAATTTTTCAGTCATCCCTTCCAGCAGCCCTAAGGAGCTCCCGCGTCATCCCTTCAGGTAACACATCAAAGAGGGCCGCCACGAGACGCAATATTCATCGACGTTCCTAGAAAGCGATGAAAGGGAAAGGGAAAAGGGAACGTTCGCAGAAAACGGAGACATGATAATGAAGGAAGGGCAGAAAAACGTGATATGAAAAAGGTGAGAAGGGAAGAGAATATATATATATGACTTCCTGGAGTAGTTCCATGATACCTGCTTGATAGGACAGAATGGGGGAAAGAGGATGCGTTGTGGATGAGGAGATGGCAGGGAAGAGCAAGACCAGAAGGATACAGTGGAAAGGACTATAAACTAAGTGGGACTGAGTGAGGCTGAGCCAGGGCGAGGCAAGACTGAGAACGTGCTGGAGTTTGGATAGGAAGTCAAGGGTATGAAGGGAAGAGAAAATAATAGAGTAGATAGTGTGAGGTAAGACGTAGTAGAAGAAGAAAAGAGAATAGGAAGACATAGAAGAGCGTAGCAGGCGAAGGACAGAAAGGCGTGAGAATGAGACCGAGAACGAGGTAGAGGACGAAAAATGGAAGGATGTAGGGCTGGTTGTAGGATCTATGTAGTAAAGGAGAATGAGATTCAGGTCGCGGACAAGGACGAGGCCTGGCCAAGAGGGTGATTGAAGACCAAACCAATGCGTCATATCATTCAAGGAACGCTGTAACTTGCTTCATTGACCGACATACTGACTCCAATGAATAACAGTGAAAAGGAGGAAGAGGAAGTCAAAGATATGAGGAAACTCGTGAAACAACAATTTTTTTTCCCTCTTCTTCCTCCTCCTCCTCCTCCTCCTTTTATTTTTATTCCCCTCACCTGAGTAGCATTAATTGTTTATCTTACCTGTTGGTTTTCTCACCTATGTGCCATTTCTGCTTCTCACCTGTGTGTGCTTCTTCTTTTCCTACTCCTCTTCCTCCTCCTCCTACATCTACACTTACATTCCAGTTTAATTTCACTATA
>JAPQNM010000004.1:18458101-18460601 GCA_029783475.1 Metacarcinus magister
TGTCCCCTGCCCCATCCACCCATTCTGCTTCTGCGTGCACCTCTTCACCCTACGTCCCTCTTCGGTAAAAATATCCTCTGGCATAATATACGGAGCATCTTGGGCACACAGAGACAACCAGAAGCTTGTATTATGTTGCTCGCGTGCCCGCTCAGCCCTTGTAAGTCACTACGTTTTCAGTTAAACACTGGAATATTGACGATCATTTTGTGAACTTATCTGACAAGCCTCACTATTATGCGCCATTTTCAAGCGGCGGCGGCGAGGGAAGTCAGGTAAATGAGCGGCGGAAAGTAGGGCTCCGAGAACCTCCTTTACTTGGTATAGACGAAAGTGAGTCCAGGTCATATAAAGTGTGCGTGTGCTCGCGTGCGTGTGTGTGTGTGTGTGTGTGTGTGTGTGTGTGTGTGTGTGTGTGTGTGTGTGTGTGTGTGTGTGTGTGTGTGTGTGTGTGTGTGTGTGTGTGTGTGTGTGTGTGTGTGTGTGTGTGTGTGTGTGTGTGTGTGTGTGTGTGTGTGTGTGTGTGTGTGTGTGTGTGTGTGTGTGTGTGTGTGTGTGTGTGTGTGTGGGTGGGTGAGGGGGGAGAAGGGGATCTGCGGGTTTGTGTTCCCAGCAACCACACTTCTCTGTTCTTTCTATACTCAACACCAAGACCCTGATTCCATGCCTCACCTCCCTGCGGTGCCTCCATAATCAACTTTCCTCCGTAACACAAGGATAAAGGTGTCTGCAAGGAGTGTGTAGGAGTGTGCTGGCCTTCAGGTGGTGCTTCTTAGAATTTTCTTTCATCGCCTGGACAAACTACTCCAGTGTGAAGACGTATCAAGTTCCAGCTCTAGGCGGATGGAAGGTGTGATTCTACCGTGCCCCAACGCTGTCTCCGTGCTGTAGTTGTTGTAGAGGAAGTTGACTGTATTTGATGCGATTTACATGTGCAATGATGACTCTTGTGGTGTTTCATTGTGGTAATGCATTGTCTTATCTTTCTCACCAGACGCCAATTAAGCTTATAATCTGTGAAATTGATTAATCATGACAAGACTCCTCCATTTGTCTTCATTTTCATATTATGTCTTCTCTACCACCTTCTCCAGTGCTCTTATACTTCCTGTGAGACTTTCCTCCCCCGCTCCCCATGCATCCATCTCTTTTTGGTCTTTCCTTTTGGATGTTTCTCTCTTTGTATTCCTCTCATGTAATTCCTTGCGTGACGTTTCTCTGCCATCTACTTCGTATGTCCGAACCACCTCAGTCTTACTTTGTCAACCTCCAGCGTGACCCTCACATCCCGGTCCCCTCTGATCTGTACATCCCTCATCCTGTCTCTTCTAATGACACCTTTTTTATTTCTTGCAGCACTTTTATTTCTGTTGCGTGAATCCTGGACTCCATTGTTGTTGTCAGTATCCAACATTCAGCCCCACGCAATAACATAGGTTTTGAATTTGAACTCAGAATTCAGACTAAGAACGTTTTATATCTTGCATTCAGACCATTGACTTCCATCTATCTCCCGCCTTCCCAGTATCAGCAACAATGGAGTCTAGGTTTTTCAACTCATAAGGCACACTCCCAGCAGTGCACGAGTAAAGCGCATCCTGTTTTCAGCCACACACAACCTTATTCTTCCCAGCCAAGTGTATGCATTCAGTATTCATGTTTGTTTGTTTTTTGTCTGTCTTGCCCCTCACCTCTTCCAAGTGAAGGGTGTATCTATGTATTCAGCTGTGTACGCCTTACCGCCGCTGCCCTCCTCCCCTTCCCGACACACACACACACACACACACACACACACACACTGCTTGGTAGGTCAGTGGTAACGTCTGGGCCTGTCACTCGGCAGGCTAAGGTTCGCGCTTCGCTCAAGGAGCAAAATTTTCACTGATGTCCAAGCAATTACTGTCCTCCTTGCTCAAGAGGATGGAGTGTGTGACGTGTGAAAGTCACAACCAGATACATATACCAGGTTATTAATGAGCTCTAAGCCCTTTCCGGGAGGGTAATGGTTGGCGATCATGAGTCCAGTGCGTGATCATCAAGACCATGGTGAATTTTCTATTTTTCATAATATACTTTTGTATAAGTAAACTCTTTTCAAAGCAAATTTAAGTTCAATTGCGCATATCCCGCCACTCCATTACCTCAGTTACTTGCGGCTGACTGATCACTGAAACTCCCATAAATATTATCTGACCTCCACGCATTAAAAGAGGAATGGAAAGAGGAATTTTAATTCGATTATAAAAGAGATGAATGAGAAGTCTGATAAGGTTGGTTACTACATAGCAGCTGTTATTTATATATATATATATATATATATATATATATATATATATATATATATATATATATATATATAAACTCTCAGAACTTTTTAATAATTACTTGCAAAGGTTCTCTGCATCAGGTATAAATAACAAAATTATATCAATACACAAGAAAAGAAACATCAAAGACCTAGAAAAAAAGTATCGTCCAATAAGTCTAATATCTATAGATT
>JAPQNM010000004.1:18480601-18485601 GCA_029783475.1 Metacarcinus magister
AGATCCCCAACAGCCGCGACCATCACCCTATTACGGGAACCTACGATAACCACCACGAAGACTACTACTACTGCTGCTGCTGCTGCTGCTGCTGCTGCTGCTGCCACTACACTCACCACCACAACCACAAACACCTCCACCAGTAATGTTGCTACTGTGTCTTCTATTACTAATACTACTCTAACTACTACTATCACTACTGCCACTACTACTACTACTACTACTACTACTACTACTACTACTACTACTACTACTACTACTCCTACTACTACTACTCCTACTACTACTACTACTACTACTACTACTACTACTACTACTACTACTACTACTACTCCTACTACTCCTACTACTATTACTATTACTACTACTACTACTACTACTACTACTACTACTACTACTACTACTACTACTACTACTACTACTACTACTACTACTACTACTACCACTACTACTTTATATCAGAAATATGAGTATAGAAAACATTTTAAACGAAGAAAACATTTTAAACGGTGAAAAAATTAAAAATTTCGTAAACATGTATTTAAAAAAAGGCTAAACAATGACCCTTATAATTACATCTCCCCTTACCAGACACGGGCAAAAAAATCCCCAGAAGAAGCAGAAGAATACCGTACAGGAGAGCCTTATGACCTTATTCCTTCGTTTCTTATTTCTCCTGGGATAATAATGACTTTTCTTACCCTTCTACCACCAACCTTAGTCAGCAGAACAGGAAAGTAAGGTTATACAACATAAGACATCATTCCCGTCTAGCACGAGTCCACTGGAGTAACACATAAGGGAATAGTGTGTATGGGTGGGTGTGGCAGGGGAGTGACGTTATCTACAGGAGCGGAAAGAGGCGACATGGAGAAAGGCAGGGAAGTCATGCGGGAAGGATGATCCGATGCAGGGTGGAGTGAGAGTGGAGTGAGGATGGAAGAAGAAAGAACGAGGTTGGAAGAAGGCTTTAGTGGCTTGACGCAGGACTACTAAGGGAAGGAAGGAAGATCTCGGAGGGAAAGTGAATGACGATGAAGGAGCATACATGAGAGAGAAAGAGAGAGAGAGAGAGAGAGAGAGAGAGAGAGAGAGAGAGAGAGAGAGAGAGAGAGAGAGAGAGAGAGAGAGAGAGAGAGAGAGAGAGAGAGAGAGAGAGAGAGAGAGAGAGAGAGAGAGAGAGAGAGAAAGGAGGAAAAGGAGAGGGAAGGTATCGTTCAATGCAGCAGAGAGGCAGTGAGAGTGTTGCAAGAATACTGATGAAGTACATGGAGGAGGAGAAGGGGAAGGATATATACATAGAAGAAGAAGAAGAAGAAGAAGAAGAAGAAGAAGAAGAAGAAGAAGGAGAAGAAGAAGAAGAACAAGAAGAACAAGAACAAGAACAAGAACAAGAACAAGAACAAGGAGAAGAAGAAGAACAAGGAGGAGAAGAAGAAGAAGAAGAAGAAGAAGAAGAAGAAGAAGAAGAAGAAGAAGATGAAGAAGAAGATGAAAAAGAAGAAGGAAGAAGGAAGAAGGAAGAAGAGAAGGAGGAGAAGAAACAAAACTGAAAGATAGAAGGAAAGAAGAAAAGAAAACAGAAGGAAGGAAGAAAGGAAAGGAAAATCAACACAACCAATAAAAGAGCAGAAAAGAAGAGGGATGAAAAACAACAAACAGTGCAAGAAAAGGCAGAGCGAGCAAGGCAGTGAGCGAAGGAAGAGGAGGAGGAAGTGAAGGAGGAAAAAGAGGAGGTCGAGGAGGACGAGGAGGACCCAGATAGTGAAAGGGAGTTTAATGGTCGTCTCTGCATGTCCGTTACTAGTCTGTGTCTGCCAGTGTGTACATATACGGGCATACTTGACTGTCAGTGCATATGTGTGTGTGTGTGTGTGTGTGTGTGTGTGTGTGTGTGTGTGTGTGTGTGTGTGTGTGTGTGTGTGTGTGTGTGTGTGTGTGTGTGTGTGTGTGTGTGTGTGTGTGTGTGTGTAAGTGTATGTCTATCTGTCTGTGGTGTGGCAACCCTGTCTGTATGTACACAAGGTATATAAGAAATAAAAGAAAATCCAAAGCCCATCGTAAATACCGAAACACTTGGTATGGTTTGGTGTGGCTGTGGCTGGTTCGTAAGATCTGAGTCACTCAACGAATTGCTTCATAACTTCTATTCTAGTCTGCCTTGAAGCTAAGGTTGGCATCGTGATATCTTGGTCATGGTGGTCTTGATGGAACACACACACTACACACCTGACACTATGGCTATAAAAGTGTGGTGTATTAATTCACTGTCCTTTGATCAGTGGTGTCATTGTTTCACTTATTTTGTGCATCAATATATTTTTTCGTTTTTTGTATCTCAGTCTGAGTGTATCCCAGTATCTCTGTCTGTATGTCTGTCTGTCTGGCTGGCTGACTGACTGACTGGATGGCTTACTAGCAGGCTGGCTGGTGTCTGTGTGTCTGTCAGTATGTATGTATGTATGTATGTATGTTTATTTGGGTCTCTGTCTCTATCTGACTGTCTTTCTTTTTCCCTGTCTGTGTTTTCTACGGCGTATGTCTGTCCATATCTGCTATTAATGTTTGTCGAAAAAAGGTTTTACTTTCTTTTTTTTTTGTCTTTCTTTTCACGAGTCACTTAATGGAACCCTTGCCTTTATCAAAGAGCATTCGCAATGAGGGAATGAGTGAGTGAGTAAGTGAATTAGTCAGGCGATAAGGCAATATGTCTGTCTGCTCTCTCTCTCTCTCTCTCTCTCTCTCTCTCTCTCTCTCTCTCTCTCTCTCTCTCTCTCTCTCTCTCTCTCTCTCTCTCTCTCTCTCTCTCTCTCTCTCTCATCCATCCAGACTACAACCATTCCACTCTGGTCCTGAGTCCTAGAGGCAGTAACCATTATTTTGATGTGCAGTGTGACCAGCACAAATGGGTGGGATACTTGAAGCCCATTCGAAAAGAGACCATCGCATCAATATCTATGACCAGTGTGACCGTAGCTGAAAGTCACCTTATAGTAAGCTTAAACAATTCAAGTTAGTTCCCTTCCATCTACCATCCTCAACATCATCTACATTGTTTATGGAAATAATCCTGTCGCTTTCCTTTCCTTCCACCGCAATCCTCACCACGTATGATTATCGTTTTCTCCATCCCTCCTCCCCTCATCACTGGGTAAGCTTGGCAAGGCAGGGTGGAAGCCCGGTCACCAATTGATGTCTGGTAGTGCCACACCAAGGAGTGTGCCTGGCGAGGCAGATCCAGTAGGCGAAGCAGGAGCACAAGCCTCCATGACCGAGTGTTTTCATGCCTTTGTCACATATGACTACAGCAAAAGTGAGTAAGTTAATGGCACTACACAAACAGCCCCAAGTACTAAGTAGCCGCCACACTCTTTGAAAGTGCTGCCGAAGCCATGGGGCGAGTTCACGAGCACTTACCCCCAGAACGGCCCCGGCAGAGATGCAGAGTACTTACACGCAGGTGAAGGAAAGGGTGAAGGAGGAGCTCTTCTTCCCACTGTAGTAGACGAATACTCCATCACATGTGATAAAGGTAAAGGTAGCGCGACACTGGTGCCCTGAAGAGTGTTCTTGGCCATCAAGTGTGTGGTGTGTCCCGAGGAAGATTCTTGGAGCGCCTGTGAGGCAGACACACGCCTTACTGAGACACGATGAAGGGTGGCACGCTCATTTCGGAAAGCAAGAAAAATGTCCTAGCGTGTTACACTGCCATTACAGCCTTAAGACAGGATGGCGCAGCTACAACCCACGCGATGGGCCACCTCCATGACCTGCCTCCTTCACCACGGAACAATGCACTCCTGCTTTCCACACTTGTACAAAAAATTAATAAATGCATGAATTATATATATATATATATATATATATATATATATATATATATATATATATATATATATATATATTTATATATACATAATTAAATTAAGATGAAAAATGAATAGATAAACAAATAAATGAATAGTAATATTATTTCTTTACACTGCATTTATTCCTCTGTTCATCATGTCCATCTGTTCCTTGCTAGAACACTATAGCTGAACACTATTCCTGGTATTATGGTGAGTATGATGCAGTATGGTGTTCATGCTGCCCTTCAAGCCATGCTGTCCTGCCGTCACTCATCATTTACCTGTGAGTCATATCGGTGAATATATGTTCACCTTGTTTTATGCACTCATTTTTCTTTCTTACCTTAATGAAGTCGCCCAAGGCTGCACCTGTGGTATATCCTCCTTTCCCCCCACACCATATCGCCTCCCATTCATACCTTCACAGCAGCAGGACAACCTTTACTTCATGACAATAATGATGACAACAACAATAGTAATAATAATGATAAAAAAAAAAAAAATAATAATAATAAAACTCCTACTCCGACAGACTCAAGACACGCTAACAATCTAATAAATTGAAACACCGGAACACCTTTTTGATGTTTAATTATTCAACTGTGAGTTTCCATTCCTTCTGCAACTGATTAGAAAACGAATCACCACGTAATAGGAGGTTATCACACCACGATAGCTGCAGTACTAGGCAGGTGAGACATGATAACGCAAAGAGGTAGTACGTCGCAGGCTATTCTAAGTTTTGAGTAATACACTCCCACCACCTGATTGGAACTCATTGTTCTATGAGATGACTGTGTATTTCCATGTCAGTTTATAAAGAAGTAATGACAACACACAACTCTAAGGTCACTTGAAGCATCACATTCCTTGACTCTACGACACTGAAAACTCCATAACATTGTATTCTTTAAAAGGTTTAGCGCACCAGAAGTATTGATTCTCTATTTTTTCTCTCACCAGGTCGAGGAAAGTACCGACACACGACTTCTGAACTAGCTTATCCCATCAACTTCATATATTTGTAATGTTTGTACACTGTTCCTGTCCGCCAGGGAGCTGTTGCTCGGCGGACTAATACCTAAAAATATCAACATTTTCTAAAGTACGATAATAATGTTTCTTTATAACTTAAGAAAAATGAGCAAC
>JAPQNM010000004.1:18498101-18503101 GCA_029783475.1 Metacarcinus magister
ACGAAGCCAAGCACTTCTTTTTCAATCGGATCGTTAACGTTTGGAACTCCCTGCCCGCCAATATCGTCGACAGTAAAACAATTACTACGTTCAAAAATAGACTTGACAAATATTTAGAAGCCAATCCACAACTAAAATACTATCCGTTAACGTAGCAAACTTTGAGTAAGTTCATCCTGATGTACCTAACTTACGAAATGTCGATTCAAAAGACGTCGCTAGTGGCCTGACATCGCTTGCCAGGAAGTAGTGGTAGCAGTAGTGGTAGTGACAGTATGGTCTTGGTTGGCCTTCCTTTCCCTGCCAGCCATGGCTGGGGAGAGAAGCCTTCACCCTTACTATCCTGTATCCTTCACTCTAGAGTAGATAGTGTAGTCTCACAAACAGCCTCGTAAGGGCCAGCAGGCCTGTTGTTGTTTGTTCTTCCTATGTGTTCCTCCTCCTCCTCTTCCTCCTCCGTACGTACACGAAGGGGAGATGTAGAACGGAGATAGACTTGGGAATACAGGCAGTCTGGTGTTGGCGATCTAATTCATCACCAAAAGACAGACTGACGCCTCGTACAGCACTTTTCTCTCCTTCAAGAGCACGAAGGACAGGTGAAAGAGAGGAAAAGTGAAGGAAAATTAATAACTCCCTCCTCGCGCCTGCGGTGAAGGTCTCAGTTCCGGAAGTTCAAAACGATGCTATACGCGTTAAACTTTTCATATCATTCATAATGGTAGTTGGCTTAAGTGCTTGAAGACGTGTAAAAGTCAGCAGGTGCACAGCATTGCACCTGCTAACTGGTGCGAAGGGAAGGGGCAGGGTAGGCCGGGGGCGGGGATGAAGAGGATTAAAACCAGGACGATTCTTTTTAGCGACGTACGTACATTATACTAATATGAAAGTCACAGACACACACACACAGACACACAGACACACACACAGACAGACACACACACAGACACACACACACACAGACAGACACACACACACACAGACACACACACACACACACACACACACACACACACACACACACACACACACACACACACACACACACACACACACACACACACACACACACACACACACAGACAGACAGACAGACAGACACAGACACAGACACAGACACAGACACAGACACAGACACAGACACAGACACACACACACACACACACACACACACACACACACACACACACACACACACACACACACACACACACACACACAAATATAAACACACAGACACACACACAGACACACAGACAGACACACACATAGACACACACACATAGACACACACACACAGACACACACACCCATCCACACACCCACACACCCACCCACACACCAACACACACCCCTACCCACACCTACACCTCCAACCCCACGCCCGCGCCCACGCCCACGTCCACGCGCATGCGCACGCGCACGCGCACACACACGCACACGCACGCACACACACACACACACACACACACACACACACACACACACACACACACACCTCCCGTGGCATCCTATAGATAGAATGATCGACTACTATTACATCATCTGTCTCATCGACCACAAGTGATAAGCGAGGCCAGCCCAGGGAGGCATACACCTTGCTGTCAGGACATGTCTCCCACCACTTGTGTGCCGCCTCTCCCAAGGCAGTGTAGCAGGGTGGACACGTGCAGGGTGATGTCACTCTCTCATCACACTGCAGCACGCTGGTAAGTGGTGGTGATGAGGCATTAACCCATAACAGAGGCGCCGTCGCACGTAATCCTCCCAACTGGCCTTGACTCTAACCAGTGTTGTCTTTGTCAAGACCTGCTGAAGGTCTTGACCAGGGAAGGATGGGCTCTGTCATGATAGCTTCATCACCTCACAGTGGCAACGGAAGTACCTAAGATGGCAGCCACATACACACACACAAAAAAAAAGAAAAAAAATGTATAATAATTGTACTGGGCGGATTTCCTTGTTTTGTCTATCTTTTCTTTGATATATGTTATGTCACATAAAACAAAAAAAGTAAGAAATAGAATATTGCCTCCCCACCACAACGGCTTTTCACAACTTTGTGCACCACGATGTACCGGGCAGTATACTTGCCTTAGTGGAAGCAGTATTAACATTACACTGGAAGTAATGACACGGTGCACTACTACACTACTACCGGGTGAGCCTTCCCCGGGTGGGGGTGGGGAGTGGCAGGAGAGGCGACTCGGGTGACTGAAGCTCAGATACTGCGATCCTCCACATACCTTCCGCAAGAACTTAACTAATTGACTCACTCACTCACTGATTTCACTTTATATATCCTGATTCATGTATCCCCTAAGGCGCAAACCTGTGGCAGCGTGGGTATGTGATGTTTGCTTTGTACATTCTTAAGACTCGTCAAACATTGGTGCTTCAGTCATAGTAAATGGTTGTCGTGTAGCAGACTGACTGTACACCAATCTACGAGTTGACAAGTATGTTGAAGCATCAGTAACACTTAAACTGACCCCTGGAACGCAGTGTAGCTGCACCAGGCATTCCAAACATCACCTCTAATTTTTTTTCCATCACCTTCAAAAGTTGACTTATACGCTATCAAGAAGCAGCTTTATAATCTCACTTTTACACATACATTAACTACTCATAATATTAAATGTGTTTTTTCTTATATTAAACTCACTCATTTTCCTTGATTTTATCTAGCAATTCACTTTTCATTTATTTCTTCACATCTTGGTACATCAGTCAGTTTTTTTTATTCTATTTTCCTGTAACCCTTGCCTAGTCATGATCATATATATGTAAAAGAAAGAAGAAGAAAGCCAGCATCAGGTATAATCTCGCTTCGACTTTTATGTGCTGACTTTTTTTTGCAAGTGACCATTATGTAAAATAAGAAAACTTTGAAGCGTACATAATCGTGTTCTGGACTTCTGGAACTCAGACATTCACCGGAGACACAGAGAACGCGTCCATCACCCTACATTTTTCTTCCTCTCCTTCACCTGTCTATTGCGCACTTCAAGGAGGGAAAAAGTGTGACACGAGGCGTCAGTCTGCCTTTTGGGGAGGAATTAGATCGCCAACACCAGAGAAGAGGACTTGACTGCCTGTCCTCGCGAGTCCTTCCCTGTCATTCATCTCCCCTTTGTGCACGTGGAAGAGGAGGAGGAGGAAGAGGAGGACGAGGAGGAGGAGGAGAAAGAGGAGAAAGAGGAAGGTTGAAACAAGTGATAATGTATTATATATTTTTTTCAGATGCGTGTGTGTTTGTGTGTATATATGTGTGTATGTGTATGTATATGTGTGTGTGCGCGCACTTGTGTGTATGTGTATGTATGTGTGTGTATGTGTATGTGTGTATATGTGTGTGTGTGTGTGTGTGTGTGTGTGTGTGTGTGTGTGTGTGTGTGTGTGTGTGTGTGTGTGTGTGTGTGTGTGTGTGTGTGTGTGTGTGTGTGTGTGTGTGTGTGTATGTATGTGTGTGTATGTGTATGTGTGTATATGTGTGTGTGTATGTGTGTGTGTGTGTGTGTGTGTGTGTGTGTGTGTGTGTGTGTGTGTGTGTGTGTGTGTGTGTGTGTGTGTGTTTGTGTGTGTGTGTTTGTGTGTGTGTGTGTGTGTGTGTGTTTGTGTGTGTGTGTATATGTGATGTATGAGCTCATCAACATGATAAAAAGTGGAAAAATGAGGGAAGGAGGAAAAACTAAGATTGTTATTAGGTAGTTTGTATCTTGGAAGGGAAAAACAGTGTTAGGAAGTCGATAGGTGCAATATGGCTCCACACACACACACACACACACACACACACACACACACACACACACACACACACACACACACACACACTAGGCGGTGGCCTAGTGGCTAGCGGTCGGGCATACCAGCTCAGAGTCCCGCGTTCGAGTCCCCGCGCACGAGCTGCCACTTTTTTTTAAACTCACCGCCGAGTGAGCCTAAGATCACCCACATGCTACCATAACACTATCCTCAACTGAGACTGCAACATGAAATGCACGAGGAGCTTCCGTGGCAGCATGAGCCTCTCAATAAGAAACGAGGTGTCACTTAAAAAAAATCTAACCCGCACTACTAACGGGCGGAGGCCAACCATCTAAGGCCTCCATGAAGCCTACCGGCGCCACGGGTAAAAGATAAACACACACACACACACACATACACACACACACACACCCACACCCACACACCCACACCCACACCTACACACACAAACAGGTGAGCCAGGTAGTAAGAGGCAATGTTTCACCAGTAAAAGATATATTGTCATCTAAGTTTCCAGTGGTGTAATATTACCAGCTATTAGTCTTTTGTGGAAACTATTTCTTCTCCTCCTCCTCCAACTTGTGCTCGTTATTTTTCTGATACTTCTAGGTTAATTACACACTTAGCTCTATTGTCTCTGCTCTTCAAACACGTCGTTTATTCATGGGTTGCGTCTAGGAAGTTAGCTTCAAGACGACTACACAGCTTTCCCACATGCACAGATAGCTACGAGTTAAAGGTGACCTCATAACTCGATGACAGGATCACAAAGGACCATGATAGTAATTATAATCAGGAGTCAAATTACAGTAAAAGGGGTTGCTTCTGCAAGGAGAAAATAGTATATAATGTACGATGTTCTACAAAGGAGAATACACTGACACATTGGATTGAACGGAGCTGGATTGACTACTGCTTTCCTAGAAGGTGCCAGGCATTCTACCGTGCCACTCTAAACATCCACACTGTGCATATATTTATACTATGCGCACGCCACAGTACCCACACACCAAGCATCATATTCCAAGCAATCAGTAGCTTACACTTAATTGTCCCTTTCCTCAACTGTTACGTTAGTTTTTCAGCACTTCGCTCCTTTGCCGAACAGCTCCGAATAAATAGGAAGGATCTTTATTGCATTGCCCTGTCTCGCATACCAGAGTTAGCGTTGAGAAGTAGAGTAAAAATAACATAACTAGGACCTGAAGTTAAGTTGCTGTTTACAATACTTT
>JAPQNM010000004.1:18528101-18530601 GCA_029783475.1 Metacarcinus magister
TCGCAACTCCAACACATGACCGACGCTTCAAAGGTACAGAAGGTGGGAACATTTTTTTTCCTCTCCTCCACACGCCTTTCTTTTTGCTGTTTTTTTTTTCCACGCCTCACCAAAAATGTGTCCGCGGTCTGTTTGCCTCGTTTCTTCAGTGCATAACAGATGTTTCATTCTTTAAAGCCAAACCAGATGTACACATTTTTTTTTCTTTCAATACATCCTCAAAATAGGTTCTTTGTTCTGTTGTTTTATCCTCGACGTCAAGCCGTGTGTGTGTGTGTGTGGTGTGTGTGTGTGTGTGTGTGTGTGTGTGTGTGTGTGTGTGTGTGTGTGTGTGTGTGTGTGTGTGTGTGTGTGTGTGTGTGTGTGTGTGTGTGTGTGCGCGTGTGTTATGGTCCTGTCTCGCATTCCAAAACCATTATTCCTATCAACAATTATTACGTCATTAATAACACAAAACATCATACGCAATACAATAAAAAGAGCGCAATGTTTGTTAATACGGGAATAGCCATTAAAACAAAATTGAAAATTAATAAATTACATAACCAATTGATCAATATCTTCCCAATATACATTCTTTTATAAAACACATCAATGGCTACGATATACACTTTTAAACTTTATAAAAGGCATTTTCATCGTCATCTAGAATTGAATTGAAGAACCAATGGTCGAAGCTCAATTTACGAATACAAAAACAAAGAATGTGAAACAAAACGCGACTAAACAAAAAAGAACAAGCAGCCTGCAGGTGATTAGGTGACACTAATTACGTGTACCTAATCCCGCCAGGTGAATAACCACTCAGGCGACGCTGGTGGTGGAGTGTGGAAAGATTCGTTGTGTATCTCTGTGTGTGGAGTGGACTCAAGTGTACCTTCCTGCCCTCTACGACACAGCGGCATCCTAGCTACGTGTTAATTACATATGTCTGGGAGGCGGTGAGGGAGTTTGAGTTGCTGTGTGGTTGTCTCTTGATGAAAAAAAGAACACTCAAGGAAATATATACTCTGACGTGCTCATGCTTACACCTACGTCCACTCAACACCAATCCTACACTTACAACACCACAACGCAAGTAACTATAAACGCCTACACAAAACATATTAAATTAACGAAGAGCGATTGCTATTACTATCATAACACTACCATCAGGAATAACACCTCTATCAACACCCAAACAACACAACACCAAAGAAGAAACAACTTATAACCACAGCCTTTAACGCAATACCAAAATACACCACCAGTAATCCACAGTTATCACACAAATAGCATATACACCATTCTAATAGCCCATTTTTCTTCTTCTACTGCTTCACCATTCAACATAGCATCACCCATTTCCCCAATTCCACCTTCAAGTCCAAACTCTTCCTATTAACTCTCTTCCACGTCCCATTTCCTTCACTGTTAATCCTTCCACATCCATTTCCTTCTCCACATCTGAACCTTCTAATCCCACGGTGTCTCCACAAGCACAAGCACACGCACACGCACACACGCACACGCACACGCACACGCACACGCACACACACACATTGTTTTATCTCTCTCTCTCTCTCTCTCTCTCTCTCTCTCTCTCTCTCTCTCTCTCTCTCTCTCTCTCTCTCTCTCTCTCTCTCTCTCTCTCTCTCTCTCTCTCTCTCTCTCTCTCTCTCTCTCTCTCTCTCTCTCTCTCTCTCTCTCTCTCTCTCTCTCTCTCTCTCTCTCTCTCTCTCTCTCTCTGTGTTTTCAAAGGTTATAAATATGGAGTGTTACCCGAACCACATCATTACTGTAGCATTAATGGTGGCATCACTATTTTTGTGCAATTACCACAACCACCACCACCACCACCACCACCACCACCATCACTACCACTGTCATTAAGACACTAGGCACTGCATCGGTAAAGCCCGGCCGGTCATTCTAACACCCCACGCGGCGCTGTGTCTGTCAGGACGAAACCACAGCCCTCTAGACGGCAGCCTTGATGACGTCGCCGCGTTTCGGGACGCGGCCTCCCCGCTGGCAGCCGCCTCAGGCGTCTCACACTCAGCGCACCCGGTCTTCTATCTCGGGCTGCACACGGCGCCGCACTAGCGCGAGGCTCCGCGTCCCGCTCTCGCGCTGCCGGCACGGTTTGTTTCCCGCGCTTCCCCTCACCTCTGTCGCAGTCCTGCCTCTCTGCACGCTGCGCAAGCTAGACGACCCTGCACCCCTGACATCGTTGCACCCACCCACAGACGAGACTGCTCGGAAGCGCGCCCGCCCCGGGCGGTAGCGGCGGGACCAGTGCGGGCACCCTTCCGATAGGAGATGGGTGCGCGCGCAGGCGGCGCGGCGCGTCCCTCAGAGCAGGAACGAACGGGGACTCGCGCCACCTCCGCGCGTCGGCGCCTGCTCGGCAGACGGGGCAGCGAGTGCCGGCCCAGCGGGGCGAGGAGGGCGAGAGTCGAAGCAACAGCATGTGCGCGCGCGCGCTCTCTCGCGCGCGCGTGTCGCGCGCGCGCTCGAG
>JAPQNM010000004.1:18548101-18555601 GCA_029783475.1 Metacarcinus magister
GATATTCATTTTCCCTTCTATCCTTTCCTCCTTCCCTCTTCCTTTCTTCGCCTTACTTCCTCTCAGCTTTCTCCATTCTTTCCCTTTTATCCCACTTTCTCGTGCAACACCTCTTCATCACAACACAACACATTCTTGATACAACACAGCACATCCTCGACATAATACACAACACATATTCAATACAACACAACACCACACAACGTCATATTCACGTAACACTGAAACCTAGACGCAATCTATCATAACAATATTCCAGTAAAGGTTGAAATACAGCTTCAAATAGATTTATTCGAATAGCTTACTGGACAGGTACACACAACACAAGGGAGAAGCAGCTTCAATGTGATTTGACTTACAAGACACTCACGATACACCATTGCAGGGATAAATGGTCGATACACAGAGTTACTACAGCTACTTCTATTCATAAAGCTATTGTACGTAATATTATTTTCTTTCTGTGTGTATGTATAAATGAGAACAATGATAATCTAGATGTGATTATTTTTCTTCTTTTTTTACAGCAGCCTCAGTAAATGCTTGTTAGACCCACACAACAACACGCCAACAATGTGTCAGGCTTTATTAGCAACGCCTTGGTCCCTTTCTGCGTAAGTCCGTCAAACTCACACGTCATTCTTTTCCTGAATTTCATCTACTATTATTGCGATTTAAAACAATAACCTTGCTTGCTTTTCATATATTCCTCGTCTATTACTATACAACTCTGCCCTTGATGTGACTAGAAGCACAGCAATGGAACTACACCCACCATATTGGATACATGTCTTACGATAAGCATAGTCGCGTAGGGAGCAAATTCCCTTAAATACGAATATAATCTGGAACAACAACCTTAATAATCTTCGAAACAAAATGTCTAAAAAACAGTTCAGAAAAGTAAACTGTAATAATTATTCCAAACAATGAAACTACTTTATAGCACAGGGCTGTTACACTACTGACATCATTGCACTAAATTGCATATAAAGAGACAGGGATATACAGAGAGAGCAGATAGAGAGGTAAAGATATCTCAAAGTGACTTACTTGGGAGGACTCACTAAGACACATGGGTGGGAAGGAGGGTGTCAAAAGAGTAGGAATCAGAACCTAAAGGTGTGTAAGGCAGTCACACTTGCAGGTTTTAGGTTATAGGAATATTGTGTTTATCTTATGTGTGTTGTCTTGTGTCAAGATGTTATTGCTCCACGAAATATAATGCGTGATAATATTTTTTTGTTTTGTTTTATTTGTGCGTTAATGGTTAGAGTATCACATGTAACGGAAGTGATTATCGATGAACTGATGTCGTTAACGTGATTATTAATGTTGTTAATTTATTCATAGAAAACTTAACCGTGTTCCTTTGAATACCGCCACCATTATAGTCGATTTATAGGAACACAACAACGTATAACAGAGACAGGCAAGGTACACTACATTCCATAATTCAGGATACTAATGAAACGATACACATAACGCCATACACTCGTTATTACACCTAAGGACTATTTTCATCAGGTGTAAGAAGGAGAGTAGTATCAATTTCCAGGCAGTAACATGAAGAAAGTACTCTAGTGGACCTTCAGTAGTTCAGTCGGTTCGAATCTTTTTCTATCATGGTTGAGTGTTTCTGAGCAAGTCATTCATTCATTACACTGAGGCACGCGCCCAACCCACGTTTTCTCACATTGGCAAAATATATGTGACTTATCTTCATAGGGTGACGAAGGGGAAGTGGCTGCAATGACTACCCACACTTTCCAATCCTACTTACATCACATTTTTTTTTCTCTCTCTCTGGTATACAACAATATGGAGCACAGCAATAAAATCCTCGCCACAGCAAATCAAAATGAAGGCCAAATGATCGCAATATTTAAAACTTTTTCAAACAGCACCAGAACATAGAGAACGTAACTCGGACATGAGCCTCATTTAATAATAAAACCCTACGATACACCACAGTGAACAAGAAAAAAACGATATACACAATAGTTACCCTCACGAATAAATAAACCGTTAATACTAAAAGCCTATTTATTCCTCTCATGTCAATATGTATCCTCAGAAAAAAAGTGACATTGACAAGTGGTGATAAGACTCATAAAACACATTTGCACTCACGTATACATAAACCTCATAAAAGAATAGAATATTACCTTCAGGTGTATACTTAACCTCATAAAGGTGTATGGAAAGGAATAGATAACAGGTCAAAAGAAACGACACAAAACCTACACTCACTAACATACAAGAAGATAAAAATAATCACATGTAGATTATCATTGTTCTCCAGTACCCTTAAAAAGTTGTATTAGGTAACGTAATAGTACAGAGGTTAAATACTTATAACACATGTTACAGCATCATACTGATAACAGGTCATATATAATACAAGTACACCTACTCATGGGGTTATGTAAGTCTCATCCCACCTGGAGGCCATATTCCAGGTATGTGTGTGTGTGTGTGTGTGTGTGTGTGTGTGTGTGTGTGTGTGTGTGTGTGTGTGTGTGTGTGTGTGTGTGTGTGTGTGTGTGTGTGTGTGTATGTCATAAAGATGTAGGAGGACCAGGAAGGGAAGGAAGAAAGTGAGAGGAAGAAAAGGAAGAATGAAGGAAAAGGACAAGAAAAGAACGAAGGATGTGGAGAGGAAAGAAAAGAGAAAGGAATAAAGGGAAGGTGAGGAATAAGTATAGAAAAAAAAGGCCAGAATAGAAAAAATAAAGGAAAATGGAAAGGAGTGAATGAAAACCTAAGAAAGAAAGCAAAAAGAAAGAAAGAAAAGGAAAGATAGATAGATAGAAAGAAAGGGGAAGAGAAAAATTTCTGTGACGAAGAAGAAGAAGACGCAAAAAAGAAAAGGTAATGTAAGAAATTAATTAATAAGTGCAAGATCAAAACAAAAGAGGGAAGAAAGGAAGGAAGGAAGGGAAAAAAGAAGGAAGGATTGGAAAAAGTAATGAGGGCTATTAACTTATGAAACAAAAGAAGGTAGAAAGGAAGGAAGGGAAAAAGGATGGAAGGTGGATCATTTACGATAATAATTATAATAATAATAAAAATATCAAAAGTAATAATAATAATAATAATAATAATAATAATAATAATAATAATAATAATAGTAAGAAGAAAATAAAAGAAGAAAAGAAAGAATGCCAATACCAATAACAATCAAGGAAGTACAGGGAGTAAGAGAGACAGAGAACAATGACAACAACAACAACAAGAGAAAGAAGAAAAAGACACACAAGAGATTTTTTTTTTTGTCTTGGAATACTGCGCATCACTAACAAAAAGTAAACAAGTAAATAAATATATAGAGAAAATAGATAGATAACACTAATATCCACACACACGCACACACCCGAGAGAGAGAGAGAGAGAGAGAGAGAGAGAGAGAGAGAGAGAGAGAGAGAGAGAGAGAGAGAGAGAGAGAGAGAGAGACAGAGAGACAGAGAGACAGAGAGAGAGAGAGAGAGAGAGAGAGAGAGAGAGAGAGAGACAGAGAGACAGAGAGACGAGAGAGAGAGAGAGAGACAGAGAGACAGAGAGACAGAGAGAGAGAGAGAGAGAGAGAGAGAGAGAGAGAGAGAGAGAGAGAGAGAGAGAGAGAGAGAGAGAGAGAGAGAGAGAGAGAAAACATTATACATTTTCAGACAGACAAATAAACAGATGAATCTACAGCCACATTTCATGGATAAAATTATAATAATAAAAAAAAAGTTATATAAAAAACCAGGTGAACATAAACTTCTTGTCTCATCTTATTTGCAAAGTTAATAAACAATTTCTTATACATATTTTTCGGGGTCACTTGCAGGGAGGAATTTCAATTTAAACTAGAATATGAAGAAAAAAAAACTATATAAAGATACACCGGGAGAGGAAACATATGAACCAAAATGTGGATGAAAACGAAAATATATATGTATAACGTGGATAAGTAAATGCATAAAAGTATAATTAAAATAAGGACATATATAACTAGAAGTGGATAGGGGGTCAATGTCTACGTATTAGGAAATGTTAATAATGCATAGGAAGAAGTGATATGGGTAAATATAATAACTAAAAAGCTTGGATAGTACATAGGAAGGAGAGGATATGGGATAACATGAGAATTTGGAAAGATGGGTAATGCATATAAAGAGTTGAATATAGTTAAGGATAAGCATTATGTAGCGTAGATGATACATAAAAAGAAGAGAATAATGGGTAAGGATGATCAGAGGAAAGACTGAATAATACATCAAGAGGTTAAAGATGAGTATTTGGAAGAGTAGACATGAGTAAATACGTGAATAAAAAGTGGATGAAGATAGAAGAGGATGTAAGGCTATTACAAGATGTGGATATGAATAAAGAGGTGAATTAGAACGTGGATGAAAGTTTCCAGAAAATGTGTTTGAATGTTTCAAGACAATGGATAAAAGAAAATTACCAAGGAATGTAGATTAAAACTTTTCTAGAGAATGTGGATCAAAGTATCATAAGAATGTGGAAGAAAGTTACCAGACAATGAGGATAAAAGTTTCAAATTAATGTAAATGAAAGTGTCCAGACAATGTTAAAAAGAAAAAAGTTTTCAAATAATGTGGAAGAAACTTTCCATATAATGTGGATGAAAGGTTCCAAATATTTATGATAGCAATTTCCAAAAAAGTCGGAAAATATATATGACAGTTTAGAGATAACATCGGTAAAAATTCTCTAAGACGATGACTAAAAACGTATCGTGGATGAGAATAAAATCATACATTCACAACACCTGAAAGAATAACATGTGAGAGGCAGGGCAGGCGCACAAGAGAGAGAGAAAGACAGGTAGCATGTAACAGGTAGCAATTAACAGGTAACAACAAGTGACAACAGTACTCACGTGAGGCAGAGAACCAGATGCAGGATGTCAGCTTTGGTCACACACACGCACGCACGCACGCACACCTAAACATACACAAACACAAGTATAATCTTCACATCAACACACCATGACTATCAGTGTACTTGCAACTCCTCAAAAAGTTATACAATTCTTACCAAGGAAAAAAAAAAGTTAACTGTTAATTATATCTTTCTGTGATAATCCAATAGTGATATTAATGCATTGTGGTAGTTCATGCGTCGCTTCACTGCTTGCTTCAGAGTTTCCCGGCAGGTCACGGCACTAAGAGAGAGGTGAATGATTAAAGTTTCAGTCAGGCAGGGCGGAGCGTGTACAACCGTGCGTCCTCCACCAAGCCTCGGGTTGCACTGGCTTCTCACGTCCTCTTGCACAAAGTTTCTCGACCAACCTGCCCTCAGACTCATTCGTTCTGATCCACGCTTCACTTCACGACGGGTATTCGACTCAACGCGCACAACACTAGTAACTTCTGCCAATGTTTAATTAGGGAAAAGAAACTGGTGCTGCGTTTTCAATATACCGCATTCTTTCCACTAATTAACGTTCGTAAGTTTTAGAGTCTGTCATAAGTAGTCATAATACAAGCCGTATTTTGAAAGAAAGAGGCGGGAAGCTCTTCAAATCATACACTTCCAAGTTAAACATACAACGTTTTTAATACTTTCCCCCACCAAATAAGCGGATCATCCTTTCATAGCTGAAGCCAAGTCTATAACGTATCCCATAATTACATAAGAGGGTGGCAGGATCATGAAATTTTCGAGTTATCTTACGGAAACACAATTACTTTTTTTTCACAATGCACGGTTTATGTTCCCCCAACACAATATTTCCTCATAGTCTCATACTCTGTGATATATGTACATTCCATAGCGATGATACCACCATCCCCACCACATCTTACTTACCACTAATTCCTTCCTCCATATATCACACACCCTCCAACACCCACCTTATCACCACCACCAACACCATCAGCATCACCACTACCATTGCACCAACACCAAAATCACGATCACCATCTCCAACACTATAATAATAAACATATTTCCTGTTTCGTTATATCTTTAATGTTTCATGAATCGGTTTCATGAATGGGTTGGACCTAGCACTTGCCGTCCTGTCTCTCTCTCAACCCTTGTCCTGGTACTGAGCTATTGAGTCCTGATTTACACTAACTTACACAGCATTAGTAACATGACACTTTCTCACCAAAACACTCCACCACCATCAACTTTGAACCCAATCACGTGTTCAATAAGTCCTTACAGCCTTGAACCAAACCATGTCACCAGCAGTCCGTAACGTGCACTAGTAAGCCACTGTACCCAGGCTGTCATCAACTTAACTTCGCACCTCCAGCTGAGATTTACTATCTGGGTTTTGAAACAAGGTTAAAAATCACGTGGTAGATGGTCTGACCCCTTCAGGATGTGACTAGGTAGTTCCTGTAAACTCCGTACCTGGGAGGCTGTGACGATGTGGTTATTTTGGTCATATGTACAATTTACTAATGAAATATTTTCCTCATTTTGTCCAACGAATATTACAACTTTGCGGAACATTATAGAGTAGCAATGGAAACAAACGTTGGATGCCAAGAGCCAAGATATTTACTTATCTCACTGCAAGCGTTGAGGGTTCAGGGTTACGAGGCCAACGCTATAACCAAGGAATTCCTTAACTAGGGTACGACACGTGCTCTCTTCGGTGCTTGTAAGGGTTTGAATGGACGTCATGCAGCACCAATGAGAAATACAAATATGTGCGGTCACTTAAACGCTGGTAACTTTGTCTGGTATATCTGCTGCCACAAAAAATGTAATGGTATGTAACATACATAATAAAAAAAAACTTATCACACCAAATATTGGTCCACTTTGCCTAGAAAATGGTAAAGTAGTAAATATAGAATTCGAGATACGTGTTTAAAATTTTCCTTGCCTTTGAAAATATTAGCATAAGCAACTATTTATCACACACACACGATTGACCTCATGGGTGAAAAGACGTGTGCCCTGGCGCTCCTCGGGGCAGCCACGGTCAGTCTATTAACCGCTAAGAATTTTTTACTGACAGGTAGTGGTTACTGTCCCAGAAAAAGAAAACAGACAAAGAAAAATGACATCATGTATAAAGCAAACAAGTAACAACATGTATGTGTATGGATATGTGTGTATGTGTGTGCATGCGTATATGTGTGTGTATAAGTTTAAAATCTTCCTTCTAATGATCTCTACGTAATGACGCCAGCAAGCCAGTATCAAGTACACGCCTCATTAACACTGACACTGGAAGGTCGACAGCCTCATCTCAAGTTACATATGATACCACTGAGGCTGCTCCGTCACCCCTACAACCGAGCGTTCATGGTGTGAGAAAATTATGGAAAAAGTTACTACAAGGAAAGAGAAACAAGTTAAGTTACAAAAGCTATTATAGAGTTTCAAACCCCACCACACCTTTCTAATATATCACAGTTAGAGCGTTACAAAACAACATAAATCATAGTTTCCCATAAAAGAAAGTGAGATTCTGGTACAACAAAACAGTGGATATGTATGGTAAAGCAGAGATTCCATAAT
>JAPQNM010000004.1:18558101-18565601 GCA_029783475.1 Metacarcinus magister
AGCAATCCCAAGTTGTCTTCCCTGATTTTCCTGGCCGATACTCGTGGATTGCGTTTGATTTCAAGGTGTACCACTCTCAGTGTTCGCAGGGAAGTTTTGCGGGTGTTTTCTGGTGGTTTCTTCTTGGCGGGTATTTTATTGCCGCTGAGTTCAGCCATACGCTTCACGGGTCGTTGCCAGCTGACACCCGTCTGGTCAGAGATAGCCCGTGTGGAGTCTCCAGCCTTGTGGAGAGCTGAGATGGCTGCGATGTCATCCCGTGACAAGATCTGGTAGCGCACCATTGTCCAGGAAAACAGCTAAACAGCAGACTAACTGCAAGCGGGAGGACAGCAACAAAGCGCCCACCAGTCAGAGTGATTGACAGGCGCCTATAGCTTCTTACCGCCTTTGCAAGATGACCGACACCCAGGCTGAGATGCCAGATGTGTAATAATTTAATTTAAAGCACCCAATGCCCGCCAAGGAAAGCGCGCGCGTTTTGATCCTTCAAACGGATACCGTAGTCTCCAGCGACAATGTTTATGACGAGCACTGTATATATACACACACATGAGCTAGATGAGTAATCTTATATATTAATTTTTTGCAACTATTTCTTTCTTTCACATATCAGCCACAATATATCGGTCTCTTCCTTACTATACTTTACTCCTATTCTTTACTCTTTTAAAGTTTGTGTCTAAGACTTTCCTTTCTTTTGCCTCTATCTATTTAATGCTTAAGACTAATTCCATCTTTATACCTTCATTTCAGCATCAGCAAACACATTTAATTAGCACACAACCATACCAAGACTACCTACACCTCACCACCACTAGTGATCGAACTTTTCCTCTCGCCCCGTCCACGCTGCCTTCTCTACTTTAATCGATTCAGTTCTATTCCGGGAGGATTATGATCATGTAGATGTAAAATGATTATATCGATTCCAATCCTCTCGTCCTGGCCGGGAGACACGCAGCCCGAGTACAAGGTAAGCCCTCCAGGAACGAGGTGAACGTATAGGGTCGCTGAGGGAACAGGTGTGGCCTTAGTTGGTATGTAAATGTGGAGAGAATGGAGACAGATGGTGTGGTGCAAGGTAGCTAGATGGATTGGATGATGGGAAGATGACAGAAGAATGCAAAGGGATGGCAAGGCAATGTAAATGAATGCACAGTAAATGGAGGGAGCAAAGTGAAGGAAACTAATAAAATAATAATGTACTCATACTGTATTGCAAGGAAGGATCATGCATTGGGGAGGAGGAGTATTCCTTCCTTTCCTGAGCATCTGCATCCCGCCATCCACTTCTGCCTTGCTCCTTGTTTCGACCATAACTTCTGCATAACTCTACTCACTAATGTCAATAATTGGTGTATTATCATTTCTTTTTTCAAGTGTATGCTGGATGGTCTCGCCTACAGATGATGGTTCAGATGAGTCGCGCCAGACGGAAGGCAGCTCCCAGCCATCCCGGGGAAGACTACTGAAGCGTGTTGATGTCCCCCAGCACCGCGCCAATAACCCCTTCATCATGGACGGTTACCTGCCCCCTCTGTCCCTGTGGGGCTGCCTTAAGAGTCTGTTGTACGTGCACAATGAGACGGGTAACATCATAACGCACGCCGTGCCCCTGCTGTTCATCATGGTGCAGGGACCTAAGTGGGCGTCTCTGTGGGGCTTAAATGAGCCACTGTTGTCGTGGGTCGTGCTGGCAGTGATGGCCATCCCGTGGGCTGCCTCAACCCTCTACCACATCTTCATGGCCCATAGCGGCGGGGAGTGGGTGTATAGGCTTCTCCTGGGCATCGACGTGGTGGGTATCTGCACCACGATGTGCCTCGGTCCTATGCCTCACGTGTATGTGTCGACGCTTGGTCTGGGCAAGGCAACAGCGATGGTGGTGGTCCTGATATATTGCCACGCCTGCCTCTACTCGCTGGTTCAAGCCGTCAAGGCACGCAATTCCTGGGATTCCCGCACGTGCTTTGCGATGCCTGTGCTGGTGGTGGTTGCCTGCTGGGTGGTGCGGATCAGCCCGTGGGGCATGGGTCAGCCGGAAGGACATGTGTTTGTGCCGCCAATGATCGCCTTGTTCGTGGTGGGGGGCCTCACCGGCGCGGCATTAGTGCCAGAACGTTGGGCGCCGGGCTGGGTAGATCTGGCGGGCAACTCTCATCAGATCATGCACATGTTAGTGGTGGCCGCCCAGTACTACATGTTCCGCGGGGCACTCACGGACCTGCGCTGGCTGCTGCACCGACAAGCACACTCCAATGACGCTTCGTGAGGCGCCACACCAAGTCATACCACAGCATACCACGCCACACCAAGCCTTGCAGCAACGGATCAGCTATGTGACTCACCGCCTTACCAAAAAACGTGTCGAAAACTGAAAGGACCACAGATATAACCTTCATCACAGCACAGTACTCGCACAAGCGGAATGAAAGGCAACACAAAAAAAATTTCAAATCAAGCCAAATTATTTGTTAGTCTGAATATTAGCATTGCAAATAAAACATAAAGACAAAATATATTCAATATACCAAGGATGAGTTCTAGAAATGTGTAACACTTTCTCAGAAGCTCGTTATAATTCAAGTAGACAAATAATTTGGACTACACAATTGACTACTACAATTGACAGTAACATTAACAAATATAAACAGTAATGTAACTAATTTATACACGAATTTATTAAAGATATACATATAATACTCAATTGAGCAACAGCAAAACAATACACAGATGTGTGTGTGTGTGTGTGTGTGTGTGTGTGTGTGTGTCTGTTTCATTACTAATCAGCCATGTCCCTCCGTTCCTACGTGCCTGCCCTGTAAGCCACCTCCACTCGCCCTTCGGTCTGCATAGCTACACCTCAGAGTCACGAGGCAACCAACACTTTTTGCAGTGTGTTTGAGCGGACAAGAAGTGCCGCCGTCATAGCAGAGCAGGATAATTATTAGTCTTGTCGCGCCTTTTCAATACGGACATCAGATGAATACAGATTCCCAAGTCTTAAGCTCCAGAGGAGGAAAGTGAGGCGTAGTGCATCACAGCTAGTTGTTGGCTGAAGGTCATGATGGATATAGGATGAGGAGGGGCACCGGCTGGGGGTTAATTAGTCCGTTACAGCCTGTTCTTAAGGGATGAGGGACAGGCGGAAACGTGCGGGAGGCAACAAGATGGAGATGATCGGTCTTCAAGTGGAACATTTTTCGAAGAGAATATGTTCGAGAAGCCCTTTTAGAGAACTTTTCAAAAGGAACTTTTTTTTCAGGGAAACGCTTCACAAATTACCCTCTATAAAGGATAATTTTCAAGAATATTTCAAAGGGAGCAATCTTTCAAAGGGACCACATTGCAAAGGGAACATTTTTTTCAAGTGTAAAATATCTAAGGGACACTTTTCATCGAGAAACGTTTTACAGGAAAATATTTTAATAGTGATTCACTTTAGTTCGTGATATGTCTTCATTGTCCTCAACTGAAGGTATTCAAGTGATAGGGAGACAGGAAAACAGAGTGAGGACAAAAACAGACGAAAGACGAATATCCCACGTCAAAGGTTAGCCAGAAATGAAGGTGTAATTGTAATATTGCAGTGCGATGGGCATGGGTGTGCTCGGGCCTTCCTTAGCGATGGCTGGGTGGCGTGGATCCGGCTGTCTTGGCTGAAATCATGTAATTTTGAATAACTCGAAAGTTATGAGGTATACGTCAAAGATTTATAGAATAGTCAGGAAAGAGTAAAAGACGTGCATTCTGTTGTGCTATAGTGAAATTCAATTGAAGTGTATGTACAGATGTAGGAATGCAAACAGTACTTTTAATAACTTTTAATCGGTTTTAATCAGTTTTGATTCGCTAACAGTTCAAGATATGGAAACCCAATAACATGTGTATGTTATATTATGTAGATTTCTGGTCATTCATCTCTATGTATTATTGTCATATGAGACCAGCATCAGCCAGTAAAGTTAAATAATGGTTATTTCATTATTGTTATTAGGCAAGCAAAGATGAAATACAGTTTGATATTATAGTAATCAGGAAAATAAGACCAGACTCGTGTTCAGAATGACCAAAAGCCTCATTGTATCAATTTTTATGAGATTCGGAGGTGTGAAAATTTGCATGAAATTCCGTAAGGAGTTTTTTACATAAATCATATATTTTGAAATAACTCGAAATGTAGGTATGGGGTTTACGTAAATAACGTACAGAGTATAAAAGAAAGAACAAAAGATGCTTGTTTAATTGAGTAATAATAAAATGAAATTGGAATGTGATTATAGATGTAGGAGTGTAAAGAATTATGCATTAATTTTTTTCATAAAATTTTAATTTCCTTCATTAGAATTAGTTATTGGAAAAATTATGACAATTTAAGATAGACATTGGTAAACTCCATAACTTTATTTTTATATAATTTTCCTGTAGGACTAATATTTACGTAGTAAAATGGGAAAAACTTTTGGGACCTCAATTCTGGTGGAGTTTATGAGCCACAAAATGGAAAATCCAAATATTATAGTAATGACAAAACTAGTTCTAGATTCGTGATCAGCATGCCCGTGAGCCTCTTGGTACCAATTTTCATGAATTATGTTGAAATATTAACAAAACCTTAACCTAACCTAATCTAAAGTTTCTCACCCATTTGACTTCTTGCAGTGCCGGATTTACCCGCGGGGCCACAAGGGGTACGTGCCCCCCAGTCGGGGTCACCAGAATTTTTTCAAACATAATTTTATTGTGACTGAGTCCGAAAATATCTACAGCGGTAAAATTTTACACCTACACCAGAATGCACCTGCATATAAACAACACACTTTTCGTATAGATTTTTATTGAATTTTGATCCAGTATCAGCAGACTGAGACTTGTTGAGATCAAGAAGGTCAACCAGACGATTATCTTCGTTGATAATGATGTATACTCATAGAAACTTTACCATTGAATCAAAAGAGGTAGTTAAACAGTTTGTGAGGAATCCAAGGAGGATTTTGCTGCCGGACATTCTAGTAGAATGGCTTTAATATAATCATTATGCATTGATCCATAATGACTATTGTATATATATATATAAATAATATATATATATATATATATATATGTGTGTGTGTGTGTGTGTGCGTGTGTGTATGTGTGTGTGTGTGTGTGTGTGTGTGTGTGTGTGTGTGTGTGTGTGTGTATGTGTGTGTGTGTGTGTGTGTGTGTGTGTGTGTGTGTGTGTGTGTGTGTGTGTGTGTGTGTGTGTGTGTGTGAATTTTCTTGTTTCAAATACCATATATACATGTCTCGACAAATGTGTAATTTTTGTTTCATGGTGTTTCCCCCCCCCCTGCTTAGTCAAGGAGGATCTGGATCCGCCCCTGTACACACTCCTCTCTCTCTCTCTCTCTCTCTCTCTCTCTCTCTCTCTCTCTCTCTCTCTCTCTCTCTCTCTCTCTCTGCATCTCTCCATCTCCGTCTCTCTCTCTCTCTCTCTCTCTCTCTCTCTCTCTCTCTCTCTCTCTCTCTCTCTCTCTCTCTCTCTCTCTCTCTCTCCCTCTCTCTCTCTCACTCTCTCTGCATCTCTCCATCTCTCTCTCTCTCTCTCTCTCTCTCTCTCTCTCTCTCTCTCTCTCTCTCTCTCTCTCTCTCTCTCTCTCTCTCTCTCTCACACACACACACACACACACACATACACACACACACACACACACACACACACATACACACACACACACACACACACACACACACACACACACACACACACACACACACACACCATCCACACACCCGACAAAGTTGAATCACCAGCTCTTTGAAGGAAAATGTCCCGACGAGTGGCACCAATTTTACAGGTGATCTAATTAAATGACCAAATTTGCTGCCAGATCAAAATAAAGCAACAACATCAGCATCATTATCATCATCAGCAGCAGCAGCAGTAGGTAGGTAGGTAGGTGTGTCAGTAAGCAAGAGTGTGCTGTATGTCGTTACATCAAAAGGGCTAAAGTCTCACACCGGCAAAATGATTGTGAGATGATGTATTGTAAACGTGTTCGTATGGCCTCCACTCTACTACACCTGTCCCACCTACCCAACCCCTGACTAGTTACATTCTGCCTCCACTTCCACCTCTAATCCACCACTGACTAGTTTCACGGCTTCACTGTAACTTTTGATCCGCCTTTGCCAGTTATACCCCACCTCTGCTTCCACCTTTGATCCTCACTCCATTAGCTAGTTATCCTCTGCATCCAATCCTGATTTACCATTGGCTAGTTATCCTCCATCTCCACTTCCACCTGAGCTACTACTTCCTAGTTATGTACTCGTACACACCCTCTCCACTTCCACCACTGATTTATTATTAGCTATTTATCCACCCCTCTAATTTCATCCTTGTCCTACTACTTAATACTAATTCCATTTACTCTCCTCTCCACCCGTGACTTACTACCACCATCCCTGGTCCTCCACCCTCACCAGTGACTCACCACTTGATGTAACCACGTGATTCAGCTCTACTTCTCATCCACACGTGACTCCTGTGCCTCCTTCCCAGAGAGGCGTCCCCGTGGCACTCAGGTCATTGGCTTTTCACGTAACTCAAGACGCTTTTGTGAGACAAATGCAAGGCGGCAAAAAAAATAAAATTTTAATAATTCAACGGTGTTTTACATTTTTTCCTCTTTTTTTTCTTGTACATTCCTTTACCTGAAACCTTTCGTGTGGAAATAAAGCTTCTTTCAAGAATTATATGATTTGTGTAAGCTGATTAGACATAAGACTATAGGTCTATATATATATATTTTTTTGGCAGAGAAGGATGGGGGAATGTTGTCTTTGTGTTGTCTTTGTGTTGTTTTTGTATTATATTTGTGCCGTGTATGTTGCCTTTTTTTTGCCTTTGTAATGGGTGTCTTGTATCATTGTAATGTTGTGTTTTCTGTCTACAAGGTGTTGTAAAATATTTTTGTTTTGTTATACTCTACTGTGTTGAAGTGTGTTCTGTTACTCTACTTTTGTGATGTGTTGTTACGGTATACTCGTGACAAGTGTGTAGGTTGTGTTCTGCTATGTTATGTCATCCACGCTGTATTACGATCTACAGCGTTGCATCGTACTGTTGTCATGAGCAGAAGTGGTTCAAGGAGTCACTGGTAATGGTGAGGAAGGATGGTAAAGGATGATTTGACGCGATACTCTACCCTCAAGGACAGCTCATGTTATCATATGCAATTATTATTCAGAAAATTCTTCCTGCAAAAAAATATTCATTGGAATGCAAATGTAATTACCTGACTTCTTAAATTTGTTTTACTAATAATAGCAAGTTTCTGAAAAGTTTGTTTTACTTTCTAAGCTCCCTTCTCTTTTTCATATATTTTTTCTTTAGTCTTATCTCCCATTCAGTAACTTCCGCATGTTCTACACAGAAAACATCATAGTTTCTTCTTTGCTTTATTCATAATGCCTCATTATCCTTATCCGCTTCCAAGAAAACCAGGCATT
>JAPQNM010000004.1:18573101-18608101 GCA_029783475.1 Metacarcinus magister
GATGCGGTGTCGCGGCGTGGGGAGGGAGTGGGTAGGGGGAAGAGGAGGACTGAGGGTGGGTAAGAGGTAATGGAGGGATATCGTCGGTAGCAGGTGAGTCGCCTTTGGCCTCACTTTCCCTCTCGTTCACTGCTGCCCACCACTCACGTGCCACAGCGTTCTCACGCACGTGTTCATTCCAATCGTTTTCTATCTTATCGGGCCTGGCAGTGCACGCTATAGAAGTGTGGCTCGTATTTTCCCTAATGCTGTCCCTTACTGCCAAAAGCGTGTCTATGATTGCCAAACCCTCCACCAGTTTGCTGCGTTTTTCAGGCAGACCTTCTATGACTTCGTTATAAGTCTTTACAAAGTCTTTATAAATTGTAAGCTCCTTTGCAAGGCGGTCCTCTCGTGTCTCCTGCTTCTCCTTGAGGCTGGGGATTGGGTCTGCGCTACCTGCGGGTTCAGGAGGGACAGATAGGGAGTGTGTCTGGTCCTGTACAAATATCACCCATTGGTCCCTAATGCCTATACGCATCTTGAGCTGATCTGTGTTGCGACAGTCAAATTCAGAGTCATCAAGCAGGCAGTCCATGTAACAGAGGTTGGGGCAGTCTATTTCAGTACATTGCAGGTCCCGTCTCTCGTCTGAACTCAGCCCGCACACAGCACACCAATGCTTCCGGGAATGCCAGAAGGCCTCTCAATAAGCCTATGAACAGCTCCCTCATCAATCATCACCTCAAGTTTAAGACAATTTACGTTGAGAGACTGAAAAACAAGAGAACAGAACACAATACACTGCAGTCCTTTTTAGTTGGAGAGTTATCAGAGCAGTGGAATGGCAGGTGAGAGAGCAGGTGGCCGGGGGAGCGTGGAGAAGAGGAGCGCGGGGCTGTATTCAGGTCACACAAGGTAGCGTCAGGTCACTCAGCCACACTTGGAATACCATTCAAACAACAATATATATTATTTCTGGCTCTTCTTAGGCACACATGTCACTACACTCAGCACACTGCAATAGTCTTACTGTTTGCTATCGATTGGTGTTGTTGTTGATGTAAAATGTCCGCGTATCCCTCAGAATCACGGAGCTCCCCCAGACACAACCACTCCCGGCGAGGTCACAGTTCTCTCTCTCTCTCTCTCTCTCTCTCTCTCTCTCTCTCTCTCTCTCTCTCTCTCTCTCTCTCTCTCTCTCTCTCTCTCTCTCTCTCTCTCTCTCTCTCTCTCTCTCTCTCTCTCTCTCTCCTGTGACCTCAGCGGAAGCGGACGTTTTGTGCCGCTCTCTGCTGACCTACACGGAGGTCAAAGTTCTTTGGTCGCGCGCGAGTAATATCCGACCCTTGTATGTCCCAGGCCACTGACAGTAACGGTGCCAGTGCCAGTGCATTCGCAACTTATAGCAATAACACGTCAGTGCATAGTGGTGATGCAGACGGTAGTAGTGTCAAGTCAGTGAAATGCTCACTATCTTGGGAAATGGATGACGCTCAGGAAGTGGACGACGGATTTACACTAGTCCAAAACGGGAAAAGAGTAGAAAAGGTGCTAACCCGGATACGAGTGTCAACCTGGCAGAATGGCAGCAGCCCAATCCTGCTCCACCACAAGAAACATACCGCCTGTTCTTCCCGAAGGGCGTGTCTCCGAGGGACAGGGCGATATGGCTGGCGGATGTGGCCCACAAGCACCGAAACTTGTCAGTGCAACCAAGGCTGACATCAAAATCCATCATTGCAGTGACGCGAGACTTGGACACAGTAAAGTTTCTAACGGAGATCGGCCATCCGTACAAAGGCACCATCATAAAGCTGATGGAAATTACCCAGGACAACAAGCAAACGAAGGTAGTCATACGCAACTACCCTTCATATATGACCCTGGATTACATCAAGGACTTCCCATCTGTAATATGGGTGGAGAGAGATGTAAGCCGAGACAACAAAGCACCCAGGAATCAAGTGTTTGCGCTATGGCAGGGGGAACTACCAACAACACTGCAGTTTCCGGGAATGAGGCCCTGCAAACTCACACCAAAGTGCCCAAACTGTTATCAGGAGCACAATGCTTGGAGTCTCAGGTGTTCTCTACGGCCAGAATCACATCTCCGTGCCACCATGGGTCCGGTGATACACCAGCCTGCGCCTCCTCCTCCTGTCAGCGAATTTCCCCCTCTGTCCCAGGAGACGTTTCAGCCACCCTCACACCTGACCCCCCACCAGCCGGTACCCCAAAAGACCTCACCAAGCACCAGCGAGCGTCCCTCACCACCACCCACCTCCCGCCACCCCTGGACTCGCCCCCACCCTTCTCATCCACCACCACAAAGGGCACAGGCTGCTCCACAACATGGCGCCCGGAACCACCACCAAAACCCGCAATCTGTGCCTCAGATCCCCGCCCCCCCTCCAGCTGCTACGGAGAAGCAACCAGTCAATCAGCCAACCGACACAGTCAGCGACGCAACAACACAAATACTGAGGGAGGTGGAGGCTTTACGTCAGGAAGTGAAAACACTAAGAGAGGAACAGACAAGAATGCAGAAGGAGAGTCAGGACCAACTAACAAAAATGGAGAAGGAGAATCAGGAACTAAAAACCATGTGTACAACTCAACAGGAAATCCAAACAACAATAATAACGGAGTTCGCGGACAACAAAGCAAACAAACAAACATGCAGGGACAATGGAATGACGATGGAGACAGACACTGCCCCCCCACCCCATCACCTACAGGACAGCTGCCTCGACCTGACTCTCACAGCCACGGTGACGGACAACAAGATGATGACCTACTCGAGAAAATAATATCTACTTTGGATGATACTGGGCATATTCCTCCTACTCCTCCACCCTCTGACTACTTCATCCCTAAAATTAAAATTCTTTATTATGACGTTTTCCAGGCTCTCTCTGGCCTTGATTCTCGGAAGGCTTACGGTCTGGATGGAGTCCCTCCTGTTGTTCTCAAAAACTGTGCTTCCAAACTCGCTCACTGCCTGGTCAAACTCTTTCGTCTGTGTCTCTCTACTTCTACCTATCCTTCTTGCTGGAAGTTTGCTCACATTCAACCTGTCCCTAAAAAAGGTGACCGCTCCAATCCTTCTAACTACCGACCTATAGCTTTGATTTCCTGCCTTTCTAAAGCCTTTGAGTCTGTCCTTAACAAGAAGATAATGAGGCATCTATCAGCTCACAACCTTCTCTCTGATTGCCAGTATGGTTTCCGTAAAAGCCAATCTACTGGTGATCTTCTTGCTTTTCTAACTGAATCTTGGTCATTCTCTTTTAGGGACTTCGGTGAAACCTTTCCTGTCGGCCTTGACATATCGAAAGCCTTCGATAGAGTCTGGCATAAATCTTTAATTTCTAAACTACCCTCCTACGGATTTTATCCTTCTCTCTGTACCTTCATCTCCAGTTTCCTTTCCGACCGCTCTATTGCTGCTGTAGTGGACGGTCATTGTTCTTCTCCTAAAACTATCAACAGTGGTGTTCCTCAGGGTTCTGTCCTATCACCCACTCTCTTTCTATTATTCATCAATGATCGCCTAAATCTGACTCAATGCCCTATCCACTCCTATGCTGATGACACCACCTTGCATTTTTCAACGTCGTACAACAGACGCCCAACCCAACAAGAATTAAATGACTCAAGGCGAGATGCTATAGGACGCTTAACTTCTGAGCTTACACTAGTTTCTGATTGGGGCAGAGCAAACCTGGTTTTGTTCAATGCCTCAAAAACTCAATTTCTACAACTATCTACTCGACATAACCTTCCAGATAACTATCCCCTCTTCTTTAATGTCACTCAACTTCCCCTCTCCTCCACAATAAACACACTCGGTCTATCCTTTACTAAAAATCTAAACTGGCAATTTCATATCTCTACTCTTGCTAAATCAGCTTCCAAGAAGTTAGGTGTCCTATGGCGTCTGCGTCCATTTTTCTCTCCCTCTCAGCTGCTTCCTCTGTACAGGGGCCTTATTCGCCCATGTATGGAGTATGGCTCTCATGTCTGGGGGGGCTCAACTCATACAGCATTATTAAACAGGGTGGAGTCTATAGCTTTTCGCCTAATCAACTCTCCTCCTCTAACTGACTGTCTTGATTCTTTAAGTCACCGCCGCAATGTTGCATCTGTATCTATCTTCTACCGCTATTTTCATGCTGACTGCTCTTCTGAACTTGCTAACTCCATGCCTTCCCCCCTCCCGCGGCCTCGCTGCACAAGACTTTCTACTTCTCATCCCTATTCTGTCCACCTTCCTAATGCAAGAGTTAACCAGTATCTTCACTCTTTCATCCCTTACACTGGAAAACTCTGGAACTCTCTTCCTTTGTCTGTTTTTCCACCTGCCTATGACTTAAACTCTTACAAAAGAGGAGTTTCAAGACACCTCTTACACTAAATTGGACTTCCCCCTCCATGTCTATATTTCTCCTACTGTCCTCTTTACAGGGTCTGGCGACAAGCGGGATTTTTTTTTACTTATTTTTGTTTTCCCTTAGCCAGTACCCATTTAATGGAAAAAAAATTAAAAAAATAAAAAATCTAATATTCACGAACGACAGCGATATTATTCATACTTGTGAAGTAAACGAACCTCTGGGGAACAGTGATCACAACATCGTTAGAACCGAATTAAACCTTCAAATTATAACAAAAGAAAATATGTTATTGGTACCTAACTATAGGAAGGCGAATTTTGCGAACATAAGAAGGGAAATAGAATCCGTAAACTGGAATCAATGCTTAGATAATGTTTGCATAGACGAAATTTATAAGACTTTCACAGCAAATCTCAAATCGATAGTTAACGAAAACATTCCACATAAGCCACGAAGAATTTATGTATGTCAACCAGTATGGATGACTGACAGCTTGCAAAAAATTATAGCAGAAAAGAGAAAAGCTTACAAAAAATTCAAATTATCACAGTTAACCTCAGATTTCAACAGTTACGTTGATCTTAAAAGAACGTGCGAAAGAGAGATAAGGAAAAAAAAAGCACGAGTATGAAGTAAGGATATCTCACGAAGCAAAGAAAAATTCCAAATTGTTCTTTAGTTACATACGAAACAAAAAAACCGTAAGAAATAATATAGGCCTACTAGTAGATAATAATAATAAAATAATTAGCGATGACAAAGACATGGCCTCCATACTTAATTCAACGTTCAGTAGAGTCTTTACTGAGGAAGGAAAAGCAGATATCCCTACCCCGTCGAATATATTTCAAGACCCCGATGAAGAAAAGTTCATCATAACCGAAATTCAAGCACATGAGGTTCGTAAATATTTACAAAAGATTGATCCAAATAAGTCCGTTGCTCCTGATGAAATTTCACCACGGTTACTTAAAGAATGTTGTGCGCAGCTAGAAACTCCTATAACAAGTTTATTCAATAAATCATTAACACAAGCTAGAGTACCTCGTGCATGGAAAAGAGCAAACATAACCCCCATCTTTAAGAATGGAGAAAAGAATCAAGCTATTAACTATCGACCAATTAGTCTAACGTCAGTGTTAATTAAACTTTTTGAAAAGATCATCAGGGATAAGATAGTTGAGTTCCTCGAGAAAAATAAATTAATAACGGAAAACCAGCACGGATTTCGTAGTAATAAATCATGTCTGACTAATCTATTAGATTTTGTTAATGATGTTTACGCGAGTTGGGATGTCCGGGAGCCATATGATGTGATTTACCTGGATTTTCAAAAACCATTTGATAAAGTTCCTCATAAACGGCTGATATCGAAATTGAGGGCACATAGAATAGGAGAGCATCTATGCGCCTGGATAGAAGACTGGCTCTCAGACCGACAACAACGAGTTGTTCTAAATGGCGAAGTGTCTGATTGGCAAAACGTAATTAGTGGTGTACCTCAAGGGTCGGTCCTGGGACCCACACTCTTCATCATATATGTAAATGATTTAGAAGGCAATCTTTTGTCAAAAGTAGCAAAATTCGCAGACGATACAAAACTTGGCGGTAAAGTAATATGCACTGAAGACTGTAACAGAATTCAGGACGATTTAAACAAACTAATCGATTGGAGTGAGAAATGGTTAATGTCTTTTAATACAGACAAATGTAAGGTTATTTATGCATATTGGCGATAAAAATCCAAATTTTAAATACAAAATGCGTGATCAGGAGCTCGATAAAGTCAAACAAGAAAAGGATCTTGGTGTAATCATTAACTGTAATCTAAAAGTGAGTGATCAGTGCATAGCTGCTAGTAAGAAAGCAAATATGATGTTAGGGCTAATTTCAAGAAATTATGATCACAAAGCACCAGAAGTAATGAAAAAACTCTATACGGCATTTGTAAGGCTTACCTTGAATATGCGATACAATTCTGGTCACCAAACTTCATTAAAGACCAAAACTTGCTGGAAAGAGTACAGAGACGAGCGACAAAACTTATTCCTACATTGCGTAATTTATCATATGAGGAACGATTAAAACAGTTAGACATGTTCACTCTCTATAAGCGAAGAATTAGGGGAGATATGATTGAAGTCTTTAAAATATTAAATAAATTTGACAAAATCAATCCAGAAGTACTTTTTGAGATGAATAACGCGTCAGTAACGAGAGGTAACGGTATGAAATTAAAAGTACAAAAAATTTACACAATTGCTCGTAAGTCATACTTCAATGTTAGAGTTGTTGATCATTGGAATCGACTCCCAGCATCAGTAGTTAGTTCTAAAACTATAGACATTTTCAAATCCAGATTGGACAAACATTTCCGAGAAACAGGTTTACTTTAAGGTAGTTAAGGGATTCATGGTGTAAAATAACTCAGACTGGTGGGTGGCTGCAGCTGTTGGTTATCAGGGTACTGGTGCATCCACCCGTGATCCGACGTAAACGAGAATCAAATCTCTACCTGGACAACAGTTGCAGTATAAGTCCTTCTGGTCTGTGTCTACTTCACTGGTTCCCATTTGATATGAGCATAAAATTTAGAGTGAACAATGCGAGCATCTATGAAACTTATATCCTTGTGTCCCTATATCTCAGATTAGAAGTGTAATGGCAGTAATTTCATTCAATATAAATAATATTCCCCATCCAGGATGTACCATCACTAATGGTAGTGTAGTCTAGTCTAGTATAGTATAGTATAGTATAGTATAGTATAGTATAGTATAGTATAGTAGTCTAGTCTAGTATAGTATAGTATCCTCCTCTATTTTCATTCTTTACTATAAAATGTACATGGCCATGTTTTCTACAAGGTCATGGTGTTTCCCTTCTATCTGTTTTTCCTGCCGGCTTGTTGCCGGAGGGAGAGGAGGGTGGGAGAGAGCCTTGTTCTGTTCTATCCTGTTATCAAACTCTTAGTGGCCTTGTAGTAGTATGTAGTGCAGCAGATACCCTAGTTATAGACCAGTAAGTCTTCTGGTGTCTGTTCTTCTCATGTATTTTCATGTATTCTCTCTCTCTCTCTCTCTCTCTCTCTCTCTCTCTCTCTCTCTCTCTCTCTCTCTCTCTCTCTCTCTCTCTCTCTCTCTCTCTCTCTCTCTCGCCACAAACAGTAACATTATCATTATCATTACTACTACTATTATTATTACTATTGTTATCATCACTATTATCATCATTACTATTATTATTATAATTATTAATATTATCATTATTATTATCATTATTATTATTACCACCGAAGTATATTTGATCTTCTTTTCTATGTTTATATATAGCTTTTATACGGCATTGTTCAGGAGGCAAATTTTAATGTTTTGTAAATTGCATCCATAATTTACACTGCGGCTCCAGTAGCAATGATTTCCTGCCAAGTGTGAGCAAACTGGCTCTTCTCAAGTTCTGCTTTGCCGACCTCAGTCCTAGGCTAATATTAGACGTTGAATGAGAAGTGTGTTCAAGTGACTTTCATACATTATTGTTTCTCCTATAAGTTGTATTGCAGCTGTTACTGCATAAAATATCTTCCAGTATCATCATGTTATATTCTTTAAAAAGTAATTAGCAATATACAAACACAAGTAAACGAAGCAAGTATCATATAAGCCAAGAAAATTGTTCGAGAAATTTAATATTGCTTCATGGTTTGTAGTTTTTTTTATTATGCAGAACCAATTAAATACTTAGAATACCAAATTCACTGAACATTAAGTCAAGTATCAGCAACTAAACTTGACAAGTCTGAGTATTCAATTCTATAGGAGCACATTTAGATGGGTATTTGAACCTTTATTTGTTTCTTGTTTTTTTTGTGCTAGTTACTTCTTTGAATTAGAATATTATTGCATACTAATTTTATACCATGTTTCATAGTTACATTTGCACAACACCAAGGGGGGAAAATCTATACAAGCCACTGGAATTATTGTCCCTCTACGGTCAATAACCTAACTCGTTCAAATCTAGGATATGCTGCAGGTGTTTGCTTCAATTGAAAAATAATGATAATGTATTATCCTTTTTAGACAAAAAATGAAATTATTAATTGTGTCTCTCCTGAAGGGAATCGAAAAGTGTGATTATATGTTTCCTGAACGTGTTGACTGCCACTTTGTCTAATTATATGAAAACAGGAAACGAACACAGGATGAACACGTTTTTTCTTTTCTGAAGCTATATTAGTCAAGAAAAAGTTGTTCCGTGTGTTATATTCACACACTCGTAATACAGTTTGATGCCCTGACTACTGACAATTCTAATACCATGAACGTGGCATCAAAAACAGTATCATCTTTCGCTCCTTTTTTTTTTTCTTCATTTAAACACGTTCTTACATATTTTGCATCTTGTTGAATACAGATCAGTTGTGCTGTGTCTGAATTGGGGTTTTTTCCCCAAAACAAAGACCTTCATGCAAAAACCTTGAATATATCTACTATTATTATATAAGACAGTCTTACATACACCCTACTAATTAAAATGGAGGCGGCTATCTTGAAAAGGAAAAGAAAAAGAAAAAGAAAGAGGAGGGAAGGAGGCTTAAGAAAAACACGTGTTAAAAATTTGTGTAAATTCACGTTAAGCTTATTCGTATGGAGAAAATGATAACATGATGCCTCATCAACATTACACTAAGGACACTGACTCACCAAGGAACACTGCAATCAACACTTACCAGCCGCCGTGCCCTGCAAGTGTTCTTAGGGCGCCGCCACGTGGAGTAACACCAGCAGGATAGCCTAGTAGAGGCTTGGTTGTCCATGGATATTTAATTTTGATGAATTTCTCTGTATTTGGTTGTGTATGATGCTATATATTTTGTTATTTCTCCAACTAGATCACTCTTTAATTATATAATCTTTTTATTTTTTTTTATTTGTCACTATATCGATTGTTAAGGTCTGTTTCTTTAGTATCTATTTACGTTTCTTTTCTCACAATAGCCTAGTATTCCTTCCCTATGACACTATTAAGCATTGTCTATCTTTTCTCACACTTTTCCAAAACATTACAGTTTAGTCGTGTTTAATCCTTTAATACTTATCCTTTTTTTCAATAATTGATTTACATTTTTTATCTCTTTCAAATGATGCCTTAAATTAAATTCGTTCTTTTCAATCACTCACTCGCTTTTTTTCCATCACTTTCCAGTCTTTCGTTTATATATCCATCACGCATTAGCAGCTCCGGGCGTCACCACAGACTACAAACAGGTGACGCCCAACACATCCCCATCACCACTAGACCAGCAACAAGCGTCATCACATCGCCACGTCCAAACTTGCTCAAGGTCGAAGTCACGTCACCACCCTCACCACGACCTCTTAATTGACTGTACGGTATGGTAGTTAGTGTAAGTAAAGATAACATAGAGGGAGTATTACGGTGATAAGATGTGATGAATGGAGATGGTAATGTTCTCACCACTCTCACTCACTCTCACCACACTCACTCATGTCTGACTAGTGACTCGCACCGCTGCGGAGGAATACAAACTAGTGCCTTGACTGGATACTATGTGAGATTTACATTATCTTTCGCTTATTTTCTTCCTCGGATATTCTTATGATAATGAGATGCTGAATGGTGGTGAGGCTACTTTAGGAGACGTGTAAGAAAAGTAATCACGCATTTGTTTGTTTCCCCCTCCCCCACCTTATCTACCTTCCTCTTTATTGCCCCCCCTCCTCCCCCGTCCACCTTTCCTATGTGCTGAATTACTTTATTTTTTGTTTCATGGTAGCATCTATTTCAAGTTTAATCATCATACATACACAAATCAAGAACTGTATTTTACACTTTCCCAAAATGATTAACTACAGTACAATAAAGAAAATAATGTCCTGTATATTTTGAAGTATTTCAATTCATTCTGGTAACATGAGAAACCTAGATTCAAATTATTATGATTGGATGAAAGAAAATGATAATGATAATCATAACATATATTAATAATGAAGAGTTTCAACACAAGTGACAGCAGTGACCGTCCAGCTTGAAGTGTGTGCATGCAAGCCTCGTCGATCAAGTTTTCATGAGCATAATGGCGTTGTGAAGGGGGACAGGGGCGGAGGGATACCTATCTCTATCCCCTTCTCTTACCCCCTAGGAGGCAGTGTTCCAGGGAGAATGTCTCGTTTACATTACCTGCCTCCCACATGGCTGCATATACGAAGACAAAATAAACCGAAGCCTGCAGCCATTGTAAAGCAAGGGACTAGGCTTGGCTAGGCTATACTTGCAAATCATCTCTCCAGTGTGGAATCAGAGTACGAACTCACATTTCAGAACGGCTCGCTCTCCTGTGTTTTTCAAGACATACGACAATTTACTTTCCACTACGAGATTGTGTGGTATATGCAAATAATCCGTCGTTTTTATATGCATTACTTATCTATCAATTCAATTAAAAAAATTTCGAAGTTGATGCAAATTTAATGCTGCTCTCTTTTTTTCCCCACAAAGTAATGTTGGTGTTATCAACATTATAACACAAAACCAATTTTTGAACTATAATATATGTTCGCATAGGTTGTTGTGTGTGTGTGTGTGTGTGTGTGTGTGTGTGTGTGTGTGTGTGTGTGTGTGTAAGTGATTTAATCCGATAGGCTGGTCATCGCGTACCTCTGCAGCCTATAATTGAGGACACCTGTGCTTCATCGCGTGGGAGTATGGATGATGCAGGTACACAATACAGTGATTATCAAGAAACAAACGAATGAAAATGAGTGCAGACAAGATTTCATAATTTGTGTTGTTTTGAAATACCTTCAAGCGCTGAACGTTGAAAAGAAAAATTACATGAATTTTCCCAATTTGTTGTGATTACTGAATTGCACGGGAGTAATATGCATTACAATGATTGTTATTCAGAGCAGTGTGAAGGCTGTTTAATTAATATTGATGTGAAGGATGTTATTGACCATGGTCTGGAGGATCACAGGCTGGACTCGTCATCGTCAGCCATTACCCTCCTAAAGGAGCTCAGAGAACATAGAGACGGATCTATAGGTAAGGCTGAGACATCTCACACATCACACACACCCACTCCCTTGCCCAAGGGGGACAGTAACCAATCCCAGTAAGTGAAAAATACTTAGCCATCTGAGCGAGATTCAAACCCACGCCTTGCCAGTTGAAAGGCGGGGATGTTAACCACTGACCTACGGGAGTGTGTGTGTGTGTGTGTGTGTGTGTGTGTGTGTGTGTGTGTGTGTAAGTGTGTGTGTGTGTGTGTGTGTATGTGTGCGTGTGTGTGTGTGTGTATAGTATGTATATATATATATATATATATATATATATATATATATATATATATATATATATACAATATATAATTGTGAATTTTTTTTTGTGTCTGTGTGTGTGTGTGTGTGTGTGTGTGTGTCTGTTTGTATGTTAGCAGTAAAACCTATCTAAATGTGGTCGGATCGAGCTGAAACTTGGAGGGGATACTCAATAGGACCCCCTATGTGTCTTCCACGAGTCTCCTTTTTTTTTTTTTTACCCGGCAACGCCGGGTTTCTGTTATGTTCACGGGCTACGCCTATCTAAATGTGGTCGGATCGAGCTGAAACTTTGGAGGGGGTACTCAGTGGGACCCCCTTTGTGTCTTCCCGGGCAACCCCGGGTACTCTGCTAGTATATATATATATATATATATATATATATATATATATATATATATATATATATATACATATATATATATATATATATATATATATATATATATATATATATATATACATATATATGTATATATAATATATATATATATATATATATATATATATATATATATATATATATACACATGTATATAAATATATATATATATATATATATATATATATATATATATATATACACACACACACACACACACACACACATACACACACACACGCGCGCGCGGGCGCGCGCGTAGGCGACAGTGATGGTTTTCTTCTGAGGGCGCAGCACCCCAGGGCCACCACTCACCTTGACTATGTAGACACGGGGCCTCCCTCCCTCAGGCCAGCCTTCCGTCCAAGGCTCGGAAAAGCAGTTTATGAGGGAGGGAGGGAGGGAAGGAGGGAGGGAGGGAGAGAAGGAGGGAGGGAGAGAGGTCGCATGAAGCCATTCAGAAGGCCTGCTGTTTTCCACTGATGCAGGGGACGCTAACAAGCCCGCCGCCACCACCACCACCACAACAGCTGCCGTGAAGGACCCGCCGCAGAGGCCACACAAGCAGCATAGCTGAATAATACGCATCATAATAGTGTTGTGTATTAGTGTTTCCCCCTGTTACCTCAGAAACACCCATGCACGTGCTTCAGCACATCCTGGATACACCCACGCACATGCTATAACACTTTCCACGTCACTTCCTTGTAAAGAGATCCAATTTGTTAGGATATATGTCATAACCTTAACAGAAATTCCATATGTAATATTGTTCAGTGTTTACACATGTTGTTTAACCTGCCTCTATTTTGTTCCTCTGTATTCCCTCCCTTTTATATCAGCTTCCAGTAAAAGAACATTTTTTATGAGGCAGCATTAATGTAATTGAAGTGTATATGCTCGCGTCTCTCTCTGCGATTATTTGTAGAAGTGAAGGAGCCTGAGGGAAGCACTGAGAGCTCGTGCGAGCTCTCTGTTTATCCATAACTGCTGGCGGTGGGGCATAGCGTGGGATGTGAAGAGAGGAAAGAGGCAACGGCGAGTGGATGGTGGGTGGAATAGCCGTATGTATCCTTTGGTGTGATTTGTATGCTATGCTATGTTGTGCTATGCTGTACTGTGCTGTGGAATTCATCATCGGTGTCGACAGGCGCATCCACATATATTTATGTAGTTGTTCTCTTTCTTTGTTGTCGTAAGGAAGCACAATAGAAACTCCAGCAGACGATACGTTAATTTTAAATCTTTTAACCTAAGACTCCAGCACACATGTGTATTCTTGGGTAGCATGTTAGAATTATTTGCCGCTATCACCGAGATCTGCACCAGAAGGTGACACGGGTAAGATGTATACTTCTCTTTCAGGTCGGTTTATTTGCTTAGTAATAACGTCATTGATGCGTGATTTTGAGGAAGGAATAAAACATCATGAATCAATATTTTTTTCATGAAATTAAGTAATATTTCATAATCATGTAGTCTTTTGAACAAGCTGAATAGTGCTATCAGCCTAAACCTGACTACAAATGCAGGAATGAATACTCGTACCTAAGTTCTGAAGCTCCTGTCGTGTTCCACTGTACTAACTCAGACTGACGCTCCTTGACATCCTGAGTGCAGGAGATAATCTCACAGGCACCATCTCGGTCGGCCTTGCGGTAAACCACTGTTCGGTCCCCAAGTAGCAGAATAATGAAAGAACGAGCCCTGAACAGTCAATAAACAGCACGAACTACAGCCTCTTCGACCCTGCTCCTCCCTTCCCTTCCTTACCCCTCGCCCTTCACCACGACACGCCACTATGGTAGGAGGGGGACAAAGACGAAGCAGAGACATAGTACTGCCTCAGCGGACTGACGTATTTGTACTTATCTGATACCGCTGTCTAAGCCACTCCTTCACTCCCCCAAGGTTCTTCATCAGGGAAGGAACAGTGTGGTTGACGAACACAAAAGAGGCTACTGAATGAGGGGACATTTTAAACACCAAGAATTTTTTTCCAACCTGTCAGCTGGGCGTGTGATAGTTATCAAATACTGAAAACACTCATTCCACTCCGCTTACCTGCTTTTCCGCTTTCATCATGCAGGAGTATGAAGGTTGAAAAATTTACAAGGACTTAGTGTATTCGGTATATCTCTCCACCCACCACTGTCATCATTAGTGTGTGTGTGTGTGTGTGTGTGTGTGTGTGTGGATGTGTGTGTGTGTGTGTGTGTGTGTGTGTGTGTGTGTGTGTGTGTGTGTGTGTGTGTGTGTGTGTGTGTGTGTGTGTGTGTGTGTAACTATTTATAAACAAAATAATCTAAAACTGCAAAAGGAGATAGTTTTCAACATTATTTATAATAAACGTTTAAAGTTATATATCATATCTTTTATCACAATATTTTATTTGAAAAGAAATAGAATTCTGACCAAACATTGATCACTGTAGATGTAAAGTGTTGACAATAAGAGTTCCTTTAGAAAATGGAAGAGATAGGCTACTGGGCCCATACTTATAAAGAATTAGGATTTGATCCTAAGAGCGCGTCTTAACTAAGCTAGGACATTTGTCCAGCTTAGGCGCGGAGTTTAAGGATGAGTCTAAGACAGCGGCACCAGCGGCCAGGAACATGTCGAAATAGCGCTACTTATAGCAAGCATTCGGTTAACGATAAAAAATAACAATGAGTACTTTTATGATTACTGGTTAAGACTAGAATTTTTAAAAATTCATATATGAGGATATAATTTTATCGTCGATGCAACGCTCTATTCAAAGGGCCCAAATAAACAAAAAAAATTGGATGCACTCAATTCAAATGAAATTATGGACTCTACTGCTACCTTTAGTTTTAAAAGTTTTACAAAACCCCCTAGGAAAAAAAGATAGAACAAAACCCTCCAGGATAGAACCCCTTATGCATTTTCGTACTGTATATACAGGTCATGAAGGTAACCTAACCACAGTTTAACCTTTCTAGCTCCGTTCTGATTTAAAGTTGATAAAATCTTTGGCTAACATCCTTTACTTTTTCTCATTTAAACTTACAAGACTGTTGAATCACTGGACAAAGTTAGGTTGTTTTAAAGTGCAAAATACAAAGTGCACATGCGGATTCTTTCATTATATTTCTGATATTTATTGATAGTCTATTATCAAAACAAATATTTTATTCCTGCCTTTAATGAGTGCCTTATTACAAAACAAAAAAAATATGCTTCTTAAGGGGTTCCATTGGGAGCAGTCTCCTGGTTAGGTTAGATTTGGGTAAAATTTCACTTTTACACCCGCCCAATTCTCCTTACATTCCCACATGTCCTCATGTTTATTGGGGGAAGATGGGGAATGGGGATATCTTATTAGCAGCTATTTATTTGCGACGGTAATGAGTGTCAGAATCGTTTGTGTATATCAATGTATCAATGTTAGGTTTCCCTTACCCCCAAAAAAACTTTGGGTATATCTTCTTAACTATTTATTTGCTACGGTTATACATTTTTTTGTGCCTACACTAGCATTTCTTCAACATTTTTTTTACCATTTAATCTCCTCCACGTACATGTAAGTTGTTTTCTTGGGAGTATATATCAAAATTCAAAGAACATAACAAAACAGTTTAGAGGCTGCCGTTATATTGTAGCATTGTGAGCTTGTGAGTGTTTGTAGCTATTTGGTCCACTGGATGATGAGAGTACTCAGATCCAGTTAAGGTTATTTTATTCACGTTGTTTAAAGTTTAATGATACCAGAAACATAACATATACAAGAAAAATAAACATGAAAATTTACAATAATAATAACAATACATAAATACAATAATAATTATTGGTATACAAAGCGGCTTATGGTGAGCCACCCGTGGCTGGTTTTGTTCTCTTAAACGGTTGGAGGGCTGTTGTCCACCTAGCTCTCGTCATCCTCCATGTCGTCGTAGTTGATCCACGCGAGTTCATTGTAGCCAGGGAATCGAGGCATGTATTTCAGTGGCCTGTCGACAGGGAGGAGCCCAGGAAGGCGCATGTCGGCTCTAATCACACGCCGCGCTACAGACAGCGCAGGCTCGTGCGAGCTCCGCTCCTGCTTGGCCCACTGCTCCTGCTCGTACAGGTAGGCGTAGTTGGTCAGGAAGCGGACCAAGTCCGCCTCACTGAAGGTGAAAGTGTTCTTTACGACGTCCGTACTGGTGGTAGCCACCTGGGGAGGCGGCACACCAGCAGCAGACGTCTTCTTCACGGGGGGTCGGCTGGACTCCTCCCCCTCCTGGGGGAGTGGTGGATCCTGCCGGGCTGTCTTCCTCCTCATCCTTCTTTTGCGTCGCCTACTTCTCCCTGGCGTCGGCTGACCCCTGGGAGTGGGAGGCGGTGCAGGCTGCGGTGGTAGTGGTATGCGAGGCTTCGCCTCGCGTTGCCGTGATGGGTTCCTGGCGACCTGTTGAAGCCGTGATGGTTCGCCAGTGATCCTCTGGAGTCGTACAGGGCAGCGGCGGTTCCAGGCGTGGTGCCTGTCACCACAGTTGGGACAGCACGGGGAGGGCCTTTCACCGTCACCGCGAAGGCGCCGGATGCAGTCCCTTGAAGCGTGGTCCCCACTGCAGACTCCACATAGGTCCTTCTCCCGGCTGCACTGGCGTTGATAATGACCAAACGCCTGGCACCGGAAGCAGCGGACGGGCTCAGGAATGAACTTCCTGCAGTCGAACCTCCCGAAGCAGCCAAGGTCGAGCGAGGCGGGAACAGGTCCCCGCAGCGTCAGCAGAACTTGGCGGGTGGGGAGGCGACGTCCATGTCCGGCGTTGTGGGTGCACCGCTCAGCTGTTAAAACAGCAGGGTGTTCCTTCACCGGGTCCAAGGGCAGGGCGGTGGGGTAACCCTGAAGGACACACTTACGCGTGACCTCCTTCGGCAGCAGGACGATGCCTCGCGGCTGTCCGTCTGCTACCTCCTGCAGTGTGGTGGCGTGGCTCCAGTCCGCTCCTCTGATGAAAAAGTCTCCCGTGCGGGAGACTTCCACCTTGAGAAGGATCTTGAGCTCATCCTCCAGCCACCTGATGACCGAGTATGGGTTGTCGTGGTTCTTGTGCTCAGCGATCCTCCAAAAAGATGGAGTGCCCTGGGCAGCAGGGGGTTCAGGGGCATCCCTCCGCCTTTGACGCTTCCTCCGCACAGGGATGAAGCCGTCGTCGTCGGCGGGGTACTCAGGGGGCCTCTTGGGAGTGGCCATGGCGGGAGAGAACTCGACCGCAAAATATAGAATATATATATAAAATAAACATTTAAAAAAACAAATATAAATAGTTGAATATGCGCACTGTCTGAGGACAGTGCGCGCCAAGTTGATGGGTGTGCACTGGTCAGCAGCGCAACATAATATATAATAATATTATAAAAAGAAAAACATAAATAAAGATGTATATTGAATACAATTAATAATGAAAAATATAATAAAAATAAAGTTATAATAGTATGGGCTTTGTGACCCGTTCTCAGGGAACGGGTATCTCACGTTCTCTATGGTGTGTAGGGGAGACTGCTACAATATCTCCCTTGTTTCTGGTATTCATCACCACTATTATACAATTTTGTTCCTACAGCAGCATTTCTACAACGTTTCTCTGCCACTTACTATCTTCCTCGTATATATACACTGTTTTATTGGAGGTATATATCAATATTAAATTATGAGTTGAAGCTGGCTCTGGCTGGTGCGAAACGGAAAACCGCGTATGAGTGTCGTCTGCTAGTGTCTTAGGACTCGAGTCTATAGTCTGACAGATCTTAGACTGCGCATAGGGTGTGGCCATGACGGGAATTACCCTTGGTACACTGGTGCCACGTGTCGAGATTTGCGCGCAAATTCAAAATGAATTTCGTATTTCAAAAAATTTAAAAGAGGCATCTGGCAACCTCCGGGTGCGGACTCGCACACACACACACACACGCACACACACACTCTCTCTCACTCTCACACACACACACACACACACTCTCTCTCTCTCTCTCTCTCTCTCTCTCTCTCTCTCTCTCTCTCTCTCTCTCTCTCTCTCTCTCTCTCTCTCTCTCTCTCTCTCTCTCTCTCTCTCATATTGAATGTGATTTATTATGTTGTAATATAGAAATCGTGTTATTTTATTATGCGATGAATTTGGTTTTATATGTACATATTATATATAGCTGACTTTATTTCCACACCACCTTTGAGGTAAAAGAATTGGCGCTTTTTTTTTTTAATGAGGTATCCCCGTTAGGCCTATTCCTCTGCATCTTGGATTGATGACTTATGATGAATCCTCATCAGAAGATGTGAAACAGATGACGAAAGAATCGATTAATTTGTCAATCACGCCATCTCTCGCTGTATCATCTGACTGCAGTTTTTGTGCGTGCTTGACAGCATTTGTCCAGTTTTCCTGTGTAACCTGTTGTAAGGAGTCTTGTATAAGTGGCTTTAGATCGGCAATCTTAAATGTGTTTCTTTTCGAGACGTAGCCTTTAACTTAACTTAACTATAAGTGAGACTGACCATATAGTCTGCAGGTGGGAAGGTCATATGGTGAGGTCAGGTCAAGGCCGAGAGCGTGTCTTGGAGTATTTCCACAACTAGGATTTCAATGTATTTTTTTTTCTTACTTATTTCAGCTTATTTAATCTTACTTTCCTTCTCGATATCATCTAAATACAATTGTTAAACTGCTTATCCATCCCAAAACGAAAGGGAAGTTCATTAATAGGTACTGCTTTTTATTAGCAACACTGTAAAATATGTATGCCACGTTTCTTTATATGTTTATATATATCTTATCCATTATAAGTTTACTGTTTCTACATACATTATAATACTATGAATAAACGTGTATGCATATTTCCTGATCATGTCTGCCATGGTTTTACTTATATTGAAACATTTCTACAATGCGGATTAAAAGACACGTGGCAGGCCTGTAAAAGGGTAATTCCCGACTCTTTCCACTCGCCACCAGCAGCCTAAGCTCTGTCTGACTATAGCTGCTATTCGCTCCCGCACCCGCACTTAGCTTAGGGCGCGACTTAGACCTTATTCCTAATAGTTAAGACCGATTTCCGCCATTTTGTGAGCTTAGGATTGTCTGAGACAAAGACTTTGCTTTATAAGTATGGGCCCTGGTGAGGATTTTTATTTTATTTTGACATATCGTGTATATCTAGAATCCTGAGGCATTTCCGTGACATTTACATTCAAATATCGAATGAAAGAAAGGTTTCGTTCATGAAATAAAGGATTTACATGCGTAGTTTTGTCTTGGAGATAACAACTTGTCTCTACATAGCTCCCTAAGAAAACACACGACTAAGCTACCACCATTTCAAAACTGATTTTACGATTCTTTTTTCAACATTATTTATTGATTCTTTTATGCATTTTTGAAACATCATTTGGGGGTGTTATGGTGATCCAAAGTCTCTGGAATTGTGAAGAAAATGTAGTAGATATAAGAAAATATTCAATGTTTGGGAGACGACATAACGTGCTGGCATCTTGATATACGTAATTTTATTTCAATGACATCTAACCATATATTCTTTATGATAAATACAACTTACAAAATAGTATAATATTTTTAATTCATATATTCATGATGGTATTTGAAGTGAAAAAAAAACATATCCAAATAACCGCGTCATTTGGTCGGTAATGTCATGGCGTCTAGTTAGGTGAGATGTGCGCGTAGGTGAAAGATAAGTAACTCACTTAATACCATTTTTCTGTGAATATTGATGAGGCTCCAACGTTGCGGCATCAAAAGGAAGGTAAGTACTCTGTTTTTAGCTAAGAAGTTGTAGTGTAGAGAATATATAACAGGCAAGAGTAAGGATATGTATTACGGAATGATAGGCTTCTCAGGACAACACCTACCCAAGCCTAGTATTATTTGTTTTTATCTATTTCTTTCTTAGTATTATGTGGAAATAAGTTGACTTGTATTTTTTCCTTCTTTTTTAAGTCTTTATTTTTCCTCGTATGTGAAGAGTTTCAAGTACAGCTTCAAGTTATGATACACGCCGATATCCCAATGTTAAAACGGCAGAAATTAATATATATATATATATATATATATATATATATATATATATATATATATATAAATATATATATATATATATATATATATATATATATATATATATATATATATATATATAGACAAATAAATAAAGAAAAATTAAGAAAAATAAAATAATAGGCTGTAATTGATAGTCATTAAATAACGTTAATAAAATAAAATCAATCTATTTTAAAATACCAGTAACAGGTTATAATCAATATTTTCAAATACCAGTAATAGGCTATAATAACTGTCATCAAATACCAGTAATAGGCTATAATAACTGTAATCAAATACTGGTAATAGATTACTAACATGTTTTCAATATCTATAATAGGCTATAACCAATATATTGGCTTCATATACTGGTAACTAATCTATGATTACTGTATTGTCATTGAAATTTTAATACTGGTAATTAAGCAAATATTGTTATATCCTCTCTATTTACCAGATGCATTGTCTTAATACTTCTTTTGAACAATTATTTACATTCTAGTAATATATGTAAAATGTGTTATTATGGATTTTAATGTTATGAATAATTGTGGTAAAAAAAAATGAATAAAGCCAATAATGAATGCCCTCGGTGGTGCAGTTGTGAGATGTCGCCAGAACGAAACAATCTGAATTAGGCGCCATCACCCCTTTGGCCGATTGTACAGGTGATGACAACTCATTCCGTCTTAACCTGAGCCATCCATCAATAAAAAAAAATATTGGTTAGGCATCCAAGATGTTGTAAGGCGAGACGGTTATGATGTCTCCTTTCAGCCTCATCGCATCGCTAATTCTTCATAAGCCTCTGCTTCTAAACAATTATTGTGACCTTCCCTTCGCGCCATATGAGTTATAACAAGGACTCCGTGAGTATATTTCGGAGGCCCTGGTTATTATGTTTGGTGCTTACTTGATTCTCATTAACTCACTCGCATTGACTTTCCTGGTGTATGCGTTTCATTGTTTCTTCAAGGAACTACACAAAATGTTATTGATGATGAGTTAATATAGTTAAATAGTACCGGAGGTCCCTTTTTTTGGCGGGCTGGCTGGCTTGGCTCCACCAGAGGAGCTAGTGAGACACGTACTGGGGTGACAGGCAGTTACAGCCTGAGTAGTGTAACGCTCCAACCACTTTTCGAGGTCGTTGCTGAGGTTGTGTTATTGTCTCTAGGTATACCAGTCTCGAGAGCGGTCGCGGCTATTGAGCCCTTCCGCCAAAAGCCCAAACATCTGCATCTCAGAGTTGTGGCTATTGTAAGTTATCGAGTTCCACCGCATGGTGATAAGGTGGCCTCGTGTCGAACATGGTAGCAGTGTTTTCACACCCTACTGCTGTTGTATTTCTTTTCCTGTTGTGTCAAAGAGGAGGGGAGAGGTCAAGGCTGTCTAGTTTTCCATTTAACTTTGGCTTTAATGCACAGTATACCTCTCCCTCCGTTGCACCAGTAGAAGGGATAACTTGTGAGACTATTGTTCTCGTTGCCTCGCTCGGTCTTGTGGCGGGTGTAAGTCCCCTTGGTTGCAAATCGCGGACCGGCCATTTTGTTGGCCAGGAGTGTGACGTAACAGAAAAATGGCGACCTCTGGCCAGGATACCTAGAGTATACAATAACGTAACGCACAAGACAAGATTCACTTACTTTGTTTGTTATAATTGTCTGCTTTTGTCGCCAGTATGGATTCTCCTTTCCCCAGTTCTATTGATTATCGTCCTGTGTCGCCTGAGGGTGTAATGGAGTCCCCAGATCGTGTTAGTAGTCCTACCTTTGTCAATTCTACTCCCATGCAGGCGGGAGGCTTGCCTCAGGAGGCTCTGCTGCAGCTGGAGTTAAAGAAGTTGGAGATGGAGGAGAAGAGGCTGCAGTATCAGGAAGCGGAGAGGCAGCGTCAGTTCGAGCTGGTGCGCAGTAGGCTTGAGCTGGAAGCTGTGCCTTGCACTCCGTCACACGTCGTAACACGTGAGGACACGACCGAGTCTAGACTGGCCAGGAGTCTTAAGTTAGTTTCTGCCTTTGAGGAGAGTAAGGTAATAAGAGTGGTTCCGGCGCTTTGAAAAGAAGGCACACGAGTTTGAGTGGCCAAGCAGCCGGGGGGTAGGGTTGGTTGCTAACGTCTTAAAAGGCAAGGCCTTGGAGGCTTATGACCAGATGAGTGTGGAGGATTTGGAGGATTATGAGGAGTTTAAGTCCACTATCCTCAGAGTTTATGAGCTGCGGCCGGAGGCATACCGCTTGCAGTTCCGAGATGCCCGGAAAAGACCCAAGGACACCTACGGGGACTGTGCTCGCTATCTGGAGGAGACGTTGGAGAAGTGGTTGTTGAGTGAGGATGTTGACTTTTAAAAGCCTCAAAGAGTTGATACTCATGGAGCACTTCATCAATCTGGCTGACAAGGAGATCGGAACTAAGATCAGAGAGAAACGTTTTAGGACCGATAAGGAAGCCGCTATGTGGGCTCGCTCTGAGAGCGTCGGGGGCTAAGCCAGTGAGTATCTGTGCTACCCCTTTCACCCGTGACAAGCATGCCAGTGGGGCAGCTTGGGGTAATAAGAGCACCTGTCAGGGTAAGGAGAAGAAGGAAGGAGATAAGAGTTATCAGGCTAAAAGCCCTCTTTCCAGTTCTAGGCTCATCTGTTTTTATTGTAAGCAGGAGGGGCACATTAAGCCTAACTGTGGTAAGTGGAAAGCCACACAGACTCCCAAGCCTGTGGCACTAGTTATGGGATACGGGAAGAGCAGCGAGGTAGGCTTGGAGTGTGGTAGGGGTGGTAACGGGGTCTTGGATAGCCTAGGAGGCAGCCTTCAGTGCTCCTCGATGGGTAAGGCCAGTGTAAGTTCCCCTCTTGTGAGGCCACCTCCAGAGAGGTCTGTAAACTCGAGCTTGGACTGGTGTAGGCCTTTTATGTGTCAGGGAATCGTGAAAATCGGTGGAGTCGCTTACCCCGTCACAGTATTTCGAGACACCGGTGCACTACAGTCTGTGTGGAGAAATGTGACAGGGGAGAGTGTTAGCACAGGGAGGTATGTACTATGTCGGGGGATGAACTCAGTTGATTACTACGACTATGTGCATGTCGAGCTCGCTTGCCCTATAGTAACAGCAGCGGCTCAGGTGGCGGTGGCAGATACGCTGCCTGTTGATGGGGTGGACTTCCTGCTGGGCAATGATTTGGTAGGTGCGAGAGTGTTTCCCTCGCCTATGCCAGTAGTGGAAGCCCCAGCCAGCGGGGTGGTGGCGTTTTCATACCCCGTCTGTGCTGTCACGCGCTCTATGGCCAGTAGGGCCAGAGCAGGGGAAGTCTCGCAGGATTCTGGGACCGACAGTGGTGCACACGGGTCACCGAAAGATGAACATGCTGAGATGGGTGCTGCCGTAGTGGGGCTGAGATCGGGAGCTTGAGGGCTAACGGGTCTCTCCTAGCTGCGGGCACCAGAGGTGATGCTCTTGTGAGTTCGCCGCCATGTCAGACGGGAGGAGCTAACCGCCTGGGTGCGGAGCTACTTGTTGTTGCGTCTGATGTTTTGGGTGTCGTTTCAGAATGGAGCAGTGATGTGAGCGTCAGTGTAGAGTCTGACGTGCACTCCCTTCCTGAGGGCACCGGAGGCGGGGCTATTGCTAGCCCATCGCCTGGTTCAGATGTTGGGATCGACTGCAGTCACGCAGGGTCACCAGAGAAGGCATCTGACAGTTCGGGTGTCGTGCTGGAGGTGGAAGATGCGTCTTCCCCGGCCAGGCGCACCAGGGGGAACGGCATATTTCCGAAATCTACATCACATTTTCATCCACCCCGCCCTCACCAGTGACGTAGGCGTGACTTTGTTTCGTGATTGGCTGGTACTCTCGGCTCTCCGCGCCATCACCCCCCCCCCTGCTTTCTCTCCCGCTTGCCCTCCATGCGCCCCTCACCCCCCCCGCTTTTTCTCTCCCGTGCCTCACTGCCTCCCTCCCCCCTCCCTCCCACTCCCCGCCCCCTATGTTCTCTCCCTCGCGCTGTCCTCTTCACACAAACACACACACACACACTAGAGAGAGAGAGAGAGAGAGAGAGAGAGAGAGAGAGAGAGAGAGAGAGAGAGAGAGAGAGAGAGAGAGAGAGAGAGGAAAATTCTTCAAGGTCACTGGACACGCACACATACATACACACACACACACTATCTATCTACCTTATCGGGCTATTTTAACAACTATTTTTTTTTCTATCACTATTTGTTACATAACGGTAGGAATCAGCAAAGTTTGCAGAACTTGAATCAGTGATTGAAAATACAAAGGCATGTAAAACTAAAGTAGTTACAGCGAGTTTAATTAATTTAATCAGAAAAATTCTGTATCCACTATCTTCTTTTCCTTAGATTATCGTATTATAGGCGCATTCATACTGCAATCAATTCATGCTCATGATATGCATTAATGTATAACAATGACGATGGTAGGCTCAGTATTCCTTAGTGATTTCTGGTAGGATGGTGATATTGGATAGGGTTACAACATTTGGAGTCACCAATTTTTTCCTGCGATCGACACTATACTCTTCTCTCTCTCTCTCTCTCTCTCTCTCTCTCTCTCTCTCTCTCTCTCTCTCTCTCTCTCTCTCTCTCTCTCTCTCTCTCTCTCTCTCTCTCGATAGTCTGTGTGTGTGTATATTAACTCCAATATTCCCAGTACTCGATTATATGAACATTCCATATGTAACAACACCATTGAAAGGTGTACTGTTAGGATAACTATTGATAATATTCCATTTTCACCATCGCTTCAATATACCGACCTCACTACAAATACCACAATGTTATTGAGTTCAACACCATTATTGATGCCTTACTTTCACAAAGCCCTTTCATAAATAACTCCACCATAATTTCCGGCGATTTAAACATAAACTTACTTGAACATGAAACACACACGCCCACAAACAATTTCCTTTCCACCATGCAGTCATTTAACTATTTTCCACACATATCCCGGCCAACCAGATTTCCTGATGAAAACTCCATAGCCTCGCCTTCTCTTCTAGATCATATTTGGACAAACTTTTCAATACCTTCTTCTTCTGGTATCCTCAACATTCCCATTAGTGACCACCTCCCAGTCTTTCTAAATATCCCAGTCCTTGACAAACCTTTAGAGAAACATAAAATATCTTTTAGGTTAAAGAACTTCCAAAATAGAGAAAATTTTAAAGCTAAACTTACTGAAATTAACTGGAATAATATATTATCAAATAATGAGACAGATTTAAACTGCAACATATTTTTAGATAAAATATACAGTCTCTTTCACTCCTGCTTCCCCAAAACAACAAAACATATATCATATAAAAGACTACACAAGCCATGGTTAAGTCAGGGACTTCTAAAATCCATAAAACACAAATTTGCTCTTTATAAAGCATATAAACTAGGCATGTTAAACCATGATACCTACAAGAAATATAAAAATCATTTAAACACCTTGATTAAAAATGCTAAAACCACCTATTATATGCAAAAATTCTCCAATTTCCGTCTATGCACTAAAAAAATCTGGGAAGTAATAAATGAGTTAGGAAATAAAAGAACAAATGATAAAGAAAAAATAACTTCTCTAATTATTAACAATGAAAATATAAACTCTGCTCAAAATATCTCAAAGGTTTTCAATGAATATTTTTCTCAAATAGCCCCAGAACTTGCCAATAACTTGTTACCATCACAAAACTCTCACACCTCCTATCTTAGAGGAAACTTCCTAACTCCATGGTAATGCCAATAATAACTGATATTGATATCGTTCACACAATTATAACCCTAAAAAACAAGAAAGCTCATGTCGACGAGATTCCAGTGGAACTAATCAAAGAAAATAAACATCTACTTGCCAAAGCCCTCACACTTTTGTTCAATCAAACAATTACGACTGGTGTTTTTCCAAACAGGTTTAAGTTTGCCAAGATAATTCCCATCCATAAATCAGGTAGCAAAACAGACTTATCAAACTATCGGCCTATTTCTATTTTACCAGTATTCTCTAAAATATTTGAATCAGTAATGAAAAAGCACCTAATATCATTTCTAAACAAAATGCATATACTTAATAACAAACAATTTGGATTTAGACCAGGCCTTAATACTTTTGATGCTATCAACTCCTTCACCTCACCTCTATACACAGCACTTAATAACAACAAATCTATCCTTTCCATATTTATAGACTTCCGCAAAGCTTTTGACACCGTTCAACCTAACATCCTTTTAGACAAAATGTATCATTACGGTATCCGTGGATGCATCCATGACTGGTTTAAATCCTATATGAATAACAGAACTCAACATACAGTATGCAATAACACCTCATCCCCCAAGGGTGGAGTTCAACTAGGAGTACCACAAGGAAGTATACTTGGCCCTATATTATTTCTTCTATATATAAATGACATATGTAATATATCTGAGTCCTTAAATACTATCCTATTTGCAGACGATTCCACATTTTTCATGATTGGTGATGAACCCACAGATTTAATAAATAAAGCTAATGTAGAACTTATAAAATTATCAAATTGGTGTTTAGCTAATCGTCTAACTATAAATATTGCTAAAACTTATTTCATGATATTTATGAATACAACAAAGCGATATCAACCCCTCCCCAAGCTAAATATTTCCAATGATGTTATCACACAGGTATATAAAATTTAATTCCTTGGATTAATTATAGATAAAAACTTAAATTTCAAACACCATCTTTCCCACCTTTGCTTAAAATTATCAAGAACTATTCCACTTTTCTATAAAGTAAAACCCTTTGTACCGTCAACTGTTCTTAAATGTATTTACTATGCTCATATATACCCACATCTCAACTACTGCAACCCTATTTGGTCTACCAGCTATCCCTGCCACTTACATCAACTTAATGTACTCCATAAGAAAATAATCAGAATTTTAACTGATAGTGAATATTATGCACACACTCCCCCATGATTCAAAGCCCTTCAAATCTTAAACTTACAGGATCTATTAAAACTTAATATTGCCTCTTACATGTACAAACAAATAGGCTCACACAACACTTCTCACACACTTCACAACTACCAAACCCGACACCGACATTCTCAGAATATACCGAGCCATCGACTAACTCAATTTCAACATTCATTAATGTACCAAGGTCCCAAGACTTGGAATGCTATCCCTATCAATATTAAAAACTCTCCAACCCTCAACTCCTTTAAAAGTAAATTCAAGAAATTCATATTATCTTCATATTAAATGCATAAATTACTTATATTATTTTTATTATTATTTGTCTTTTTTACTACAATTATTATTATTATAATGATATTAATGCTATTCATCATTCTTATTGTTAACAACGTTTATTGGTAACATATTATGATTATTAATAATTATTATTATTATTATTATTATTATTATTATCATTATTATCATAATTATTATTATATTACCATTATTTATAGTCATTATACAATGGTTCCAAGTGTCATCTTTCCTTCTTTTCCCATACATTATATGCATCATTTCATCTTTCTTGTACTTTTTTTTTATTATTTATTTATTTGTTATCTTCTTTATGTTAATTTTGTTAATGTTATTCATTATTTGCTTTGTATTGCCCAAAAAGCTTTGCTTACAAAGGGCTATTTGCTTTGAAAAAGATTAATTTTTGTTCACCATAAAATTTTGTTTTTTATAGCAGACATAATAAAGTGTTTAAAGTGTTTAAAGTGTTTAAAATATGTGTGTGTGTGTGTGTGTGTGTGTGTGTGTGTGTGTGTGTGTGTGTGTGTGTGTGTGTGTGTGTGTGTGTGTGTGTGTGTGTGTGATCCAGTGACCTTGAAGAATTTTCTTTCCTCTCTCTCTCTCTCTCTCTCTCTCTCTCTCTCTCTCTCTCTCTCTCTCTCTCTCTCTCTCTCTCTCTCTCTCTCTCTCTCTCTCTCTCTCTCTCTCTCTCTCTCTCTCTCTCTCTCGATTGATAGATAGATAGATAGATAGATAGATAGATAGATGGATAGATAGATAGATAGATAGTGTGTGTGTGTGTGTGTGTGTGTGTGTGTGTGTGTGTGTGTGTGTGTGTGTGTGTGTGTGTGTGTGTGTGAAGAGGCCAGCGCGAGGGAGAGAGAATAGGGTGGTTGGGTGGGTGGGAGGGACGGGGGAGGGAGGCAGTGAGGCACGGGAGAGAAAAAGCAGGGGGTGAGGGGTGCATGTAGGGCGAGCGGGAGAGAAATCAAGGGGCCTGGGGATGGCGTGGAGAGCCTAGAGTACCAGCCAATCACGAGGCAGAGTCACGCCTACGTCACTGGCGAGGGCGGGGCGGATGAAAATGTGATGTAGATTTCGGAAGTATGCGGGGGAACGCCGGAGGTAGCGACGTGCCATTACCGGGTTCCCAGGTGAGCCCCTTACCTCTAGGTTCTGTATTTCCTAGGCAACTGGTGTCAGTAGGACCAGCTGAGCTGCAGTGTAAGCAGCAAGAGAATGGCTCGTTAGAGCCCCTGTTTGCCAAGGTGAATCAGAGCGGGAAAGAGGAGTATAAGGAGGAGTTCATGTTAGTGGGTGGAGTTTTGCACCGGCGGTGGACCGGTGGAGCCACTGAGGAGGACGGGGGAGTGGGTGACGTGGTACAGGCTGTTGTCCCGTCCGAGTACAGGGAGGCGTTGATGCAGTTAGCACATGAGGGGCCCTTGGCGGGTCACCTCGGAGTCAGGAAGACTGTGTTGAGACTGCGGCGTAACTTTTGGTGGCCTAGTATGGCTGGGCAGATAGCCTCGTACATTAGGAGGTGCCATACATGCCAGGTCTTGGGTAAGCCCAATCAAGTTATTCCGATGGCCCCCTTAAAGCCCATTCCCGCTGTGGAACCTCTGTTCACACGGGTGATGATTGACGTGGTGGGTCCCTTACCATCTTCGTCAGCGGGGAACAAGTACCTCCTTACCATCATGGACGTCACTACGAGGTACCCTGAGGCCATCCCGGTTCGAAGTATACATGCCAAGGCTATAGTTAAACATCTTATCAGTTTCTTTACCCACTTAGGCATGCCTAAGGAGTTGCAGTCTGATCGGGGTGTCAACTTCACCTCGAATCTCTTCAAGCAAATGTTGGTGGAGTGTGGGATTAAGCATGTACTGTCTAGCGCATACCATCCTCAGTCACAAGGTGCATTGGAGAGGCACCACCAAACCCTTAAGACTATGTTGCGCGTCTTTTGTCATGACAGTGGTAAGGACTGGGACTTGGCAGTGCCTTTTGTGATGTTTGCCGCCCGAGAGGTGCCCTCTGAGTCGTTGGGGTTCTCACCTAATAAGTTGGTGTTTGGCCACCGTATACGTGGCCCACTTGATGTGGTGAGGGAGGATTGGAGCAACTCTGGTGGTAGTAAGGCCGAGCCGCTACTAGATTTTGTAACCCGCACCCGTTCCCGATTGCACAAGGCCCTCGAATTGGCCCGTGACAACCTAACTGTGGCGCAAGCTGAGATGAAGGCCTACTATGACAGGAAGGCCAAGGTCCGAATCTTCGAGCCAGGGGAAGAGGTGCTGGCTTTGTTGCCTCTTCAAGGAAAGCCCCTAGCGGCGAAGTTCAGTGGCCCCTATGTGATCAAGAAGAAAGTGGAGGACTTGGACTATTTGATTGCTACCCCAGATAGGCGCAAGGACGTGGAGCTGTGCCACGTCAACATGCTGAAGCCGTACTACCGCTCAGCTGAGCCTAGTGTTGGTTCGGGGGCTGTTACCATCGCGGGTGGAGAAGAGAGGGAGAGCGATGGTGCGGTGGTTACGGACAGTGTAATCAGTGGTGGGGATGAGCAGGAGAATAGCCGTGTTGTCCAGAAAGAGTCGGCTGAGCAGGGTGGTGAGGTTAAGTCTGGTGAGGAGGAGGAGGTGCCCTTAGTCCTGGCATTGGGCGTAGATGCGGCGTATGTGCCCATCAAAGCCCAGCCGGAGGAGCCAGTGTTTGGTGACGCTGTTCCTGTGGGGCTTTGGGAGGAGAACAGTCACTCCGCGTTGCGGGAGCGGAGAGGAAAGAGATGTTTCAGCGGCTATGGAAGTACCCACGTGTCTTCGGCAAGGCGCCAGGACTGACCACATGGGCGGTGCATGATATTGACGTAGGCGACGCTACGCCAGTCAAGTTACCTCCTTACCGAGTGAATCCGGTTAGGCAAAAGGCCTTTGGGGAGGAGATTAAGTACATGCTCGACCATGACTTAATTAAGAGGGGGCTCAGCGAATGGAGCTCACCTGTTATCTTGCAGCCCAAGACCGACGGGAAGGTCCGCTTTTGCGTTGATTTTAGGAAGGCCAATACCCTGTCTAAGGCGGACACTTATCCCCTCCCTCGGATGGATGACTCGGTGGATAAGATTGGTGCGGCCACTTATATCACCAAGGTTGATTTGGTCAAGGGATACTGGCAGGTACCTCTCTCGGAGAGAGCTAAGCAGGTGGCTAGCTTTGTTGTTAACGGGGCTGTATACCAGTGTCAGGTTATTCCCTATGGCTTAAGGAACGCTCCTGCCACCTTCCAGAGGTTAATGGACAGAATGGTGGAGGGTGTGAAGAACTGTGCCGTCTACATAGACGATGTTGTAGTGTTCGACACCTGCTGGGAAGAACATCTTGATAATGTGGAGGCACTTGTCAGGCGGCTGGAAGAGGCCTGCCTGGTTGTTAATTTGGCCAAGTGTGAATTTGTCTAGACCAGTGTGCAGTACCTCGGGTATGTGGTGGGTCACGGTCAGGTGTCCGCATCCCAGGCCAAGGTGGAGGCTATTAAAAATTTTATGGCCCCACACTGCCGGCGTGCCCTTCAGAGATTCTTGGGCATGATTGGATATTATAGGCGCTTTATTAGAGGCTATTCCACTGTCCTCGCGCCTTTGACTGATCTGTTGCGGAAGAACACAAAGTGAAGTGGTCCGCCGTCTGCGAGCAGGCGTTTGACAGGGTCAAGTCCTTGCTGTGTAACAGTCCGATTTTTCGGGCCCCGGACTTCACGCGACCCTTTGTATTGGCAGTGGATGCTAGTCGCGTGGGAGTGGGGGCTGTGTTGTTGCAGGAGGGAGAGGACGAGGCGGAGTACCCTGCTGCTTTCTTTTCGAAGTAGCTCTCGCCTGCACAGAGAAACTACTCCGTGATAAAACAGGAATTGTTGGCCATCTTGTTGGCCCTTCAGCATTTTGGGGTTTACTTTCTGTCCCACGTCCCAGTGATCAAGATTTATTCTGATCATTCCCCCTTGCAGTTTCTTAACAAGTTCAAATTTAAGAATCAGCACCTCACGCGGTGGAGCTTGTTGCTCCAGGAGTATAATTTGGATGTCAAGCACATTTCGAGGTCGTTGCTGAGGTTGTGTTATTGTCTCTAGGTATACCAGTCTCGAGAGCGGTCGCGGCTACTGAGCCCTTCCGCCAGAAGCCCAAACATCTGCATCTCAGAGTTGTGGCTATTGTAAGTTATCGAGTTCCACCGCATGGTGATAAGGTGGCCTCGTGTCGAACCTGGTAGCAATGTTTTCACACCCTACTGCTGTTGTATTTCTTTTCCTGTTGTGTCAAAGAGGAGGGGAGAGGTCAAGGGTGTCTATTTTTCCACTGAACTGTGGCTTTAATGCACAGTATACCTCTCCCTCCGTTGCACCAGTAGAAGGAGTAACTTGTGAGATTATTGTTATCGTTGCCTCGCCCGGTCTTGTGGCGGGTATAAGTCCCCTTGGTTGCAAATCACGGACCTGCCATTTTGTTGGCCAGGAGTGTGACGTAACACTATATATAAATATATATATATATATATATATATATATATATATATATATATATATATGTATATATATATATATATATATATATATATATATATATGTATATATATATATATATATATATATATATATATATATATATATATATATATATATACACACACACACACACACACACACACACACACACACAGTATGGGTTTTAAGTGGCCGGTCAGCTGATATTCAATTGTCTTTCTTCGTATCATATATCGTCCCTCTCTTTTTTCTTTTTTTTTTTAGTGTTGGATGTCTGTGTGTTTGTATTTGTTCGTCAGTCAGCCAGTCTGTCTTTCTGTCTGTCTGTCAATCTTTTCATCCAAAGTGTATAGTTTTCTTCAATTTATTTGCTTCTCAGTGCCATGCCGTCTTATGTATACATAAGAATACATACATACATAAAAATAGTCACAAGAAGACCTTTTGGCTTATAACTAGTGTATCTGCTGAACTACATATTATTACTTGTGCACTACGTGTATGAGAACAGGATAGAACCGAAGAAGGTTCTCTCCCCACCCACCTTTCTCTCCGGCAGGAGACAGTTCGAAGGAAATACCATGTACTGTACATACATACCTTGTAGAAAACGAGTAGCTACACTGAATTTTAATAGTAAAGAATGAAGTCAAAGGAAAATACTGTATGGTGAGAACTTTTACGTAAAACATTGCAGCTGCTTCAATGAAGCTTTTGTCACAATAAATGACACATTGAAAACATCAATTATATTTTTCCCATTGACTAGGATTTCCAGAGCCATTGTTTCGCACACGTCGTAAGTCACGTCCAGTGTATGAAAATCATTACATATCAGTATTCAGACCATGAATCAATGTGAAAACACTCCTCAACAATAAGACATTGTGCAGCAATGACATAATAGAAGAGTTTGGAATCACTCGTGCTCACCAACCGCATGTCCGCACATTTTCCCATCCTTGATGATAAGCTGTGATCTACGTGCACAATAGTGACAGTCATGCCTTAAGCTGACCCAAACAAGTCAGAAAACTAAAACAAGACAGCTATGAGTTATACTGCATATACAACGATAAAAAAAAGTCATAATGTAGAGCAGGAATACGTTAAGAACAGACTAAACAGCAGAAATTTCCACGCTGATTATACAACCTTAGTTAATCAAGACATGGCTTAGGTCTCGTTATGAAATGAACGCGTCGTTTTCGCTGTGAGTTTTCGTTTTCGCATTGAGTTTACCTCCACCACTGGTAAAGTCTGTGGGGGTGCCGCGCCATCTGTTGGGAGCAGGAAAGCATAGCAGCTCCGAAAGGCATATGTTGTATGGGTACTGGCTGTAGGACGAGTGTGTATGTATGTATGTACTATGTGTGTGAATGTGTGCAAATCGTCATTACACAACAACAATGGTACACACACACATGCACGCACACACACACACACACACACACACACACACACACACACACACACACACACACACACACACACACACACACACACACTACTCGTGTGAGGTCCCCTAATTATTCCTGTTCTCTTCCCGGGACTAACACAACTGACTCATTTCATTATAAACTAACAACCAATTTACATCAAGCCAGTATACTTATATCTAACCTAACCTTAAGTAATACTAAATTACTTCAGCAAAATCTAGGATGGATACTTATTAATCTTATTCATCATAGGAAAAAAAAACGACGTGTATTTTATTTCACCATAGTAAAAAATAAACTTATGTATCCTTTCCTCTCCTCACCTCATTTTTCCATCTTACTTTCCTTTTCATTTTTGCCCCCTTTTACCTTTTTCTTTCCCCTCCTCCTTCCTCATTATTAGTCATCTACTTATCGTCTCCGTTGTGGTGTGTAGAAGGTCTCAGTAACCCTAGCACACCCTATCACACCCTAGCACACCCTAACACACCCTATCACACCCTAGCACACCCTAACACACCCTAGCACACCCTAGCACACCCTGGCAACACCATCAACACCAACACAGCCTTGACAGCAATCACACAACGATCACCGCAAACCGCATCATAACATTCCTACACCACACACCACACATTTTTTTTATTTGTTCGTTTGCTCATCGCAGGAATGCAAATGAGAGAGAGAACACCGTGAAGGCCTTAATCACATTCATCCTGGGAAAAAGAATGTTATGCTTAGATCATCATAAGTAATAATACCGTAAGATAACAGATATATATTACCCTCCTTCATTCTGGGAAAAACAATGTAGAGCCAGAATGAAAAATAATAAAAATGTTAAGTAAACTGATCGATTAAATAGTTGATAAAATAAATAGCTTAAGAAAATATATAGATTGATAAATAAATAAATAAATAAATAGGAAAATGGTCTTTGGAAATGTACTACATGTTCCTCATCCATATCAACGCTCCATCATCTTTTTTTTTCTCTCTCTCTCTTTTTTTTATATCATCTCCATTTATCTTTCTCCCTGTGTGTGGGGGGGGGTGGCTCTGGATAACCCTTTGACGGCGTTGAAATCACCACATGCTCCTAGGTCTCTGTCCCCTTGTGTGTGTGTGTGTGTGTGTGTGTGTGTGTGTGTGTGTGTGTGTGTGTGTGTGTGTGTGTGTGTGTGTGTGTGTGTGTGTGTGTGTGTGTGTGTGTGTGTGTGTGTGTGTGTGTGTGTGTGACTTTCAAATTACTGAGAGACAGACAAATGAATATATAAACAAATAAATAAACAAGTAAACAAACAGAGAGAGAGAGAGAGAGAGAGAGAGAGAGAGAGAGAGAGAGAGAGAGAGAGAGAGAGAGAGAGAGAGAGAGAGAGAGAGAGAGAGAGTGAGAAGAAAAAAAAAATTATTGTGATTACGTACTTATGCAGCCATGACGACCTTGACAGTTGCTGGAATTACACATAATCATTACACTCCTTATCCTTAATCTTAACACACTAACCTTGAGTGCGAATACTTGTCTTTGTCTTGTATTTAACAGCACGATTCAGAAATGCCTCACACAGTGTGGAGAAAACTGACCTTCTTTTTCCAAT
>JAPQNM010000004.1:18633101-18640601 GCA_029783475.1 Metacarcinus magister
GGGGATGAAGGCAGCTCTCAAGCCCCTAAGCTCCTTGCATCCTTACCTGTCATCCAGCACACAAACACACCCGCCACCACTGTCTACCAAGGGTTGGTCCTCCATACTGTATCCGAGTATCTCAGAATTCTCTCGCTATTTCTTCCATAGTAACGTACAATTGATATTTTACCTTCGTTGCTGTGTCATTCTCAAGTTATAAATAAATAATAACAAGACGTAATGTTAAAATGTAGCTCCTCTGACGCGAGCAAAGCCGTAGTTCCGGCAGCATTAGTCCTTCAGAAAGCAGGAAAGGAGTGTTTGTCTCGAGGGATAACAACACAGGAAAGAGAATTTTTTTTTTCCAAGAGAAGCAGATAAAATCAAACTGCGTGTCACGTCAAATAATCACATAAAGTTAAGAGATACAGAAGACTGAACTGTTTTTACACCCAAAGGAAAAAGAAAAAAATTGTTTCTTAACAGTTAACAACAGCAGCAACAACAACAACAATAATGATAATAATAATAGTAATGATTACAATAATAATAATAATAATAATAATAATAATGATAATAATAATAAATGATAACAACAATGAAAACAATTATAATAATAATGATAATAATAGGTGAACATTTATAATAATAATGATAATAGTAATAATGATAAGGTGAGTGATCTAACAGTCAACATGTTGAGGCATGGGTGTCAAAACGTCTCCATCGAGTTGGTACTACACTGACTACACTCCCAATACGACGGACACCTCTGGTACAGGACAGCTAAAACTACAACTGAAGCACGTGTCGATGTAAGTGCGCGCAGATTCTGGATGTGGGGTTAAAGGGCCTTTCTAGACATCTGCATATTCGACCCGATGGCCTTCTGTCACCGTGAATAATTTTTGAAAGCCGCCTACTAAAGGAACGAGCAGGAGAGGAGGGCGTATGGGGAGAAAATTCAACACGTGGATTATGGTAGTTACACCCCTTCGTCTTCACCACATCCGGCGGAGGGTCTCAAGGCCAGGTGCTTCTTCTCCAGGTTAGCTGAAACAATGTCAGAAGAAGCAGCAACCAACGAGTGACATCGATCCCTGGATGAGATGCCGCCTCTTGTTTGCCATGCCATGCCATGTCTCACAGATACAAGATACTCTGCCCAAATAGCTACTAACATAACCAATGTGGATTAGTTGTCTATAATAGTAGAATGTGGTATTAGGGTGAGCAAAGAGTGAAGTGGTTAGTAATGATACAAATATTTAAGTAGATTAACTAGTAAGGTGTTGGATGCAGATTTATAGTGGTAGTAGTAATAGGATTGATAGGATGCCAGTCATTGGCTACCAGAGTTGAGAATTATGACCTCCAGTTGAATTTGTCAGGAATTTGTCACGAAAATAAACATGAGTGCAGGTATATTATTTGTAGCAAAGAACAAAATAGTAGTAGTAGTAGTGGAAGTAGTAGTAGTAGTAGTAGTAGTAGTAGTAGTAGTAGTAGTAGTAGTAGTAGTAGTAGAAGTAGTAGTAGTAGTAGTAGTAGTAGTAGTAGTAGTAGTAGTAGTAGTAGTAGTAGTAGTAGGAATAATAATAGTAGTAGTAGTAGTAGTAGTAGTAGTAGTAGTAGTAGTAGTAGTAGTAGTAGAAGTAGTAGTAGTAGTAGTAGTAGTAGTAGTAGTAGTAGTAGTAGTAGTAGTAGAAGTAGTAGTAGTAGTAGTAGTAGTCCAGACAATTTTTTCTTCAATATATATGTTTTGCATCCGTGGCTAACATCCTCACTAGTCCCAGATGTTCAGTGTTCCGTGCAGTCAGAGGATATTACCATCAAGCATCGCACTGCAACATAACACATAAAGTGATGGGGCTGTCAAGGATGTCAGTGTAGAATGGAAACTGATGCCTCATGATCCTCCTTCAGCGCCTCTTACAACAGACCAAAGGCGTAGCGTCGGAGAGAGAGGCGTTTCTGCAGACCGTCACCTCCAGAAGGAAGACTATGAGGCCAGACGCTAGGCCGACCCCAAGCACCGCGAACACTGCCTGAGGGACGAGAGGCGGCCTTATGTGAGTCACCCATTGAGTCTATCATCAGAGAAAATGGAAATGATAGGATGAAATACACTGTTAAATTACCATCCTGGGATAGATAGGAAGACTATAGATAAGAAGACTAGTTAAATGATTATTACCCACAAAGAGTAGGGGACACCAATTACAGTTCGCTCACTCATTCAACAGTTGTTATGGGCACGCTAGGCAAGGACAGGTATGAGATATACCTTCGCCTGTTATGTTTCTGCGTGTCTGTTTTTTCCTTCAGACGTTGAAACTCCAAGCACTGGTTGTAGAGGGACACAGGAGTCTGGGAAAAGCTACAGCAGTTTTATTTTTTGTGCCCATAAACACACCCCCCCTCTCCTCCCTTAGAAGGTGCGTGCGCTCACCGCCAGACCCACGGCACCACTGGCATTGTTAGAGCTGAGCTGACCTTGTGTCCCGGCACAGAGCTGCTGCGTCCGTCGTGTCTGAATTAAAACTTACTGGCCTTCGTAACAGCCATTTCAAGGCACAGAATGACATGGAACTGACAACTTCCAAACTCAAAATAGTTTAGAGAAGAAACCCTTAAAATGAGCCTGATTCACGTTATCAGTCAGTAGGCACATCTATGTACTACTATTAAAGAGCGGCCACCAGAGGGATGATTTAAGGCTGTGTAAAGCAAGGAAGAGTGCCTTGAGAAAACATAATTTTCGTCAACAAACTATTCAAATTAAGGACTACTACACACAGAATTAATGAATACATGTTCGGTTTATATGAAAAAATAGTAAAGCTATAATGTAATGCAAGTTTGGGTTCTGGCTTTGTTTATATTTTTAAAGAAGCAATAATACGCAACAGCAGACCCTCGAGCAAGATGCATAGTTTTCCACAGGCACCACTGCAAGTCTCTTCCCTCATATATATCACAATATGTACTGCAGTGAATCTGAATAGTCGGTAATGAATATATGTATAGCATCTTCCGTTGCGCTAGTGTGGTTTTGGTGAATTTGTCATCGGAGTGCGGGTGTCGTCTGCATTCTGCTTCTGTTGTGCTGACAGAAACGCTATTTACTCCAGGAGAACAACTTTATCAAGAAAAGGTTCCCTGTGTAACTTAAGGGCTTCTGTCTAAAAGTTCATTAAAGGGTCAAGGACTGGACAAGGAGAGTATAGCTATGCTGTTTACACACCCACAGACTGGCTAGGGCGAAGGGCTGGTGCACGGTGACGGTGGATGGTGAGGAGTCACACGCCGTGGCATTGGGAATGCCCTGCTGCAGCCAGTAGTCGTACAGGCCAGACTCGACCACCGCCTGAACCCTGCCAGAAAACACAGGTGTGACACACACACACACACACACACACACACAGACACACACACACACACACACACACACACACACACACACACACACACACACACACACACACACACACACACACACACACTAAGAAGAAACACGTAATAGATATATCAATATCAACAAATATAAGTTAAAGACAAACACATGATTCAATTCATCCTCAGACATCTTCCTCTCCACACACTATCCACCCACCCAACCTGCAACGCACGGGAGGTCAACAAAGGACAATGACCTTTACGCAGCATTGTGGGGCTAGTGAATAGAGTGACTAGCGTGATGTGAGGCTCACTGACCTGGCGTTGATGGCAGGCATGATGGTGGTGTTCTTCTGGCCTATTATACTGTAGCTGAGGGACACCAGGCTTTCCTTGGCGATGTACATCTGGCACCGACCTGAAGGAGACGCACCGGATTAGTATACGAGTCACGTTAGTCCCGTGAAGTTTGCCGCGGCATCGATGAGGTGCTTGGTGGGTATCGGGAACTTTTGAGGAAGTGGGAGATGAAAAAATAAGTAGATTAAGAAATGTATAGTGTTGTCAGTGAAGTAAACCACTTGGAAAAGTAACTATTTTTCATACGTAGACAAATGTTGCTTGTAGTGACTTCCTCGTGGCCACACCCACACTCACATGAAATGGTTTGATTATCTTGTAAGTTTTGATTAACTAAAAAAACAAATTACTGTCAATACCAAACGAACAGCTGTACTGCCTAACGTGGGTGAAGGTTTTGAAGCAGTCCTTCACTGCTCCTCACCTCTGCTGCCGAAGTCCTTGGCCCTGAGGTTGCCCCCGGTGAGGCTAGTCTGGATGGAGGCGTGGTCCCCTAGACGCATCAATCGGAACCATTCAGCGGTTCCTGCCCTCTCCCAGTGCATTCGTCCCTGCGCCTTCAAGCCGTACAGGTCATGCAGTACTCCAGACTTTGCCCCCTGCTTGACAAGGCGGCACGGGCGTGGGTAGCCGCAGAGATGACCATGAGGAAAATAACAGTGCATGTGAATCCCTTCCACCATTCCCTCATACATCAAAAGTGTTTACATGCACCATGCACGGCGGTGGTCGACTGTTTCTGAACCTCTGCCTCCAGCCAATACAGTCGTCTATTTGTAGTTAAGGATTGTAGCATCATACCGGCAGCGTTCTGTGTGTGTGTGTGTGTGTGTGTGTGTGTGTGTGTGTGTGTGTGTATGTGTGTGTGTGTATGTGTGTGTGTGTGTGTGTGTATGTGTGTGTGTATGTGTGTGTGTGTGTGTGTGTGTGTGTGTGTGTGTGTGTGTGTGTGTGTGTGTGTGTGTGTGTGTGTGTGTGTGTGTGTGGGTATGTGTGTGTGTGGGTATGTGTGTGTGTGGGTGTGTATGTGTGTGGGTGTGTGGGGGGGAAGGGGGGTGTATATACATACAAGAACACCATTATCACAGTGGGATATGAAAAGCAAGTTCAGAAAGCGTGCACATTGATAGAACTCACGGCCAGCAGGTCAGTGTAAGCTGTGTTGGCTCTCATTATGACACGGATGTCAGTATGGTCGAGCAGGTCCTGGGCGGTTTGGATGGGACGTGGCACGTGACGCACGGTCATGACAGACACCAGAAGGCCGCTGTAGCTCCAAACGACCAACGCTGACGCCATCACCCACCCACCCACCACCAGCCGCAGCCGCTGCCCATACAGCGGCATGGTGACGCCTGCAGTAAGGACGGTCTGAGCCTCTCTGGTGCGCTCACTGACCTCATTCAGTAACCTGCTGACTCATGTACTGAGGCAGCGATCATCCTGCCACTCTCACCTTGCTGCATCAAGGCGCCGTATAGCTGCAGGAACACACTATGAGGCTGCTGCCGCCACGCCTGGCCCAGGTGCCCCACGAGCAGGGTGGCTGCCCACACTAGCACCATCGTGGCCATCAGTAGGCCCCATAAGGTGGGGTTCAGCGGCAGCAGGAAGGCCCAGGGATCGATCTCGAGGCTCCCCACGCTTGCCACAATCCTGAGGTCAGTGTGGGCGACTGGCTGTGAGTAGGCCACCACACGCCAGCGAGGCTCCGTTATGGCGAAAGGACCCAAGCCGAGGTCTGTCTCCTGTACCGGGCGAGGCAAGGCATGGAACACCTCAAGGGATGAGAAAGAAAGGACTGCACCTCAAAGAAACATCTCTACTCCAGGAAAGGAAATTTGTCCTTTATGTAGGTCCGAATAAGACAAGTAATTGATGTGTGTGTGTGTGTATGTCTGTGTGTGTGTCTGTGTGTGTGTCTGTGTGTGTGTGTGTGTGTGTGTGTGTGTGTGTGTGTGTGTGTGTGTGTGTGTGTGTGTGTGTGTGTGTGTGTGTGTGTGTTTACGTACCCCCCTGGTGACGAGGCCGATCATGCCCGTCCAGGTGCCATCCTCGCTCAGGCTGCCGAAGGAGGAGTCACTCGGGCGCACCAACCGATACCTGGAGCAACAGAACACACACACACACACACACACACACACACACACACACCACACACACACACACACACACACACACAATGGGATCAGCTCAATGCTTAGATAACAAATGAGAATGGATGTTTCTCAAAACCCTTTACACTTGGCATCTCACGTGAAGTTCATGCTGGATGCGACGATTTGGAAGAAGTTTGCCATGGCTCCCTCGATGGTGATGGAGCCTTGCTTGTACCCCTCGCCGCCACCCGCCACGTCCTCATCAACCCATCGGAAGTGTGGCCACCAACGCTCCATCGCCGCTGTCACTTCCACCTCATCCCGGAACCTGTAAAAGCGAGGTGACTTTACAGTATGTGTGGCGTCGTGTGAGCCTTACCTTGACACTAGGGCATTGGGATTTCCAGGAAAATTTTAAAAAGATTCATAAAATTATTACCCAACAAAGGTAGGAGAGAAGGAAATCATTATTAGTGTGTCGTAATATTTTGTTTCTTCTTTTTCTCTCACCCATCCAACACACGAAATTTGGAATGCGTCTTCACTTAGTGGTCTGGGCGAAGTTTAGAGGGAGAGCGAAGTTTTGGCAGTGGAGGATGATGTAATGCACTTTTTTGGTAATGAGTTTTAATCTTTATGGTAATGTGTGTGTGTGTGTGTGCGTGTGCGTGTGCGTGTGTAATTCACTGTACAGTCTGCTGCTGGTCTCTCGAGACAGCCGGTCGTCCCCCTATGGAAAGAGCTCAGAGCTCATACTGACCAATCTTTGGGTTAGACCGAGACCACTCACACACAACACACCGGGACAACAAGGTCACAACTCCTCGATTTACATCCCGTACCTACTCACTGCTAGGTGAACAGGGGCTACACGTGAAAGGAGACACACCCAAATAATCTCCGTCCGCCCAGGGGATCGAACCCTGGCCCCCTCAGTTGTGAGCTGAGTGCGCTAACCACTACGCTAGCGGACCGTGTGTGTGTGTGTGTGTGGGTGTGTGTCGTCGCAAGAGTCACCTGAAAGAGGAGGGACGTGTTTGAAGCTCCTCTTGAACGGCTGGGTCCTGTAACACCTCATTCAAAGATCGAACCATCTCTGAAACCTTGTGAACGTGGAGTCCCGTCCGCCTACGTTTTGCCGCTTACTGCACCACACTCTCACCTTCCTTGCCTCTTCACCTCCCGCCGGAATCTTGCAGCTGCTTATCGACAACAAGAACATAACCATGATGAATCGTGGCTTGGTTGTGTACTTGGAATAATGGGGTTGAAACATATATAACTCTTGAATGCCAACCAGCAACTCAAGACACAAAACAAACAAGATATACAGGTAAACAACGTCGGGTCATACCATAAACTGAGTAGAATAATTGATATATATATACCAGAGGAGAAATTTAATGTATGCAAAACACTTACCAGAAGCGTGAGTGTAGGGACAGAGGTGGGTTAAAACAAAGAAAAAGAAAAAAATTGAAGAATAAGAAGGAAGAAGAAGAAGAAGAAAAATAAAAGGAAGAGGACAGGAGGATTACAAAGGAATATAAACAGCAACAGACCTACAGGTAACTACTTGGTTGTTTGATTTCACGAAACTATAATATAAACGCTTAATTAGCCTGAAGAGAACAGTGACAATCGGGGATTTAATATGAAG
>JAPQNM010000004.1:18650601-18653101 GCA_029783475.1 Metacarcinus magister
AACCAAACAACGCAAGGCAACACAACACAACACAACGCAACATTAGACCAAACAACGCAAGGCAACACACCACAACGCAACACAACACAACACTAAACCAAACAACGCAAGGCAACACAACACAACACAACACAACACTAGACCAAACAACGCAAGGCAACACAACACAACACAACGCAACATTAGATCAAACAAAGCAAGGCAACACAACACAACACAACACAACGCAACACTAGACCAAACAACGCAAGGCAACACAACACAACACAACGCAACACTAGACCAAACAACGCAAGGCAACACAACACAACACAACACAACGCAACACTAGACCAAACAACGCAAGGCAACACAACACAAAACAACGCAACACTAGACCAAACAACGCAAGGCAACACAACACAACACTAGATCAAACAACGCAATGCAACACAACACAACGCAACACTAAACCAAACAACGCAAGGCAACACAACACAACACAACGCAACACTAGATCAAACAACGTAAGGCAACACAACACAACGCAACACTAAACCAAACAACTCAAGGCAACACAACACAACACAACGCAACACTAGATCAAACAACGCAAGGCAACACAACACAACGCAACACTAAACCAAACAACTCAAGGCAACACAACACAACACAACACAACGCAACACTAGACGAAACAACGCAAGGCAACACAACACAACACAACACAACGCAACACTAAACCAAACAACGCAAGGCAACACAACACAACACAATGCAACACTAGATCAAACAACGCAAGGCAACACAACACAACGCAACACTAAACCAAACAACGCAAGGCAACACAACACAACACAACGCAACACTAGACCAAACAACGCAAGGGCAACACAACACAACGCAACACTAGATCAAACAACGCAAGGCAACACAACACAACACAACGCAACACTAGACGAAACAACGTAAGGCAACACAACACAACACAACGAAACACTAGACCAAACAACGCAAGACAACACAACACAACACAACGCAACACTCGACGAAACAACTCAAGGCAACACTAAACCAAACAACGCACGGCAACACAACACAACACAACACGACCCAACACTAGACCAAACAACGCAAGGCAACACAACACAACACAACACAACGCAACATTAGACGAAACAACTCAAGGCAACACAACACAACACAACACAACGCAACATTAGACGAAACAACTCAAGGCAACACAACACAACACAACACTAAACCAAACAACGCAAGGCAACACAACACAACACAACACAACGCAACACTAGACGAAACAACTCAAGGCAACACAACACAACACAACACTAAACCAAACAACACAACACAACACAACACAACGCAACACTAGACGAAACAACTCAAGGCAACACAATACATCGCAACACTTAACCAAACAACGCAAGGCAACACAACACAACACTAGACCAAACAACGCAAGGCAACACAACACAACACAACACAACGCAACACTAGACCAAACAACGCAAGGAAACACAACACAACACAACACAACGCAACACTAGATCAAACGACGCAAGGTAACACAACACAACATAACGCAACACTAGACCAAACAACGCAAGGCAACACAATACAACACAACGCAACACTAGACGAAACAACGCAAGGCAACACAACACAACACAACACAACGCAACACTAGACGAAACAACGCAAGGAAACACAACACAACGAAACACTAAACCAAACAACGCAAGGCAACACAACACAACGCAACGAAACACTAGACCAAACAACGCAAGGATACACAACACAACACAACGCAACACTAGATCAAACAACACAAGGCAACACAACACAACACAACGCAACACTAGACCAAACAACGCAAGGCAACACAACACAAAACAACGCAACACTAGACCAAACAACGCAAGGCAACACAACACAACACAACGCAACACTAGACCAAACAACATAAGGCAACACAACACAACACAACGCAACACTAGACGAAACAACTCAAGGCAACACAACACAACACAACACAACGCAAAACTAGACCAAACTACGCAAGGCAACACAACACAACACAACGCATCACTAGACCAAACAACGCAAGGCAACACAACACAACGCAACACTAGACGAAACAACTCAAGGCAACACAACACAACACAACACAACGCAAAACTAGACCAAACAACGCAAGGCAACACAACACAACACAACGCAACACTAGACCAAACAACGCAAGGCAACACAACACAACGCAACACTAGACGAAACAACTCAAGGCAACACAACACAACGCAACACTAGACCAAACAACGCAAGGCAACACAACACAAGGCAACACAACAAAAGGCAACACAACACAAGGCAACACAACACAACAAAACACAACACTAAACCAAACAACGCAAGGCAACACAACACAACACAACGCAACACTAGACGAAACAACTCAAGGCAACACAACACAACGCAAAACTAGACCAAACAACGCAAGGCA
>JAPQNM010000004.1:18658101-18659336 GCA_029783475.1 Metacarcinus magister
AGGATCTCATCCTACTGCTAATGCTGGTCCTCTCTCGTCCTCGTCATCTTCGTGGGGAGGACAGTCTCTCGTCTTCTTTATCTGGGATACGAATCATTTTGGGATTCAGTCTATCCTTTCGTGAGATACGGGTTTCCCCGTCCGCTCTCGCACTCTCGCGGACTCTCTCACCGACGATCTTCCTCATCTACTCAATCTCACTCCATCATCGTTCGTCCGATCATCTTCGCTCCTCTCGTTGAGGGGGGCCTTACTCGATCTCGTCGACTGTAAGTCATCAATCCTCTCGTCTAAGGTCGCTGTCTCTGTCTCATCGTTTTCCGGACTTACAATGGTGGCTCTCTCCATCAAATATTTCACTCTTGGGTCCTTCCCGTCATTATGGCGGCATACTCTCTCAGACTCTTCCCTCTCGATGGAGCTCTCACTTCCCGCTTTCGTACTTTTCCATCGCAAGTCTCGACTCGTCACGTACCTCATGCAGGATTGGTCCTCCCAGTCTTCCCCTTCGTCCTCTCTGCAATGTAAAAGTATCGGCCTGTCACCTTACGCGAACCTCCATTACTCATCTCGGCTCCTACTACTCGTCGTCGCCCCACTCGATCTCTTTCTGTTCTCTCTCTCATACTAAGATCCTCATGGGCGCTAGCTGCCGTCTTCTCTTACAGCTGCTCCATCGTCCTCCCATAGGGACCCCTTCCTCTCGGAGATCTCTTCGGTCTCTAGTTAGCTGCGACGGGGCTCTCCTCCCTCTCAAATTCTCTTCTCTCTTTCGACCTCTCTCTCTCTATCCATTTCTCTCGTTCCTCAATCGAAAATCGCAGCCGTTCCTCTCTCTAGTCCTCTCCAGTGTTTTCACATGTCTTATCACGGTTCGATGTACGCATTATGATTCCTCTGGCTCCGTCTTCGGATCGTCAAAGTGTCATACGTCCGGATTCATCTCCGTGTTGGCGTCTCCCAAGCTCCTCGCTCTACACACTCCATTTACGTGTTTCCCTCTACCTTGGATGTCCGTCCCTAACTTGCTCAACTCTCTCCATCCAGATCTCTCTCTCTCTTCCACTCGGATCCGTTCATCGTTTCTTACTCATGGTCTATTCAATTCTATCTTTTCTATGTAAATCTTCGCTCGCTTCGGCTTCGTTCTCTCTTCATCCAGGATGTACGGACATCTCATGATTCACGTCTCCTTTCTCTATTCTCTTCGCATTCGGTCTCTTCGGTCCTCCTCA
>JAPQNM010000004.1:18659436-18669436 GCA_029783475.1 Metacarcinus magister
AGATAATGAAAGATATTGCTGCTTCTCAATGATTACATTTTTTTTGTCTCTCTCTCTCTCTCTCTCTCTCTCTCTCTCTCTCTCTCTCTCTCTCTCTCTCTCTCTCTCTCTCTCTCTCTCTCTCTCTCTCTCTCTCTCTCTCATTGCATTGAGTAACTTGGGCAAAACTTGGTCCCTTCGCCTCTTCAACCCCCATTCAGATCTCTACCTGATAATCCATATTGCCTCTCTTTCATATCCTCTTACCTATATCTTTCTATCCTTTCGTCCTTTTATGCCCTTTACATTTCTCTTCACCTCCCTTCTTCTACGGATTATTTTTTTCTCTCCCTCTCACTCTCCTACATTCATATTCCATTATTACACATCAAACATGTTTTTTTCACACTATTTCATTTTCTATATCCTTTCACAGCTCTTTTTTTTTATATTTTTATCTCTTATTCACCTCCCTTCATCTGCCCTTCCTTCCCTCCTTCCTTCGTGCCTTCTATAAGCCTTCCCACACTTCTTCATCTCCTTTCCTTGAGCTTCTCGTCTCGTCTTGTCCTGGCTGCTCATTCCACCCTCTTAATACTGTCGCTTCATTCCTCTCAAAGACATCTTTCTCGCCGTCTCTTAGAGGGTTAAGCCTTTGCATTCTCCATATTCCTTCCCTCTCTCTCTTTCTTTCTCTTTAAGCTTCATCTCTCCTCCTTATCCTCCTCTCAGTCCATCTTCCAAGCTGGTGTTCCTTGTTGTCGTTCTTGGAAGAGGAAGAGGAAGAGGAGGAGGAGGAGGAAGAGGAAAGGAAGAGAAAGTGGTTATTGTTGCTGCTGTTGTTGTTGTTGTTATTATTGTTGTTGGTACAAGGCCATAACGCCACAAGGCAGCTCAAAACTCTTTTATAAATGTTATACTTAATCAGTCCTTCACGGGTTTGAAAAAGTCACCAGCACTGACACGTGTCTTTGTGTGTCCTTGTGTGTGTGTGTGTGTGTGTGTGTGTGTGTGTGTGTGTGTGCGTGTGCGTGTGCGTGTGCGTGTGTGTGTGTGTGTGTGTGTGTGTGCTTCACAGAATTATGCAAATCTAGATCCAGCCTTGTAAGCAATATTATTTAGTCAGTCTTCGCCTGCCAGTCGTGAGGTTTAAATTACACAGACGAACTTCTTGAAAAAAAATAAGAAGAGAAGAGAAGAGATTCCCCAAGCTATTTCTCTGCAAGTTCTTCCTTCTCCTCCTCCTCCTCCTCCTCCTCCTCCTTTTATAATAAACCACTTCTTTTCCAGTACGACGGACTGCACCTAAACAGCGTTGGGGATGCACGCTTGGGCAGACTTTTCAGTGACCAAGTTATTCTCAATAGGTCAAAAAACGCCGAGCGAACGAGAGCAGCAACGACGTCGTAGTTGCTCCGTGTAATGCCACCGCTGATCCAAATATTAATGCCACTGCTGATCCACATATTAAAGTTTGTTATGTAAATGCTCGCAGCATCAGAAATAAATTCACAGACCTCGAAGCTCTCGCGGCGATGGATCAGTACCACATCATAGGAGTCACAGAATCATGGTTAGATACGTCGAACAGAGATTACATTGCAGAATTTCAGTTACCTGGTTATACAATCTTTAGCTGTGAAAGAGAGAACAGAATTGGCGGTGGTGTAATCCTATATATTCACAGCTCGCTCCATCCGATCTCCATTAAAACAGAACCCATCAACGGTATTGACACAGTTTTTATCGAATTAAAGAGTAACTCAAGTAGAAAAATACTCGGATTGATTTACAGACCACCGGAGCGCACCGCTGAAATTGACCGCTTACTATTCGAATCAATCTCCGAAACAATTAGTCAATGCGAGACAATTATTATGGGTGATTTTAATTTGCCAGTAACGAGATGGGGAAATCCGTTACGATCTCATACAGGACACGACCTGTACACGAACTTATTAGAGAGCGAATTACATCAACACGTTCACGAACCGACGCGAGACTTAAATACCCTTGATCTCATTCTTTCAACAAGTAAAGATTTAGTCAGTAACGTAAATGTCGGCCCAGTTTTCAGTTCTAGTGACCATCGGATAATCACGTTCAATTTGAAAATTAAGGAAATAAAAGTAAAAGACAGTAAGGAGAAGGTACCAAATTATCAAAGGGCGAATTTCATCAGAATGCGATCAATTCTAGAAGACACTGACTGGAGTGAACTGTTGTCAGAGTCAGATATTGATAAGTCATGGGAGGCCTTTACCACAAAACTGAATGAAGTTATAAGCGTATGTGTACCGTATCGATACAGACGTTCAGCAAGGAAGAACAAACCAAAATGGTGGAACGAAGAGATAAAAAACAGCCTCTCTCTCAAAAAACACGCGTACAATAAGTACATATTAACTAAAAGCCAAGATGATAAAGTAGAGTTTGACAGAATTCGTCGCGATACTAAGAGATTGATAAAGCGTAGCAAGAAAAACCTGGAAGAATATATAGCGGAATCATGTAAATCAAATCCTAAAGAATTTTATAGTTTTGTTAAGAGTAAAAAAGCCCTTACCTGCAATATCGGTCCACTTACTAAAGGACATGGAAATCACACAAATGACGAAAACGAAATGGCTACAATCCTTAATAACTTTTTTGCATCCGTATTTACAGAAGAGGATTGCTCATCGTTTCAGCCACTTGAGATTAGAGGGAAAGTAAACTTCTTAAATGATATACTCATAGTAGAAAATGACGTTTTGCAAAAAATCAATAAGATGAAAACAAACAAAACCCCTGGACCAGATAAAATTTCCCCAAGAATCTTGAAAGAGGTCAAGCACCAGATCAGTAAACCGCTTACAATCTTATTCAATAAATCCTTAAGAGATGGTAAAGTCCCATCAGATTGGAAACGTGCAAATGTAACACAATCTTCAAAAAGGGGGACAAGTCACAACCCGGAAATTATAGGCCAATCAGTCTGACATCAGTTGTATGTAAATTAATGGAGACAATCATTCGTGACAATGTGGTGAAATTCCTTGAAGACAACGATATAATAAAACCCTCACAACATGGTTTTCGTAATAAACGTTCATGCTTAACTAACTTATTAGACTTCTTCCACAATGTTTTTGACGCGTACGATGAAAGCAGAGCAGTAGATGTCATATATCTGGATTTTCAAAAGGCTTTTGATAAAGTACCTCATCAACGATTGCTTAATAAACTAATGTCTCATGGTATCTCTGGTAGCATTTACAATTGGCTTCTGGACTGGCTCTCTGAACGTAAGCAGAGAGTAGTCTTAAACGGTGTCTCCTCTCAATGGTTTAAACGTTAAAAGTGGCGTACCACAAGGCTCAGTGCTTGGTCCTGTCTTATTTTTGATATATGTTAATGACATAGATGATGGGATCACTTGCAAAATATCGAAATTCGCTGACGATACGAAAATTCTCAGCAAAGTAACTACGACAATTGACAGAGAAGTCTTACAATCAGACCTAGATCGACTAACGTCTTGGGCCAATAAATGGCAAATGAAATTTAACGTTGAAAAATGCAAGGTACTACACATCGGAAGTAATAATGATCACGTTCAGTACTCAATGAATGGTAAATCACTTTCTACAGTAAACAAAGAAAAAGATCTGGGAATCACAATATCAAACGATTTAAAACCCAGTCAACATTGTTCAGAGGTAGTTAAAACTGCTAACAGATTGGTCGGCTTTATTGGGCGTACTTTCGAAAATAAATCAGAAAAAGTCATATTAAAACTGCATAATTCACTAGTACGACCCCATCTTGAGTATTGCGTACAGTTTTGGTCCCCATATTACAGAAAGGACATTGACAAACTGGAAAGAGTCCAGCGAAGAATAACAAAAATGATTCCAAGGCTGAAAAATAAACCTTATGAAGAAAGACTTAAAGAACTAAACTTATTCAGCCTAGAAAAACGAAGGATGCGAGGGGATTTAATTGAAATGTTCAAGATAATCAAAGGATTCGATAATATCAATGTAGAAGATTACATTACTTTTGATCGATCAAATATAACAAGACGACGTCATTCTTTTAAGATTATGGTAAAAGATTCACATCAAACGAAGCCAAGCACTTCTTTTTCAATCGGATCGTTAACGTTTGGAACTCCCTGCCCGCCAATATCGTCGACAGTAAAACAATTACTACGTTCAAAAATAGACTTGACAAATATTTAGAAGCCAATCCACAACTAAAATACTATCCGTTAACGTAGCAAACTTTGAGTAAGTTCATCCTGATGTACCTAACTTACGAAATGTCGATTCAAAAGACGTCGCTAGTGGCCTGACATCGCTTGCCAGGAAGTAGTGGTAGCAGTAGTGGTAGTGACAGTATGGTCTTGGTTGGCCTTCCTTTCCCTGCCAGCCATGGCTGGGGAGAGAAGCCTTCACCCTTACTATCCTGTATCCTTCACTCTAGAGTAGATAGTGTAGTCTCACAAACAGCCTCGTAAGGGCCAGCAGGCCTGTTGTTGTTTGTTCTTCCTATGTGTTCCTATGTGTCCTATGTGTTCCTCCTCCTCCTCCTCCTCCTCCTCCTCCTCCTCCTCCTCCTCCTCCTCCTCCTCCTCCTCCTCCTCCTCCTCCTCCTCGCCTTCCTTGGCCAGTCAGTAAATCTTGTGAAATAGTTTATCTGCGCCAATGGGTAAAGCCTCTTGCTCGGATTATGTCCTGAGGGAGGAGGAGGAGGAGGAGGAGGAGGAGGAGGAGGAGGAGGAGGAAGAAGAGGAGGAAGAAGAGGAGGAAGAAAAGGAAGAGGAGGAGGAGGAGGAGAAGGAGGAAGACGAGGAGGAAGAAGAGGAAGAGGAAGAGGAGGAGGAGTGTGCAAGGGGAGGGAAATGGAATGGAGAAGGGATGAAGAGGTGAAGGAAATGAGTGAGTTGTTGCTGGGAAGGATTGTCACTTATTACCGAATGTCAATGCGTGGAACCGTAAGTTAAGCCGTCTGTTGAAGGTGTGTGTGTGCGTGTGTGTGTGTGTGTGTGTGTGTATGTGTGTGTGCGTGTGCGTGTGCGTGTGCGTGTGTGTGTGTGTGTGTGTGTGTGTGTGTGTGTGTGTGTGTGTGTGTGTGTGTGTGTGTATGTGTATGTGTTCTGGGTAAAGCTAACAGCCTTGTGGTCCCTCTGCCTTACATAATAATAATAATAATAATAATAATAATAATAATATATCATGAAGTAACTTATTTATTTTGATAATTGACACATTTAGGTTGTAGCATAAAATAGAATAATTAAGAAATTGATTTATAACCTTTTAGTTATTCAATACATTTATATAGAATAGGAGAGCAAAATATTCCAGTAGGCATCAGTCCTCATTGTCATTTAAAAAGGAAGAAATGAAGTCAATTTGTATATTGTATATATGCTCATGACAATGAAAAGAAATTTGCATTGAATTGAATTGAATTGAATTGAATAAGCAAAGATATTTTTTCTTCCTAATTGTTTAAGGTACGCGAAGGTTTGGCTAAAAAAAATGTTCTTTATTTAATACTGCTTTAAATAAATAGAGAAATGTGCTCCCTTTCTCTTTCACACACACACACACACACACACACACACACACACACACACAGACACAGACACAGACACAGACACACACACACACACACACACACACACACACACACACACAGACACAGACACAGACACACACACACACACACACACACACACACACACACACACACACACACACACACACACACAGCGAGGAAGGGAAGGGATAGAGGGAGGAAGGGGATGGAGAATAAACCGGTAAATCATATGCAAAACTGTGGCAAAGTTTTAGCAAGTGTCTGAATAGAGGTTTTAGGGGCGCGGGGAAGGTGGGTGCGGGGCGGCGGCGGCGTGGGGCGAGGCACGATAATCACGCCTATCTGACTCTCCTTCCTTCTTTACCTCCGAGTCTAGTCTAGTCTAGTCTGTAACTTTTTCATGTCTCGCCGTCCATCCATTTATTCCCAGACGTGAGGGATTGTGCCGAAAAGGAGTCGCCCAAATGAACAGCGTCAACGATAACTTTGATAGAATCTGTGGGAAAGGAATGATTTTTTGTCTTTTCATTTTTTTTCTGGTTTTCTTAATTTTTTTTATCAGATGGTGAGGTTAACTCGTGTGTTTTTGCAGTTTTTTTTTCTTCTGGTGATTCAACATTGAGTCATTATTTCACATTCAGTCTTATCCAAGCTTGGAAAAAATTATTAGATTATGAATAATTTAATATTTGCTGGACTATCAATATGTATCTATATATCTATCAGTCTACCTATCTATCTTAATCTAACGTAATGTATAGAGTAGATATGAGCCTTTCTCTTTATTTATTTTTTCTACATAAAAGTATACCGGCCAAGGGCAAACAAAAATAAGTTTAAAAAGAAAAGAAAAATCCCGCTTGTCGCCAGACCCTGTAAAGATAAAGGCAGGGAGGGGGAGTAGGTGCAATAATTCAGCGTGAGAGGTGTCTAACATCATCTTGTGTGGAATATTTACAGGTAGTACAAGGTAACAGACTTAGAGAGTGTTATAAGTAGGTCTGGATTCTGCCTTGTGGGTTTAGATGCCAGTTGGTATGAAGCTCGATGACCGTGTTCCAGCGAAGCCAAGTATAATCCCTTGGAGTCCCTGGCTGGTATGAGATTATTACCTTGAGTCAGGGAGAGTCATGGGCTGAATCCTGTCCCCTCTGAGACCGTTTACAGACTGAGGAGCGAGGGAAGGAAGGGTAAGCCAAGCCAAGTCAAGCCAAACCATGGCAAGGCAAGGCAAGCCAAGGCAAGCCACCAACCCAACCCTTGTCTTAGATGCTAGTTGAGTGTAGTGCTGTTTGAACCCCATCCCATCCACCTCTCCCCCCCCCCTCTCTCTCTCTCTCTCTCTCTCTCTCTCTCTCTCTCTCTCTCTCTCTCTCTCTCTCTCTCTCTCTCTCTCTCTCTCTCTCTCTCTCTCTCTCTCTCTCTGTCTCTCTATCTCTCTCTCTATCTCTCTCTTTCTCTTTCTCTGCACACACACACACACACACACACACACACACACACACACACACACACACACACACAACACACACACACACACACACACACACACACACACACACACACACACACACACACACACACACACACTGAATTAACAATCAGTCGAATATAAAAGATTGTATAATTCATATGAAGTAACATGCTTTTCAAATAGAAAAATATATTAGAAGAATTATGAAAATGTGGATATCATATCATATTATATTATACCGCCGTGTTAATATAATATAACCGCGTCACTTACTTTTACTTTTGAAATGAAAATGTTGAGTGGAATGTTTTTTTAGTCGAAGCTTCAAATCCTGGGGATCATTCAGGGTAACACTCATTAATACGAAGTGCAAACCCTAATTTATCTATTTATCTATTTGATTATGTATTGACTTATTCATTTATTTATTTATTCAAGTATCGGCGTCAGATGAAGCACTTTTATACACTTGGGTTGAACTTTATAACTAAAGTAAATGTTCTTCATACCGTCAGACTGATATAAGTAAGGATTGAGTAGCAAGTTACATCACTGAACACGCGCATCAAGAACGTTGTTTAAAATTGAACCCCAGAAGAAAGATATTCGTAATTTTTCCATGGTATTGAAAAAAAGGATAGCGAGATGTTGTAAATGACCCTGAGAAAATATATATATAATTTCTTCATTGATTGAGAAAAATAATAATACGAAACATTGCATTAGGTTAGTTTAGGCTAGGTTATATTAGATTAGATTAGGTTAAGTTAGGTTAGGTTAGGTGGCAGCGTGGTGGTGGTACTTACATGAATGGTGCAAACAAGAAGGTGAATCTCCAGAGTGCATCGGAGTAATGGTCGTCGTTTGAGTAATGAATGGAGCGGTGAGACTCATTACAGTATTGCTGCATATCAGGCTAATGGAAGGCTATTAAGAGTCACAAAAAATGGTGGGCAGGTTCAGGGCTTCTTAGCAAACGAGGACGAGCAGAAAGCCGCAGACCAGGAGGAGGAGGAGGAGGGGGAAGAGGGAAAAGTGAGGAGGAGGAAGAGGAAGGGGAAGTGGAATGTAAAAGTAAGAGGTGAAAAGAAAGAAAAAAGGAGGAAAAGGAAAAGGTGGAGAGAGGAGAAATAGGAAGAGGAAGAAAGAAAAAATGGAAGAGGTGGAGGAAAAGGAAGAGGAGGAAAAGAGAAAGAGAAGAAGAACTAGGAAAAGGAAGAATAACAAGGAAGAAAATGAAGAATATGGAAGATGAAGAATAACAAAAAGAGGAATAACAAGGAAAATGAAGAATAACAAAAAGAAGAGGAGGAAAAAGAAGAAGAAGAAGAGGAGCAGTACCCATCGTTGCTCCAGGTGAGGGTATTCCCAGTCTGAAAGTGGCTGAAGGTAGGAGTGGGTTTGCATATATATGGAATCTTGCTTATATAATATTGGGGACTCAGAGCCAAGGAGGAAATGTTAGGTGAATGGAAATTTATTCATTTGACAAAAAACTGGATTTTCCTTCGACTTTGGGAGGGAAAGGGAAAAAAAAATGCCTTGAAAAGAAAAAAATATATATATGCCTCTCCTCTCCCTCTCCCTCTCTCTCTCTCTCTCTCTCTCTCTCTCTCTCTCTCTCTCTCTCTCTCTCTCTCTCTCTCTCTCTCTCTCTCTCTCTCTCTCTCTCTCTCTCTCTCTCTCTCTCTCGCTCTCTCTCTTTTTTTTTTTTTTTTGACATTGCGGGGGAAGAAAGTTGTTTTGCGTGTAGCATGTTTGTGTATTATAATCTGCATTAATGGAAGTAGAAAACAAACAAAAAAAGCTTTAAACCTAGAATCTTTTGAGCACTGAAAAGGAGAAGAGAACAGTTTATGCATCTCAAAGTATTTTATGTATGAGAATTTGCATAGACGTTTAATTTATGTATTAGGTAGTAGAGTACCTTTGTTGCCGTCCCCACAAAGAACAGGTAGAAGGGAAGGTAGAGGTAGGGGTGTGTAGGGGCACGTAAAGGGTGTACGTATAGGTAAGGGAGGAAGGTGAGTGAGTGGAGGGTGACTTTGTGTGTTACAGAGTAGCAAGGTTTAAGGGTAGGAAAGAAAATGGAATGTGGATGTGAAGGGAAGGAAGGAAGGTTTGGCGTGGGCAGGGCTGTATGGATGCCCAGGGAAGGAAGGAAGGAAGGAAGGAAGGGGGCGTCTGATGCATGTCAAGTTGAGAAGAAACTGCAAAGAGCGGACTGACTCTTCTCTTCCTCCGTGCACCTTTTTCAGCTCCGACTGCCGCTCAGGCGAGGAGGAAAAGACCCTTGAAATTTACGAACATAGTCAACATTAGAGAGCATTTCGGTATTAAACTGAGCAGATGAGGAGAAGGAAAAGGAGGAGGAGGAGGAGGAGGAGGAGGGGAGGAGGAGGAGGAGGAGGAGGAGGAGGAGGAGGAGGAGGAGGAAGAGGAAGAGGGAGGAGGAAGAGGAGAGGGAGGAGAGGGGGGAAACGGGAAGATGAAGAAGAAGTAGAGGTAGAGGAATAAAAAGAAAAACAAGAACAAGAATAATAATAAGTACAAAGGAAGAACAGACAGCAAAAGCTTTACTAGACCTAACGAGGCTGTCTGAGAAAGAGGAGGAGGAGGAGAAGGAGAAGAAAATAATAAATGGAGGATGTGAAACAAAAGCAACAACAGACAACAGCAATAACAACAACAACATCAACAACATTAACAGCAGCAGCAGCATTAGTGGAGGAGAAAGAGGAAAAGGAAGAGGAAGAAGATGAAGATGAATAAGAAAAAGCTCTAAGATTGGAAGGAAGCCAAGACGTCTGAAGATTGAGGAAAATAGAAAAAAAAAATAAAAAGTAAAAATCTGTCCACTTTTTTTTCCCTCCAATTTTATTCATGATATTATTATTTATTATTATTATTATTATTATATCTTCATTATCATCTTCACTCTTTGTTATGATGATG
>JAPQNM010000004.1:18674436-18676936 GCA_029783475.1 Metacarcinus magister
TGACTTACAGCAACATATAAACAAACCAAAGCTAGATAATAATATCCTCTACTTTTTTTTTTAATGACAAAAAAAATCTAGTCAATGATGTAGATGTCGGTCCAGTTTTCAGTTCTAGTAATCACCGAATAATCATGTTCAATATCAATGTAAAAAAAGGCAAAACAAAACTAAGTAAGGAAAAGATACCGAATTACCAGAGTGAATTATATCAGACAATGATCAATTTTAAATGACGCTGACTGGAATTTCAACATAATAAAATATTGATAAGTCATGGTAATTATTCCCCCCAAAATTGAACAATGCTATAAATGTATGCGTACCCTATCGTAATAGATGTCTAGTGACGAATAATAAACCGAAGTGGTGGAATAATGAAATAAAAGATAGCCTTCCTCTTGAAAAACGAGCATACGATGAATACATATGAACACGCAATCAAGGAGACAAATAAGAGTTTAAAAGAAACCACCGCGAAGCTGAGAGAATAATATCATTTAGTAAAAAAAACTTGAAGAATATATAGCAGAAGCAAGTAAATAAGTAAAATAATTTTATAGCAATGTGCATAATTGAAGAGTTAAACGAAAAATATAGATAATTATTCCCAGGCTTAGAAATGTACCCTATGAAGGAAGACTTAAAGAGCCAAACTTTTTCAGCCTTTTATTTTGTTTGTCTTGGCCTATAACACCTGTAGGCCATCTACTGCACGGCTCTGATGCCCTGTAGGACTTTTTGAGAGCCGTGATGATGGTAGTTGACCATCGCCCGTTAGTAGTGCAGGCAGTATTTTTCAAGTAACGCCTGTGAAGATTCATGCCGCCCCCTGAAGTTCCCCATGCACTCGTAGCCGAAGACAGGGTTGAATAGCAGCATGTGAGTTTCTACGGCCACTCGACGATAGCTTGAAAAATGGCCAAGTTTCGGTGGATTCGAACTCGGGACATCGAGCTCACCACTTCCGTGCCCTGACCACTCGGCCACCACCTTCCCTAAAATCGAGTCTTTAACGCCTGGAATTTTCTGCAATGCAATGTTATTGCCAATAAACGCGTAGAGATTTCAAGAACAGACTAGACAAGTACTTTGACTCCAATCTTATACGTTTTTTTTCTATATCACAAACTGTTGGCGCCAGTAGACTTTATGGACTCTGCCTCTGCCCGTTATTTGGCGTAGGTTATTAGATTATTTATAGGGACGCGTGACGCCTCGCATGTCGACGTTCTCTCTTGAATATGTTGAAAACGAGAGAGGTTATTGCTGCTACAGCCTCAAATGCATATAACATTGTAAGTCCCGTCTGAGGACAGTATGGCAGCAATTTTGGTAATCTTTGGCCACTCGGCGGTAATACCAAAGATAGAAAAGTGGCCAGCGGATATCGGGGGATCGAACCCGGGACCCTAGGTTCACATGCCCGAACGTTGACCACTGTACTACCGTTATTGTGAATAAATTTAATCAAGTTATGCGAATATGTTTATTAAATTTAACTTTTTGGAATTTGTTGCTGGTGGTCTGGCACTGCATGTTATCCGCTGGGTAGAAGTAGTAGTAGTTATTCATTATCTCATTCCGATAAAAGAAATTCCATGTACTTATTTTTTTTTTCATGCTGCATGGATTTTCTATTTCTTCCTTTCCTGCCAGCCTCGGCTGGAGAGAGCGGTGGGTTTAGAGGAGCCTTCGGTTTTACTGTCCTGTCCCTCTCCAGATTAGATAGTGTGGTTTGTTACAAACAGCCTTGTAAGGGCCAACAGGTCTGCTGTCGTTTTTCTTCTTTTGTGTTCCTTTGTTCCTTTATTTTCATCCTCCTCCTCTTCCTCCTCCTCCTCCTTCCAAATAACGCTTTTGCCCCCTCCTTCATATTCTTCCTTTCACAGAGCAGTGAGGAGGAGGAGTGAGTGAGTGATTTAACATAAGGCATTGTAGTGAGGAGGAGGATGTGGAGAAGGAGGAGGAAGAGGAGGAGGAGGAGGAGGAGGAGGAGGAAGAAGAAGAGGAAGAGGAAGAGGAAGAGGAGGAGGATGATGATGAGGATGAATGAGTACAAAGGAGTACAAAGAAAGAACAGACAGCAACAGTCCTACTGGACGTAACGAGGCTGTTCTTGTGGCTACACTACTACTTTGATATCTACTTCATAGAGACGAAAGGACAGCAAAGTGAAAGACTCCTCCTCACCCTTCCCACCGAAGCTGGCTGGAAGAGGGATTGATACTATGTAATATGAACAAACTATCATGTAATTTATATAGGAAAGTTAAAAAACAAGAGTAATCTACGGCTATTGATACTACGGAAGAAAAAAAATATAATAATAATGATGATGATGATGATGATGATGATGATGATGATGATGATGATGATGATGATGATGATGATGATGATGATGATGAGGATGAGAAGGAAGAAGTGGTGGTGGTGGTCAGAGGCGTAACAATAGGGTGGCCTTAGTTGCAAAATGCCACGGGCCTCAGCTGCCTATGGG
>JAPQNM010000004.1:18689436-18694592 GCA_029783475.1 Metacarcinus magister
TCCAGTGATCATGTGAGCGAGAATGCTCTTCGTGGTGAAGTGAGTAATGTAACGCTACAGGGCTTCCGCAGTGTGGATCGTAGTGAGTTGAAGAGGCACTGTGGGGCCTCTCCAACAGTGATGCTCTGGGTGTGGATGGGCTGTCTGTGAGGGGTGTTCAAGTATGCGCCTTCCAGCCTGATCACATGGCTCTGTCTCTTCAGTAATGCCTGCATCTACCACCAGTACATACCCAATCAGGTCTTGGCTGTGCTACTGGTGCCTTAATTAAGAGTAAAGTGAAGAACCCTCCTACCTCTAGCAACTATAGGCCCATTGTCATAGCTACAGTCCTGTCCAAGGCAGTGGAGAAAGTGGTGATCCACCGTTTTGAAGCCTACCTGTAAACTTTGGACAGTCAGTTCAGTTACAAAAAGGGACATGGTGCTGATATGTGTGTAGACATTGAAGAATATCATACAGTATTATACTTCCAGAGGTTCACCTGTTTACCTTTGTATACTTGATGCTAGCAAGGTCTTTGACAGAGTGAACTACTGGAAGCCTTGCAATAAACTTGTAGTTAGAGGCACTCCTGGATACCTTGTCAATCCCCTAATTTTTTAATACACTACCCAAGGAATTTACTGTCAAGTGGGATAATTTTTTCTCGCTGCCACTTAAGACAGCCAATGGTATTCAAGGAGGGATCTTGCCTCTTTACTTGTATAATGTCTAAATGCCACCCTTCGTGATACGGGTATAGGCAGCCACATACATGACTCACTGATTTATGGTGATGATATGGCATTGCTTGCACCTTCAGTAGATGCTCTGCAAGGTGTATGTTGCTACGCATGAAATTATCTATAACACCTCTAAGACAGAATGCTATAAGATGAGTTATTTTGAATCAGCACAACTCAATAAACGTGCGCTCAACTTTGTGGATAGGTTCACATACTTAGGCCATGTCTTGCACCGTGACATCACTGATGATGCTGACATCAGGAAGCAGACCACCAAGCTTGCAGTCAAGGGTAACACACTGCTGCAAAAGTTTTTTCACTGTAGTCTGGAGGTGAAGCTGGAATTCTTTAGGAGACACTATTATTATCTCTATTGCAACTTACGGTGGTCGCATTTCAAGGTGGCCACTATGAACGGTCTTAGGGTCTGTCACAACGACGTTCTTTAGAGGTATCTGGGGATATCCAGATGAACCAGCTCATCCCTGGCAGTCACCGGTAGCGGGGTGAAAAGTAGTCTGGGTGTGATTCGTTGACACTCCTTGCTCAACATTGAAGAGTAATGTGGAGCAATCTGGTAACTCCATCATCACCTCCGTCAGGCAAAGGTCGGCCTATGTATGTGGTTCTATACAACGGGCGTGGCTGGGTCTATGGTTTGTGTAGTTTGAGGGATAGTGGAGCTATACCTAAGTGTAACATGTATACCTAGGTTTACATGATCTTTTTAGTTACTAGCATTTTTTTTTTTATTGTGTAAATAGTATTAAGGGTTTTAGTATAGTATAATTGTCATTATTATGTGGTATTACTATAATTGTTATTATTTCTTATTTTTTATTATTATTACTATTATTTTGATCAATATTTTTAATATTATTATTATCATTATTATTATTATTGATATTATTTTTGTTATTATTATTATTATTATTATTATTATTATTATTATTATTATTATTATTATCATTAGTATTAATTCACAAGATATCATAAGCTAAGGAACACGTATTTTTGTATTCAATGCATAATGTGACTGTACCATTACTCTTTACCATACACGGACATCACACAACATTGCGACAAGGAGCACACATCATGAACTGAGGTTTCCTCGGTGCACAACATTTCACGTCGAGCAGAGTGTCCTTGTCAGGGGTTGTACGACATGGAAACAACTTCCAGACGACACTAAAAATCTAATTTATAAGAACATGCTCAAGTCAAGGATTAACCGAGAATCAATTGCTAAAATCTAAGCTTTATTACATGTCTGGTGACAAAAAAAATAATCGTGCTTGTACTCATGTATATGGATGCAAGCATGGATGGAAGAGGGCAAGTAAATACGAGGGATATTATATCCATGTGTGTGCATGTGGAATGGGTGAAAACTTGTGTATGATCATATAGGTGTGGATGAATATGTATATGTAGGTATATCTATGTATTAACGTATGTGTGTATATGCAAGTACGTATATATGTATTTGTTTAATGTATGTATGTATATATATATATATATATATATATATATATATATATATATATATATATATAATATAAATATATATATGTGTGTGTGTGTGTGTGTGTGTGTGTGTGTGTGTGTGTGTGTGTGTGTGTGTGTGTACAAATTTAAATAGATACAATGAATAGTTGGTTTGGGCATGATGGCTGAGTTCCAGTTGGGTGGCACGGAATCTTATATATATATATATATATATATATATATATATATATATATATATATATATATATATATATATATATAATTTATATACGTATTAAAAATGTTACTTTTTAATTTGACAATAAGCGTGAATATATTGGTATATTTTACGTCCAGCAAGTGATTAATGAGATACTATTGATTAATGTGCAACCATTTATATATTATGTTCAGTTGTCTATGGTCATTGCCATAAGAAATTGAACCGAGAGGTAATGATACAAACCCGTAATAGATCATTTGTTCATTGCGCCATGTAATAAAACTCATCATGGATTTCCTTATACTAAATTGTAACATGACGGCAATTAAACTATTATTAGTATTATTATTCTCTCTCTCTCTCTCTCTCTCTCTCTCTCTCTCTCTCTCTCTCTCTCTCTCTCTCTCTCTCTCTCTCTCTCTCTCTCTCCTCTCTCTCTCTCTCTCTCTCTCTCTCTCTCTCTCTCTCTCTCTCTCTCTCTCTCTCTCTCTCTCTCTCTCTCTCTCTCTCTCTCTCTCTCTCTCTCTCTCTCTCTCTCTTTCTCTTTCTCTCTCTTTTCTCTTCTCTCTCTCTCTCTTCTCTCTCTCTCTCTCTCTCTCTCTCTCTCTCTCTCTCTCTCTCTCTCTCTCTCTCTCTCTCTCTCTCTCTCTCTCTCTCTCTCTCTCTCGCTTGCTCTCGATGGCTGGGAGTGGAGTTTTGTATTGACGAAACAATCAATGTTGATTAAACTCCACTTGGACCTTGATGATCATTATGGTCTCACTGGTAAGATGTTGCGTACATTGAGTGTCCTGTCAGGGGTTTGATCTCTGGCTGCAGGTCTCTTATGGTTTTAGATTAATATGTGTGTCGAAACACAAAAAATTACAGTTTGTGCAAAGCTACAGGTTTCCGTGTTGTATGCCTAAAATAATAATGACGTAATAATGGTACATACAACAAACTTTGATGCCGAAATATATTGAGGTACATGTAATATCAAAAAGTTAACTTTTATTAATTTCTTATTGTCATTATTATTTTGATTTTGATCTGTATGTATGTATAAGTATACTAGTGCATTCATTTTTTTCCTTTATTGTGTTCAATTCATGATTCTTTTTCTTTCATTCTTAATAGTTTTTGTTGCAACAGCGGTAAGGTGACTGGCTGTTGCATGGAGTGCTTCCTGTGGTAGTCAAGAATGTTTTGCCACCACACTGGACGAGGAGCGAATTTAACAAACCAAACTACTTCCTTACCCAGCCTTTCTAAATTTGCATGAGGTCCACCGTAATATTTTTGGAACGGTAGATGTTCTATGCCAGCCCGCCTTGCCAGGAGTCCTGTGATGTAAGCGTCATCCACCCACAGATAAGGAACGGTCTTCCTGGCTTCAAGGAGTCTTGGGATAAGCCTTGTCTGTAGAAACCACACGCCACCAGAGCAGTAGAGCGGGTATTCCTTAGCCGGGTATTCCTCGTATCTTACCTTATACCGCCCTATCCTCAAGGCAGGACCAGACATGAAGCTGCATACAAACTTTTGCTTCGAATCATTGTCCAGTTGTTGTAGAGCTCGATGGTATAATAATATATCAATGTACGTGTCATCATCAGAATGAAGAGTCCAAGGAACATCAGCGCAGTGCTGGTTGATCCAGTAGAGGCCGGCTAGACCCTTGTATGTCAGCAGACGGTAATGGTCGCCGTAATCCCCCTGTTAATACACACAAGAAAAATATTCTTTCAGAACCATGTATCTCCACTACAAAATACTGAAAAAGTTTTTATATATAAAAATATATTTTGTTCATGATAACATCTATTTACATATATCAGGAAGAAATCTGTCACTAAAACGGATTAAGGCAGAAAAAAAAGGTTGAAAGTGAGCACCGCAGAAAACGAAATTAAAACTTTATGAATAGTAGGTAGACAAAATATTGATGGGGAAAAAAAACACGCACCAATCCTTACGTGGGACTTAATACGAATTTTTCAGCTGAGTTATTAGTATGTCAAGTATTTAAGCATCTATTAAACAGTAAACATGTTCTATCCCATCATACTAAAAACAGCTAACCTGGACAATGTCATGATATCGTTCACTCTCTTCCAGAACTATTCTTTGTTCCTGTTCATTCTTGGCACGCCCCACCATGAACACAACGCCGATGTTGGTATTCATGGGGCCCATGTCGTAGGCAGAGGCGTTGCCCCAAGTACTTCTGGTATCTCTTCGTTGTTTAACATGAAGAATGGAGGAGTGAACGTAGGCAATGATCTGTAACTTGGGTCGTCGTTGGCAATAATCGGCCTCTTCGATGAGGAACCTCTTAGGGATGTCAGGAGGCTGGTGGAGCGGGGACGTTTCAGGATCTTGTGGAATAAATGTCGACGATGGTACCTGCATTAAGAAAAGAAAAAGATCTTCCCTTTTCAATTAATCTGTAATAATAAATGTTACTTCACATAAAAAAGCACTACGTTAGATCGTAACAATAACTGTTATTTCACATAAAAAAAACCACTAAGTTAGATCATAAGGGGCAAAACAAAATGTATACAACTCTCCCAGCAAGGTCATTTAATGGAAACCTAAGGTGTACAAACACAATTATACCCATTTTAGATCAACTCCAAGGAAACCATCAGCTCATGTAAGTAGTTTGAAATAGAAAAAACAGTTCATTCTCGTTTTATGAATCAGAATCAACTCACAGCATGAGATAG
>JAPQNM010000004.1:18697939-18730386 GCA_029783475.1 Metacarcinus magister
CCAGGCTGCATCCCTGAGGACTCCATCACTTGGGAGGGCGCACGCAGCAAGCAGATTAACATCAAGAACTTCCTGCAGCAGGCGGAGGCGTACGGTGCGCCCAAGGCCAAGCTGTTCCATCTCGAGGATCTCCTCCACCTCCGACACATTCCCAGGGTGACCAGGTGTATCTACTTCCTCGCCAAACTGGTAAGTCCTGGCGAGGAGAATGGTCAAAGCTGTTTTTATTTATCTATTTGGGTTTTTTTTCTTACTTGAACACTGACCAACAAGGGACTATGAAATTAAATAAAAGAATGATACAGAATACCATTGTGAAAAAAGCTTTGCTATATGCAATCATGGGAAGAACCTAGAAGTAGCTTAGTGTTGTCATCCAACATTGGATCGTTGAGGGCGGGACGTAATAGGTCGTCTTCACCAGGTGGCGGAAGATCCCAAACTTGAAGGCTGCCCTAGGCTGGGAGACGAACCGAGCTTCATGCAGGAGCACAAAAAGAAGGTCGACGTTCCTGGACATAGGGACACTAAGGACGTGATGGCTCAGCTCACTACTGAGAAGAAAAAAGAGGACAAAAAATTGGAGAAGCATTCCCTTTACCAGTAAGGACCGGAAGTGAGAAGAGGCAGACAAGAGAATGTGAACGAATGGACGAAGAAAATTTGCAAGACTAAACATTACTGATAAAGCAACGACTGCTGCAGAGTGAGTGGCCGAACAGTTGCACTATTTACACCTACAGTAGATTATGTAGTTTTCTTACAGGATACTGAAGCTGTTAGTTTGGCTCAGTGTCGGTAGTGTTGGCAGTAGTTGGCACCCACACCTTGCACGGGTCACCTGATTAGTCATGGCTTTAAGAGAACTTAGGCCCATGAAGTAGTGTAGAACTTAAGTATTTTTCATTTCCTCACGATTACCCTTTTAGAACGAAGGAAGACTGCGTGTTAGTCTTAGATCATTAGTTCCATAATCTGCGTCTTAGATATGTATAATTGCCTTGGTGTGTGTAAATCTGTAATATCGTAATCATTGTGTTCAGGCTCTGATCGACACATCAAACCATATGGTTGTTCATATTAGAGGATTAACATGTATGGTCACGCAGCTTTCATGACGCCGGTAAAACAGTTACTGAAGTGTATACGCAGTCTTTGCGATTGTGTGACGAGTGTACTCTAGCAGTAAGGAGGAGGGAGGTAAGGGTGTTCACTTGGTGTGAGGCATGTCCTGGTCATCACAGTGCTCGAACTTTCTTCGTCACTCCTATGTAAGCATTGATTGGTCGTTACCTTCCACTACCATCGCATTGTTAATACAAGAAGTTTGTTACCCTGAGGCCAGGTTTCATTTTCCTCATATTTGGAAATACTTTGTATTTAAGGTTACAGTAAACCTTGTCAGCGATGCAGTTAACAAGTACGTTTAAGCAGATTATGGTCTGCAGGTTCGCAGTGGCTGTTCATCATCAAGGTTGCCTATTACAGCATTGATCAGTGTGAAGTGGGGTGAAGAAGCATGCAGTCCTTCAAAAGTGTACGCGTTATATATATATATATATATATATATATATATATATATATATATATATATATATATATATATATATTGGCTGTATATATATATATATATATATATATATATATATATATATATATATATATATATATATATATTGGCTGTATAGCCTACCAGTTCTATATTCAGGAATACCATTATTCTAACCACATTCACCATACAAGGCCTGGATTTTAGCATTGTAGCCTAGTAATCATTGAAACCGTTAAAAAGCAGTCGTCATAATTTTAGAAACTGATCACCATACAAGGTAAGTGTTTGTAGACTTTGTAAGGATACATAGCAACGTCATCAGCAGAGAACAGTTAATTACTTCATACATTTTAGGGGATAATAGCCTGGAATATAGATATATTATTATTAATAGTATTATTATTATTATTAGTAGTAGTAGTAGTAGTGTATATGTAGTAATTGTAGCAGTAGTAGTGTTTATTTTCTTTACTCAAGAAATCAAGGACATCATGAATTTTGGTGCATACATTCATGAACTCGGCACAGTCTACACGACATACATATCATACCAAACAATAGTTTCAACCATGAATTCCGTGAATTACCTCGGCCGTGTTATGAACAGAACGAAGACCTGCAAACTTATACAAGTCGTAATATGTCATTCATTTATACAATAGTAAACTTAACAGTAGGTACGTGAAATAAACTATACAAAAAAAAATTTAATCTCAGGATATGATTAACGTTAAAGTGATGCATAGTGATATCGTACCGTTTGATCCTTTTCACATTCTGATCTCGTAACTTTCCTGCGACATAAATCGTACTTAAGACAGCTGTACTTGAGAATAAGATTATGTATGTAATTCATGTCAATAGTGGCAAGGAGGTCCTTAATGTAAATCCACTCTTCAATTTCATGGCTACATTCTGCTTATAAAGTTTCGAGGCTCCGAAGCGTCCCAGTGCTCTCCAACGACCCAGATGACTAGTAGTTTCACATTAATCGAAGCTTCGAATGAACGTAAAAACGGTCACTTCCAAATAGTTTGAGGACATACAATATCTAACTTTGTTTTAATTCTTGCTTTCTATTTCATATTGTTTACATTGTACTTGTTCATCATCAGTTTCCTTTAGTTTTTTTTCTTCTCTATCTCTGTCTCTCGGCAGTACACTTTTAACGATCATCAAGACAGCTTAATCACTCCATTTATTATACGTTACTTCTTTAAATATAGTATTGGTTTTGGAAGGTGATGTTGGTGTGGTAGATGGCCAATCATGGTATAAAACTCCCATTAATTGGCATAGTTTTACAAAGTTTGAAATTATTGTAATTCCATCTTAAATCAAATCACTTTCATTGGGATTCCGGAGTGAAGTTTGGTCTAACATCGTGTTCCTGAGTGGCGTGATTACCTACAGTATTACCTTCTTAGCAATGATTGATATGGTGTTGTTTTCTATTTTTCATACAAATCAACTGTAGGGAAACTTCTTCACAGTTGAGATCAATTATATAATATTGTTACGGCACCCCTCCTTTTTCACTCACTAAGGCAGGGTGTCGCAAAACACGTTACCTCTCCTTACCTGAGGAACGCCCTCCTTGGATCCGTCTAGCGGGAGTTGGCGGGACGGGAAAAGATTAAAACACACAGACAACACTTCTCGTTTCCGCTTACAGGGTACAACACCACAGCACAGCCTCAGGGCACAGAGTTCCCCACAAGATGTTCACCCAGAACACACAGACTCCACAAGTTCACACAGCAGCCTCCATACAGCCATGCACTCCCTTCGCGAAGGCAGGGCCTAAGGAAGCAAGAGCGCCATTTCTCCGGCCACCCTCTCCACTTCCCTCCAAGGTAACTCGCCCTTCACGCTCCCAGGAGTCAGGCCCAGCAAGCACGGCTCATCCCCTGGCCCCTTGAGGTTCTCACTGTGCCCAGTGACTCCCACGAAGACCTTCCGACATGGATTCCCCTCCACGGCGCCGTCCCTCGACTGCCATGGCTCCAGTGTAGCGACCTCTTAGGCTGCCTGGGGCCACGGGAGTGTTACCTGCTGCAAAACTATCCCGCCCCACTCACAGCGCTTTCCACGCGCCCCTCGGTCTCCGCCTTTACCTCTGTGAGAGACTGGCCAGTTCATCACAGAGGCCCTCGTGCTCTGTCCCTGTGCGTCTATTTCACTGTGTGTTCTTCCTCTCCCGTCCAGCTCAACCACGGACCGCTACAACACTGTTCTGAGTCACAGAACAGCTAGGATTCCACTTTTTGACACCATTGTTATGGCACCCACCTTTTTACTCACTTAGGTGGGTGTCACCATCCACGTCACCTCTTTACCTGGGACACTAAGGAGATGAATGCCTTCCTAGGTTCTTGTAGCGGGGGTTAGAGAGACAGGGAGGTTAGTCAAACACGCACAACTCGTCTCCTTTCCTTGTGTATTAATACAAGCACGCTTACAGGGTACAACACGACAGCACTGCCTCAACACTCGACACAAGATACTGGGATTTATTAGTAGGTGTGTGACAAATAGGAGTTCTGAGGTCATTCTGAAGTTGTATTTAGCGCTAGTTAGACCCCACCTAGATTATGCAGCTCAATTTTGATCCCCTTATTATAGGAAGGATATAGGCTCCTTGGAGGCAGTCCAGAGAAGAATAACCAAGATGATTCAGGGGCTGAGAAATTTACCCTACAAAGATAGGTTAAAACGTCTTAATCTCCATTCCCTAGAGAGGAGGAGGGCAAGAGAGGATATGATTGAGGTTTTCAAATGGGTAAAAGGAATTAATAAGGGAAACATTTATCAGGTTTTAGAAATTAGTAGTCAGGATAGGACACGTGGAAATGGGTACAAGCTAGAAAAACTTAGATTCAGGACAGACCTAGGTATAGATATTGGTTCACTAACAGAGTGGTGAACGATTGGAATAAGCTGGGTAGACACGTAGTAAGTGCTTAGTCAATAGGTAGCTTTAAAAGATGGTTGGATCAGAGTATGGATAGGGATGACAGGTGGGATGGCTAAATATTCGATTATTCCAAGGGTGGGAGACAAGGAGCTGCCTCGTGTAGGTCATCAACTGGCCTCTTGCAGTCTCCTCATTTCTTGTGTTTTTATGTTCTTATGACAGTACAACACAAGACGACCGCACACAACAGCACACGACGACAGCACAGTGCACAACAGTACTCTCTTTCCTCTGGTTTTCACATGCTAGCTTCTTTCTCTTGTGTGTTTCTGTTTCTTCCTCACTCTCCTAATGCCTTACAACAACTTATATAAGCTCGGCTGGCTTCTGATAGTCTACGTACCTTTGCTCCTCCTATCAACCAACCACATCTAAACACACTTTACCACGACTGTGCATGGCTGAAACACACAAACTTACTCACTAACACAAATATGTAGGTCATGCTTATCTCTGATCTGTCAACGCTCGCACAGGCTCGCCGAACCTACTCCCTTCTACACCACCAGCAAGTCTAAAACATTTACATGCTAAATGCATCGCCGCAACATTATGATTGTAAATTTTGTGGATTAGTTTCCTTTAATTCATTGATTTAAGATTTTTTAAATAATTGTTTACAGATCTTATTAATTACTTAATAAATATTCTCGCTTTTGCCCTACTGGGCAAGGCAAGGGCCCTACTGGGAAGGGATACTTACTGAGTATAGGATCTGAATTCATGGCTAAAACGGGAATTGCATCTCAACTGGCGGAAATCCCGCACCACCCTCTGGCTAACACTTTTAAATATAGCAGAGGAGTTTATCTTCTTTCCCCTCATGCACCTGTACCTGTCGCCTTAATCTTAGAAAAACTGTGGTAGGAAAAGTGCAGAAATGAAGCGGCGAGACATTAATTGATACGATAATAGTCAGGAATAGGGCTTGCAGTGGTTACGTCTATCACAAAAGGAGGTTTAAAAAATAAATAAATAAAAAATTTCTTCCCCGCAGATGATGGTTTTGAAAGGACTTCTACATATGTATCACTATCAATATCCTCTCAAAAAAATATTCTTCCAGTATCCTCATCGTCATTAAAGACACTGTTGATAGGCCTTTTTGTAAGCCAGCATTCAGTGACAAAGTAATCAATGCCCGTTTGATACTGGCAGGCAGCAGAGTATGGAGGTGGTTATTTTATTCAGTAAACTTCAAGTAATCTATTTCGTGGTGATCAGAAGAGTATGGACAATCTACACCACATCACTCCCCCTTCCATCCCCTTCTATACTTCACTCTCACTCATCATACAATCACTCCACAACCATTTATATGGGTTTCTTGTACACCCATAATGTCCAATCTTCCTCCCTCAAAACTCTCAACTAATTTCCTTATTTTCACACGCTCAGGTCATTTACATGAATTGATCCCACTCTCAAACATGCATTTTCCCTCCCAGGCAAAGGTGGAGGCCCCTCTCCACCCTTAGCCATTTTTGTCCTCCTACTATGGAGTCACTGGCAGCTGGCAAAGTTAACGCAGTGCTCTATCGGAGGAGTGAATGATTTAATGCGAAGAAAGTAAGCACTAAGCTAAAAGCAAAGAGATAACAAAAAGGCAAAGTATAGGGACGGAAAAAGAACAGTCAGTTGTAGTGAAATGATTAGATCAAATAGAGGATGTGAGTTTGTCAAAGAACAGCAAACTAGAGCTATAGTGGGATTTAGAGACATCACTACAAACATGAGTGCGATTGGCATGAATAGAAAAGTGTTCAAGAAAAAAAGGATTGTAAGAAATACGTTGGTGTATAAGACTTGGTAGAACATAGAGAGTTTGCAGAGGAGGTAATTTCCATGGGAGAGGCCATTTTTTTGAAAGAAAGTTAATGTGTTATGATAATTATAGGAAAACCGGAGTACTGGAATCTTGGAGAGAGGATAAATTATATAATAGGGATTCATGAAAGAACCCAGGAGGTAAGGGATAATCAAGAGATTGGGCAAGTAGGGGGAGGAAGCGGGGGAGTGAGGGAAGGTCACAGGGTGGAGGATGAAGTCTTGCCGGAACACAGAGGGTGTTATCAGAAGTGGAATGTGATGAAATAGAGGATGGGAAAGGGAGTGACGCATTAATGAAAGGTTTTGCTATAAAGGCTTCAATGGCAAAGATGGTCTCACTAGGAGAAGAAGTAGAGAAGACAATAGACAAAAGGAGTAAACTTTTTCTTGGCAGGAGATTGCAGAGAAGACATTTTAGAGATTAAGAATGAAGTCATATCAGTTGATGGTTTTGGAAGGGAATCACAGGAGTGACGCTTGATTGGTGTAAGAATACGGCGTGAGGGGAGCGAGGTTTGAAGTTGAATGAGTAGATGTTGGGGTGTCAGGGTTTAGTAAAGAAAAATAATTAGTCACCGGCACTGAAGGTACTACAGAAGGGATGAGAGGAATGGAAGGGGAAGAAGGAAGAGATGGGGATGAAGAGAAGGTAATAGCAGTGGAAGAGGTAATTGTGCTAGATGAAGGAACAAGGAGTGGGAGAGGAAGAAGTATGAGGGGAGGCAGGAGGATAGGATGTAGTAGTTAGAAAGGTAGTGCTAGCTGTAGTCTTTGGGGTGTTAGTAGAGATGTGCTGAGGGAGAGGAAACTGTTGGAAGCCTTTGAGACAGGCTTCTTGTTTAGCTTCTTTGAGTGTTAGGCCATGTTTGAAGTGGAGGGCAGCAACCTCCAATTCAAATTTTTAGATGGGACTGCATTGGAAGAAGACATAATGTTCTTAGATGCAGTTTGCACAGATGCACTTTGTTGAGGGTCAGTTTATACGGGTATGGCCAGGTGAGGCACAGAGAGGGGAGCGTGCAGTAGATCTACAGTTTTTGCTAGATGTTCGAATCTCCAGCAGTTTTGGCACTGACTGAGGGGCGGAATGTAAGTTTTAACTTTATAGAAGGTCCCACCTATGTATACACTGTTTGGAAGATCTTGTCCTTTGAATGTAATTCTTGCATTATTTACTGGATATTTGCCTTGGCCACGAGGGTTAATGGTAAAGCAGGACACATGAGCAATATCATGCTTGTCTGCAATCAGTTCAAAGCAGTCACAAGAATTACCGGCCCAACTGACACCCACTGGGCAAATTTCATGTGGTACCAGTACGAGTGTTCAGTTGGGTATCGGGGGACACTGGAAAAGGTTTCCCATCTAGGTCTTTTAGGCCGGGAGCAGACGAGCGACTCTATGGCGCCACAGGGTAGTGTCGGTGTGGTGGGGATGTGGCTTCCTATAGGTTTCCATTGTTTAGAGGCGAAGTCATGCACATGACCATCTGTGGCGCTGGATCGTGGCGGGCTGTCGTTGATCCCCGCCACTGCGTGGCGTGGCTTTGTGTTGAGGACCCGCGCACATGAGCACCTGCGGCTGAGCTAGGGGCATATGGCTTCACTGACATCTAACAGACTGCCTGCCAGTCACATACCAAACGTTGGTGAAGCAACAAGTCGCATTTTTCTCTTCGCCACACTGACCATGTCTATACTAGATCTAGATCGCTTTATTATTGAAATTGAAGACCGACCAGCGATATGGGACGTACGCTGCAATGACTACAGTAATAAGATATCAAAAGCCAAGGCATGGGAAGGGATGTTTGGACCAAATAAGCTAAGGAGCTCATTAAAACTTTCTTGGGACATCCTGAAGTAGTTGAAGAATTTTGCACTGTCTGCTCTCAAATCACCCATTATGGTGTAAAATTGTCCATGAGTCAGCCTCGATGAAGTTAATGGGTGCATCCATATTGCTCTCTGTCTTTTACGACAACGATGGCGGCGCCAGAGAAGCAGTAAATGCAACTGCTTCGTCCTCAGAGTCCATGCTGATACTGGAACTAAGACCGCCGGGGGCGTGGCGCAGTGGCGTGGCTCTGCCCATACACACGGGCGTCTCTGTGGCGTAGCTAAGTCAGGACACAGAGGCAGACACAGTGTGGCGGACACAGTGTGGTGAACACAAAGTCGCTCATCTGCTCCCGGCCTTAGGGTAGGCGGTTAGAGAAGTTTTCAGAGCCATGGTCAGAGGCGTGTCCTTGTCAAAGCCAGGGAAGTCTGAGGAATAATTTTTTTGAGGTGCATTCCCCAATGCATTTGCTAATTTTGAGTTTTCATAACTGGCCATGGTGAGCCGAATATGAATGGGGGATATGACTGGTCTGCTCCCCATAATCCCCATTTGGAGTAAGGGCAATGAAAACTCTCACACAATAGGAAAAGAAGGGGATAGTGGAAGATAAGAAAGAAAAGACATGAAACGAGGGAAAATAAAGCTAGAAAAAAAAAAAGGCTAAGCAATAATTGGTTGGACCAGACTAAGTCTGAGGTATCATTGCATCGGGCCACAATCTCTGGTTCCTGGGCCCCTCCACAGCGGCAACAAGCTTGGCAACAGAGGGGCTCTACCGTAGGAACATGGGCCACAGATAGTCGGGTTAAAATGCTTAAACCAAACAGTTGACGTTAACTGGCCTCTGCCTGTTTGTTCCACCATAACAGGTGTACTAACAGTGTTACCACGTGAAGGTGGGGATGACCTATGGTACAACCTTTACCAAGATTCTTGCAGAATTACCACATTTCTCCTTCGATAATATAATTTTTTTCTTGCAATAAAACCACATCCTCCATTTGATCTGACCATTTCACTATAACTAACCATTCTTTCCTTCTCCATATTTTACCTTGCCATTATTTCCTTGGTTTGCCTTTTAACTTACCATAGCACAATATGACCTCTGATGTCTGGCGCTTATTTTATTCTCATTAACTCATTAAACATAAAGGGACTCAATGAAAAGGCCAAATTTCTGTAAAAATATATTCATTTGACATGAGTATTACAAAATGTGATGTACAACATCTAAAATAATAACTCTTGAACACATCATTCATTCAAAAGGTTACATATTTAAGGTCAAACTTGCTTCAATCCACATGTATAAACTTTTCAAATACTTATCACATATTCATTACTAAGATCATCCAAACAATTGGACTTATTTGATAAAATATCCTGAACTGATTGTCATCATAATTTGGCATCAAAAATTTCTTAAAACTGACACAAACACTGACAGCAATGGCACATGCTTGATACAAACTCTTCAGTTGACCAAGGCCGAGTCATCTGAAGTGAATAACAACCAGGTTCAAATTCTTATTGCAAACCAATATTATAGTACTGAGCTTCTTTTCTTTGATACTGCTGATAATCTATACCCAACTGATTACTAGCCACACTTTTATAACATGTGGTTTCTCCCTCAACCTTACTTAATAAGGGTGAGGAGAACTGGGTTGGTCCTACTCAAAATAAACAGGAATAAGTGACTGCTTGAGGAGAGCAAACCCTGCACTTCAGATTTTATTTCAGCAATTGGTATATAGAACCATAAGTGTGGACGGTTATAATGTAGATCAAGATTAAATTAATACTCCCTAAACAATGTCTCTGAGAGAAATGGAAGCATGATAAAAATTGTTACAAAATGGAGTTTCAAGATAAGTACTTGAGTAAAACTCAAATTTTGAGATCATTAAAAATTCCTGACAGGTCCTATCAAGCTATGGCTAGTCAATATTATCATGCCTGAAACTGTAAGATCTGAAGTAGTAATTTACTATAAATATGGTGAATCCCATTTAGCACTGCACCAGACAACAGCATAGGATAGGATGACAAATGCAATGACTGATTGAATCAACATGCTATAGTATGACTAAATAATTTCAACAGTAAAATAAGCATTAATATCTAAAAATAAGCTCACATGGTTTACTGACAATGTATTTCTATCATAGACAAGTAAATCAACCACATTTTGGGTTAATCACTCTTTCACAAGAATGGTGGTGTTGGAGTGGTGAGTGCACACACCCACACAAAGAACACATTAAGTCATGGTTGAAAGTGATGCAAGTGTGTAACCCATTACCCGTTACTTCTGGTGTGACGCTGTCCAAATAATTATTCACGCCATCAACATGGGCTGCTGTTACAAGAGCACCACTATTTTATTCAAACACAGGCTGCAGCATTACCTTCACAATCTGAGTTGCATGAAAAACATGAGGAAATTATAAATATAAAAGGAGTCACTATTCCATAAACTTTAAACATTCATAAAAAAAATTAAAAAAAAATTAAAACCCTGATGAGGTTGATTTTGTTGCACAATCACAAACGTTTTTCTTAATGCAATGTGGTCTTGAAAGAACATACAACTGGCTGTAGTACCTTTTGCTTTATAATCGCCTTTACTTGCTGATGATCAAAGAATAACATTGCAGTAATATGGTTTATCACTTATTACATTCATTCTTTTCATTCAAGATTTCTAGCTGAGAAATATGACCCATGGGCAGCATTACAATATTTTAATTCACCCTTTTCAGAAATGATGTTATTAAAATGGTAAGGAAACAATATTTTTGTCGGATACAGTACTTCACCAGTAATATCATGATTACTAATCACATTATTATCCATATAAAGGCTTTTGTCACGCACTTCACCACTTCATCAACCATCGCATGAATCTAACTCTCGCTGGCCCGTCCCTCTTTCTTTGTGTAAAACATATGCATTACCTAGAGCAACATAGTTTCTTCTATCTATATCCCAGGCTGTTATCCCCCTAAAAGGAAGGTAGCTGAGACAAGGCGCGCATACACACACCCATACATTGTTCCTTAGAAGCCAAGATTCCACACTCTGACATCTTTGCCCACTTGAATTGATACACATTCACTCATTTATAGATACATACTTTCCCTGCATACAGACAGATCTATTCTGAATTCATATAAATCCACTCAATTAAATCACATGCACCAGTTACCACAGCATGTCTATTATAATATCAACTCATTCAATCCACATTAATCTGTCATATGAATACCTACAATGTAATTCCTTTAAACAGATGTATTGCTTCTCTTCCTTATTAAGTCCAGCCATCACACTCCTCATAATCTACAAAGCCTGTGAAGCCATCTCAATTATGGGTAAAAACTGGGTTCAGTTTAGAGTTCAGTGACATTTTTGAACCACAGAGGTAGTGTTTAAAAGCCACAATCCATATTTTCTTAATGGTATGAGTATACATTCATTAGAACTACAGGAATACGTACTACATTTTTTCAGGTGTGGTAAAACGGTGGTACTAAACAATACACTACTTGGTGACTTGTGATAACCTCACTTTTGAAAACCCATCTCCATGGAACCTGATTGTAATGTCCTGAGTTAACTCTTTTGCACTTGTCTAAACACAAAAAAAGTAAATAAGAAACTGAAAGGGGACCCTGTATAGTTATTATCAGGCAACAAAGGATTGATACATAAACAAATAAATTAGTAAATAAAAAAGTGCTGGACAGTAATAGAGTTACCTTATTACAGAGTTGTAGAGACTTCGCTACATCAATTGCCACTTGCATGACTTAGTCATTGCAAGTCAGATTTCTTCACTTCCCTCCGAGTTGTGATTATATGAGCTTCAACACTGAAGAGATTGCTAATAATTTATATAATATACTTTAGCATTTTACAGAAAACCATCATAAAAAGCCTAAAAGTACCTATATTAATTTTTACTGATTAAATAATTACTTAAACTAAAACCTTGGCACTTAATATTACATTGTATATTAACAGAAATACTTTGGTCTAGGCAAAGTCAACACACAGACACTGAACACTACACTCAAGATTCCTATGCCCCTCACCAACACTCCATTGTTAGGATTCACTTGGACATTTAAAGAGAAAATAATAATATTTTACATACAATGAATAGTAACTTTTACCTACCAAACTAGACTAATACTTCATAGCACTGACCTGCAGATTACAGCATTATGATTTTTACAGCAACAATTAGCTGACTCGGTTATATATTTACCCTTCCTTGTTGCTTATGGGAAAAGTTATGACACAAATTTTAGCACACTCTACTTGGATATATTACAGAAACATGAAAGAAGCCATTATGAAAAAAATCAATATTTATTAAAGAGGAGTAAAGGCACTTGAGGTTATTTATAATAACTTGGATGCCTTATAAAGTTGTACAAAGGCAAGTCATAATGTTTCTAGTTGAAATTTTATGAGTAAAGCAAAAATAATGATTAATGAGAGAATCGATGACATAGAAGTTTTATCTGGATGATAGAAAAAATTCATGCTGTCCTCATAGTAATGTTAGCAAGTTTCTGGTTTTCACCACACACGTTTTCCAAATTTCCAGCTGCTGTACTGGTTTTCTAGCACTCGACTAGAAAACCATCACACAGCCCATTAAAAAGCTGGAAAGAGACCTTACATGATATGCCGAGAAAACATATCAAATTATGGTCTTGGCTAGTAGCACGGTTCATCTCATGGAGATTACCCAACGAGTGTATAAGAAAATACAATATACATATGTCACTACAAACATTTCTACTTATTAGCAAAAAGCATTCTGGCCTCAGCTGGCATGAAGAACTGAGCGTAAGTCTTCAGGGAGTGCCATGAAGAGTGTGTTGATGTGGGCCTGGAGCTGTTCCCGGGTGTGCTGGTTAACTGGTAGGACATCTGCGTCTGTCAGTTTGGAGCGCAGCCTTAGTACCATGTCAACCACCTCCACCTCACTGCGACTGTTCACCCATCGTCCAAGGTCCTGTGTAATGCAGGTTATGACAGTTATCAAGCACTCACTCTAGAATGTATAACAGTTGAGAGTAGAATACCACACTTAAACCTATAACCCCTTTGTAGAATGTTTTAAGTATTTCCAGTTGCATGTTGCTGTGGATGGAGGAAAAAATGTATGAGTAGAATGTTTTGCTGTAGCTTATATGAGGGACTAGTATTGTTGGCTGCATCTTATGGGGGTGAAACATGGATTATGAGAGAGATATAGAAAGATATTGAATGTAATGGAAATTAAGTGTTTAAGATGTGTGTGTGCATGGACAAGCACATGTGGATCAAATAAGAACTAAGGAAGAACACAGGAGAACTGGTCAAGCTGAGCAGGGAGCGCTGTGATGATTTGAGCACATGAAGAAAATGGAAGAGGAACTATTAGTGATGAAGATGATTGGGTATGATGTGCGAGGCGAGACATTGAGAAGGAGACCAAGAATGAGATGGATGAATAGTTTGAAGAGAGCATTACATGCAAGAGTGATGTATGTGGAGCAAGGAAGAATGCTTGTCCATATTAGAGTTGAATGGAGGACAGCTGTGATGGCCTCAATGGGAGGTTCTACCACATCTGGTCAGATCGGCTGATAGGCTGATGCATCTATATTGATGTGGCACAAGTAAACCAGCGCTGTTGTCAGGCCCTAACATGGACATCATTGATTATGATGTGAAACTAACCCTCATTCTGCATAATTAATCAGAATCCTGCATTGTTGTATGGTGAGGATTGGTACCTTCTACCAAAGAGGTCTAGAGACAAAGATGTGAGGGAGTGTATGTGGATATAAGCTGAGTGTATATATAAATAGTGCACGCTACTTGCGATCCCAAGGTGTTTGACTTTGAACAGTAACTTATTATGAAGGCTTTATCAAAAGCCTTCTGAAAACCAAGATAAACAATATCCAAAGATATGGTATTATCATGGGTAGAACAAGGAAATTCTAAAATGTTAAGATTAGCTAAACATGATTTTTTATATCTGAACTGTGCTGATCAGTGAATTATGTTCACAGTAACTAACAATCTTGTCATTACTCATGTTGTTGAGCATTATGCTTAGTATGGATGTCAAGCTAATGGGCCTGTGATTTCATTACATAAAATTGTCGCCTACATCCCTCAGGGTGTGGCGTAGACCATTGCTGGTCTCTAAGAGGAAGCACCCGACACACATACAGGAGGATAGGATTCCCAGCCTTTCACTCCTGCCGGGATTGCAAGATCACAAACTGTCATACCTATTTACTGCTGGGGGGAGCAGAGTTTACAGCGTTTCAGAAGACAAACCAATTTTGTCTTAACCTGCCCGGGATACGGACCCAAAACATCTCAATTGTGAGCCGAGCATGCTAACCACTACACCACCAGGTTGCTAAACTCTAATCTATCCATCTATATAATAAGCTTACATCCCCCTCAAAGGGGATAGCGAAGACAAGGCATCTACATACATTGATACATTCCCTCTCATTTTTACCTCTAAGACTTGGGTAAAAAGGACCCATCCCCCCCCTTCATCTTACACTAGTGAAGGTTCAGTTCGCAGCACAATTAGTTAGCCACAAGGTTTAGAGAGTTCTATTTTGGCACACAGCAGTTTCTTAGTAAGAGGGGTATAGCAAAACTGTATAAGCTATAGCTACCTAGATACAGATTATTCAACCACTCTGCCACATCAGATTAGATCAATCGCCTTTCCTGCACCTGACCTAGTCGGCTGATCAGACCAGGTGTGGTAGAACCTCTTGTCGAGGCCATCGAAGCTGGGCCTCAATTCAAGCATTTACAAATGCTCTCCATTCAACTCTTATCATGCACAAGGATTCTTTTGTGCTCTTCATACTGCCCATCCATTCATGGTCCATTCATGGTCTTTTTCTTTACCTCATACCTCTCACATGAGACCTACTAATCTGATAATTTTTATCAATCATTAATCATTCATTCTTTCCATGTGCCCTTACCACCCCTCCGTTTCCAAGCCCATTGCCGTTGTGGAAGAACTTAGGGACCAGAGATTAAGGTCTGATGCTGCGAAGCTTCAGACTTCAGTGTCTGGTCCAACCAATTTTTGTTTGGACTTTTTTCTCTTTCTAGCTTTATCATCTATCTTTTCTTCTTAACCTTTCACTATCCCCTTTTTTCCTAAAGTGTAAGAGCCGTACTGAGAGGATGAAAGGCTAACAAGAAGTTCAGTCATGAATGGCCTGAAGGTGCCTCCCTTTTTCATTGCTCCATGGGTGTTATGGGGAGCAGACCAGTTATATCCCCCACTTACACTCAGCTCACCATGGCCAATTATGAAAATTTTAATTTAACAAGTGTACTGGGGAATGCACCTCAAAAAAATTATCTCCCCGATTTCCCTGGCTTTGACAAGGACACATCTCTGACCATGGCTCTGAAAACTCCTCTAACCACCCAACTGTCAACTCCCTCGTCTCATCCACCTCCTCTTTTAGCTATTTCTCAAACACCAACACCAACCCCTACTTCTACATCTGTATCTTCCTCCAGTATAACCACCCTTGAACCATATATACTGCCAAAAAGTAAAACCACTCACCAACACTCTACCCTGGCCTCCTCCTCTTCTATAACTCGGATTGTTCCCTCCTCTTCTCACACTCACCCACGCCCATCCACTACCACTAATCACCTTCCTTTATCCATTCTCTTTAGTCCTTGCCAATGGAACAAATACTTCCATATCCCTGCTCATGATCCATACTCAAAAAACACTTTCCAATTCCAGAAATGCATCCAAAGACGGGTGGGAAGGGGATCTGACAGATCTCGCCTAGTCATTGTTGACTCAGAATCCAAAGCTGAATCTATGCTTACTCTAAAAGACCTTGATGGGAAACCATTCCCTGTGTCCCCTGATACTCAACTCAACACTCGTACTGGTATCGTTCTCATTCCCAATGAAATCTGCCCAGATGGCGTCAGTTGGTCTGACTCTTTTCCTGACCTTTGTGAACTGATTGCAGACGAACATGAAATCGCTCATATGTCCTGCTTTACCATTAATCCTCATGGCCGTCGCAAACATCCAGTAAATATTGCAAGAATTGCATTCAAAGGACAAGATCTTCCAGACAGGTGGGACCTTCTGTAAGGTTTAACTTTACATTCCTCCCCAATGTCAGTGCCAAAACTGCTGGAGATTCAGACATCCAGTAAAATACTGTAGATCCACTGCACGCTGCCCTCTCTGTGCCTTACCTGGTCATACCCATATAAACTGCCCATCAACAATACACATCTGTGCAAACTGCACCGAAGAACATAATGTCTTCTTCCGAGGCTGTCCTGTTTACAAATTTGAATCGGAGGTTGCTGCCCTTCACTTCAAACATGGCCTAACACTCAAAGAAGCCCATCTCTGTGGCTTCCAACAGGTTCCTCTCTCTCAGCGCGTCTTCATTAACACCCAACAGACCACGACTAACACTGACTCTCCTACTACATCCCATCCTTCTTCTTCCACTCACACCACTTCCTCTCCCACTCCTCTTGTTCCTTCATCTAGCACAATTACTTCCTCAACTTCTGTCACCCACCCTGTAGTTACTTCAGTGCCAGTGAATAATAATTTTTCTCTACTTCCTCTTTAATCACTAAAACTTTTTCCTTACACCCTCCGGCCAAGAAAATTTTTACTCCCACTTGTCTCATAGTGAGACCATCTGACATTGAAGCCTTCATAAGCAAAACCTTTCATTACCTTTCATTGATACCTCACTCCCTTTTTCATCCTTTACCCCACCACATACCACCTCCAAGAACATTCTCTGTGCTTCAGCAGAAGTTCATCAACCACCCAATGACCTTCCTTCTACTCCTATACCTCCTCTCCCATCTTCCTATCCTCCTTCCCCATCACCTCTTTCCCACTCTTCACCTCCCACCCTCACAGCTACATCTACTAGAAAATCTCCTCTTGACTATTCTTTACCTCCTGGATTCTCTCGTGAATCCCTGTTACATGATTCCTCAATCCAAAATCCTTCCTGCCCAGTTACTGCCCTTCCTTCTACAACTCTTACTTTTTTATTATTCTTTATTATTCAACGATGTCCATTCTCCACTGGAATATCCGTGGTCTCCGCCCTCATAGAAATGACCTCCGCTATCTGCTCTCTACCTATGAACATCATGTTATATGCCTTCAAGAAACCTTCTTGGTTCAACCACCCACACCCACTTCATCCATTTTCCTCATTCTGTTGCTGCTTCTATTTTCATCCATCATAAGACACCATATACTTACCTCAACATTGACAATACTATTCCTTGTACTATGTTACGAATCTTCCTTCAACGTTGGATTACTATTGTTTATGACACTCTCTCCACCGACCCTTTGTATGACTTGTAATACTCCCTTCTCTGTACCCCACATTCTGCTTTTCTGTCCTTGTTACACTGCTACACGAGCTACAGCTTTCCCTCACTTAAGTCATCTATCTAGACCTCCCCACCTTAATGATATTCTTACAGATTTCTTACACATTTCCACTTAGACAACATAATTTCCTTCCTACAACAAATACACATCCTTCATTTGATCTAATCCTTTGACTATAACTAATTGCTCTTTCCCTCCCCATAATTTGCCTTCCCACCACCTCTACTACACCGTCTATCTTTTAGATTAACATAGCGCTATATCACCTTAGATGTCTGGCACTTGCTCCTTTTTGTATTAACTAACTAACTGACTAATACTATACCTTTCCATTTTACAGATTATCCTTACTCCCACAACTTATTTTAATCTTACTCTTTTATTTCTGTCTTCTCTCTTTTACCACTCCTCTTCAGGTGAGAGGAAGGCAAGTTGTAAGATGGAAGGTTAAGGTAAAGGAGTACATGCATGAAAGTTGTGCTGATAGAGGGGGAGGGCTTGAACAAGCAAGGAGCGAGTGTGGGGACAGGGAGAGATGGAGGATCTTCTGCCGTGGCCATCCTCTTGGGGTACATACCCAGAGGGAACAAGGCGTTTGAGACTATAGATAGGAGCTAAAGGATGTTGGAGATATAGATAAATGGCCTACAAGTATATGAAGCTTACATTAAGGAAATGAGATTCTCTAGGACGTATGACTAATAGATTAGCACTCACTGCATCACATAATGCCTGTAGGTGAAGTGCTGATAGCTTGTCTGACACTTCCTGGTATCTGGCATTGAACCACACCGAGAAATTTACTGATCTGAAAAATCTGCGGTACAGTCCCTCCCAGTCCCCTCGGATGCCACTAGTCAGCTGTGGTCCATACAACTCCAGTGTGGCCAAGAAGTCGTCAGGATTAAATGGACGTAAACTTGGTATTGCCTGAAGAAAAAATTTTTTTTTGATGAGATTAGTTTTTGAATCATGTTATTCATACATTGTCAGTCTTTATGGACTTATACCCTAGAACAGATAATTATTGCAATATTTCAAAACTTAAAACAGCAGTGTAAACAAAATTGCTTAACACAATAAATGCATAATGGGATATAATCATATAGAAATTTGTTCAAGCAAGCAATTAAAATATTCTTCTCTATGAAGACATGGTTACAATTTCTAAGTAGTAACTCTGAGCACCTTATATGGACATATATTCTTCTGGAGGGGCATGAGGGAGGCTACGTAGCGCTCTAGAGGGATCATGAAGGACTGTGTCAGCTCCAGTAGGTGGCGCCTCAGCAGGGCTGTCTGTACCTCCACAGGGCGGCCTGTCTGCACTCCTTTAAGGAGACGTTTCACAAGACCCTGAAGGGAGGTGACACACATTATAAGGCAAAACCAGAGTCTAAATAAAAAATATTGATCATGTACAACACTAATATTTAGCAATTTTTATATCTAAGTATACTATAGTGGTGGAAATAATGAAATTCAGAACTTTTTAATAGGCTGTGTGGATGGAAAGTAAAGGAGATGAGATGTCTAAGGAGAATGTGTGGAGTAACACACATGGACTGAGTGTTGCATTGCACCCTGCACGTGCTGATTAACGAGATGAAGGAGCTGTTATGACCTGCCGTAGGTGTGGTCGGCCCAATCACTATGTTCGTGATTGACGCAACAACATACGCTGTTATCTCTGTGTCCGACAAGGGCACATGGCCTCTTTGTGTTCGAAAAATGGCTTAGGGGAGGTGGGATCAGCGCCAGCCCTCTCTTCGGCTCCTCAGTAACTGGCACTCTGCCGAAGGTTCATTTGGTTGTGGACAGGGTGAGCTGACACCCTGGTTGACACCGGCTGCATGAAGAGCACCAGTCATGTGTCCATGTGCTCACAGTGGATGAAGCAAGAGGTCTGTGTTACAACGGTCAGTGGTGAGCAGTATTTATGTCAAGGAACAGGTGTGGCGCATATTCAGCAGGTGTCAGGATTGTTTTCATTCATGGAAGTGTTAATTGTGTCTACAAGGCCGCCAAACTTTATTGTCACTATGAACGGCATGAGCGCTTTCTCTTGGTGTTGAAGTGTGTCCCTCTTCAGCCGTAGCGGCTGTGACTACGAATCACATGATTGATGAAAAAGATTTCACAGTTATGCGACAGCAAGAAAGTGGATGCTTTCTTGTGAGTGGTGTGACAGCACAGGACCTGCTCATTTAGAAAACACAACCTCCGCATACCAGATTCGTCCAGAAGCCCGCCAAGAGTATGAACCTGAGTTGTCGCAATGACCCCACACACAGAACCCGACGGCGTTTTACCCCAGGGCTGGTCCGATGGGCAAACGCCACTTCTGCAGCCCTCCTCTGTCACTCCCAGAATTAAAAGCAGGGCCTCCCACACACACACACACATACATACATACATACATACATACATACATACATACATACATACATACATACATACATACATACATACATACATACATACATACATACATACATACATATATATATATATATATATATATATATATATACAATATTCAGCTGGTTAACAAGAGACTAGGCCTTATAGGTAGACTTTTGATGGTTAAAAATACACAAAACACGTGCACAGAATCCCCGTGTTGGTGAGTAATGATCATGTTCCCTTTACCCACCTTGTCTGCCTGCAGGTGAGGCTTGTACTTGGTGTACATTCCTGGCTTTTGTTCCACCGTCTTGAGGGCAGAAGCTTTCTTTATCTTATGCTTCTGGGTGCTGGGAGAGCCTGCAAATCATTCCATGTACAATGAATCACACCAATAATATAATCACATTCCTCAACAAATCACATTAAATATGGCAAAATTTATGTATGGAAATAATAATAGATAGTCATCCCTTCAATTCATAAGTTTAAAATTCTAGTCATAGATATAGCTGCTACATAACATGAATCAGATGTTCTCAATAAGGTGACACCCTTCTAGTGTAAACCACTTTCTTTTGATTTAAAAAACAAATGCCATTCCCTACAAATTATTTAGTTATGCAGTCCTTTTTAGGGACTGGTGATGTATTTGAAGTTATTTTTTAATCTGCTCCTCCTCACCTGTGCTCTCTCCTATCCTAATAATGTGAGGCCAGTGCTGAAGGGTCTTGGCAAAGAATGGGTTGGTAACTCCCAGGATAACATTGGGAGGCGCTGAGGTCCTAGTGGTGTATTCCTTGAACTCTGAGTCGTGAATAGTGAAGAAAGGCCGGTAGTCTCCACTGAACTTGAGGGGAGCTATCAAACTGCAGAAAAAAAAGTCATGTTATTAAACACTAATATTCCAGTTCATTAAATCAATCAACAATTATCATGATGATGTGTGGACTAAGGGAGTAAACACAAAATTGAGAACCTGCACTAGACACACTACATTACAGCCATTAGTAACATAATTTCCTGTTATCAAAGTGGGGAATCCAACATCAAACACACATTATTAGCTAAGGGAACAGCAAATTGCGCAGTGAAATGTCAAACATCACTATACATGTACACCATTTATATCCAAAAGATATACAAGCTCAGATTTCAAAAAATTTATGATTATCATGCACTGTGACTTGGAAAGATGAAACATTAAATGGTATGGTGTGATTCACGTAGATTTTGGCAAAACCAGCAATACACAACTCAAGGCTTTTTTGAGGTAAGATGCACTAACCTGACCAGTGTCTGGACAGTGTTGGCAGCTGTGGTGGGTGACTGAGCCATCACCACCAGGGGTTCAGCAGTAATTACCAGCTCCCACAGAAGATTCAGGTGAGGCAACACAGGCGCCAACACTCGAAACGCCTGCCATAGAAAAGCTTAGTTGATGAAAAGCCAAAAGCCTTGTGGCTGAAGCAAGTTGCTTCTTGTATTTTCCATGCACAAGAGTAAAAGTTGCAGTGGTGACGGTCTATATCAGGAGAGAAAATGGAGAGTTGTGTATGTGGAGACGACAACATATCAAACATATCAGTGTTAATATTTCTCAATGCTGTTTCAGCTCAAACATTTATGAGATTCCTTCTATGAAATATTATGATGGTATCTTTTCTTAAGGTATTCTGCACCAGAAACATCAATCTAAATCATCCCACGAGGACACCATTCTTTTGCCTGGCTATGGTACAGAAATTTTACTGGATAGAAGTTTTACTGGATACAAAAAATTTGTCTTTATGCAGCCTCCATTGTCTCTCTTTGTTGATCTATCGTTTGATGTTTATTAGAACCTGTCTTTTCCAGTCTTGAGCATCAAAAGTCACTTATGAAATTACTATACACATCATTAGAACAAATATAAATCAAGATCCCTTGAAAATAAAACTAATCTACCTATTAATAATGTCTTGTATTTTTCTATGGGTGAACATCATTGGACTTTTGCTAACTTGCTATATTGCCCTTGGCCAGCCTCCTTCAGTTGTAAAAATTAATAAAATGATTCCAATACCTCAGTCTCATGAGGTGCTGGGATGAGGACTGCTGGAGGGCCTGGTGAGGTATGTGACGGAGAGGATGGTGTGAGAGAGGCTGACCCAGGCTTGTCTTGTCGACTTGGTATTCGAACCTGCAAAAAGAATATACGAGGTTAATTTACTTCAGACTTATTTATTTATTTATTTATTTATTTATTTATTTATTTTTACACATTAAAAGGGTAATGGCTAAGGGAAAACAGAAATAAGTAAAAAAAAATCCCGATTGTCGCCAGACCTCGCAAAGAGGACAGTAGGACAATAGAAGCAAGGGGTGGAAATCCAGTTAACATTAGAGGTGTCTTGACACTCCTCTTTTGAAAGAGTTTAAGTCATAGGCAGGTGGAAAAACAGACAAAGGAAGAGAGTTCCAGAGTTTACCAGTGTAAGGGATGAAAGAGTGAAGATACTGGTTAACTCTTGCATTAGGAAGATGGACAGAATAAGGATGAGAAGAAGTAGAAAGTCTTGTGCAGCGAGGCCACGGGAGGGGGGGAGGCATGCAGTTAGCAAGTTCAGAAGAGCAGTCAGCATGAAAATAGCGGTAAAAGATAGATAAAGATGCAACATTGCGGCGGTGACTTAAAGAATGAAGAAAGTCAGTTAGAGGAGGAGAGTTGATGAGGCAAAAAGCTTTAGACTCAGACTCCACCCTGTTTAATAAAGCTGTATGAGTTGAGCCCCCCCAAACATGTGGGCCATACTCCATACATGGGCGGATAAGGCAGAGCAAGCAGCTGAGAGGGAGAGAAAAATGGATGCAGACGCCATAGGACACCTAACTTCTTGGAAGCTGATTTAGCAAGAATAGAGATATGAAATTGCCAGTTTAGATTTTTAGCAAAGGATAGACCGAGTGTGTTTAATGTGGAGGAGAGGGGAAGTTGAGTGTCATTGAAGAAGAGGGGATAGTTATCTGGAAGGTTATGTCGAGTAGATAGTTGTAGAAATTGAGTTTTTGAGGCATTGAACAAAACTAGGTTTGCTCTGCCCCAATCAGAAACAAGTGAAAGATCAGAAGTTAAGCGTCCTATAGCATCTCGCCTTGAGTCATTTAATTCTTGTTGGGTTGGGCGTCTGTTGTACGACGTTGAAAAATGCAAGGTGGTGTCATCAGCATAGGAGTGGATAGGGCATTGAGTCAGATTTAGGAGCTCATTGATGAATAATAGAAAGAGAGTGAGTGATAGGACAGAACCCTGAGGAACACCACTGTTGATAGTTTTAGGAGAAGAACAATGACCGTCCACTACAGCAGCAATAGACCGGTCGGAAAGGAAACTAGAGATGAAGGTACAGAGAGAAGGATAGAATCCGTGGGAGGGTAGTTTAGAAATTAAAGATTTATGCCAGACTCTATCGAAGGCTTTCGATATGTCAAGGCCGACAGCAAAGGTTTCACCGAAGTCCCTAAAAGAGGATGACCAAGATTCAGTTAGGAAAGCAAGAAGATCACCAGTAGATCGGCCTTTACGGAAACCATACTGGCAATCAGAGAGAAGGTTGTGAGCTGATAGATGCCTCATTATCTTCTTGTTAAGGACAGATTCAAAGGCTTTAGAAAGGCAGGAAATCAAAGCTATAGGGCGGTAGTTAGAAGGATTGGAGCGGTCACCCTTTTTAGGGACAGGTTGAATGTGAGCAAACTTCCAGCAAGAAGGATAGGTAGAAGTAGAGAGACACAGACGAAAGAGTTTGACCAGGCAGTGAGCGAGTTCGGAAGCACAGTTTTTGAGAACAACAGGAGGGACTCCATCCGGACCGTAAGCCTTCCGAGAATCAAGGCCAGAGAGGGCCTGGAAAACGTCATAATAAAGAATTCTAATTTTAGGGATGAAGTAGTCAGAGGGTGGAGGAGTAGGAGGAATATGCCCAGTATCATCCAAAGTAGAGTTGGTAGCAAAGGTTTGAGCGAAGAGTTCAGCTTTAGAGAAAGAAGAGACAGCTGTGGGGCCATCTGGTTGAAGTAAAGGAGGGAAAGATGAAGAAGTAAAATTGTTAGAGATATTATTGGCTAGATGCCAGAAATCACGAGAAGAGTTAGAGTTGGAAAGACTTTGACATTTTCTATTGATGAAAGAGTTTTTAGTAAGTTGGAGAATAGATTTGGCATGATTACGGGCAGAAATATATAGGGCATGAGTTTCAGCAGATGGATGGCTACGGTACCGTTTGTGAGCCGCCTCTCTATCATTGACAGCATGAGAACAAGCAGAGTTAAACCAGGGCTTTTTAGCTTTAGTATTAGAGAAAGTATGAGGAATGTATAGCTCCATGCCAGAGATAATCACCTCTGTTATGCGCTCGGCACACAGAGAAGGATCTCTGACATGGTAGCAATAATCATCCCAAGGAAAATCAGAATAGTACTGCCTCAGGTCTTCCCACTTAGCAGAGTTGAAATGCCAGAAGCACCTCTGCTTAGGCGGGTTCTGAGGCTGCACTGGAGTGATAGGACAGGTAACGGAAATAAGATTGTGATCGGAGGAGCCCAACGGAGAGGAAAGTTTAACAGAGTAAGCTGAAGGGTTGGAAGTTAGGAAAAGATCAAGAATGTTGGGCGTGTCTCCAAGGCGGTCAGGGATACGAGTAGGGAACTGCACTAGCTGTTCTAGGTCATGAAGGATAGCAAAGTTGAAGGTTTGTTCACCAGGTTGGTCAGTGAAAGAAGATGAAAGCCAAAGCTGGTGGTGAACATTGAAATCCCCTAAAATGGAGATCTCAGCATAAGGAAAGTGAGATAGGATGTGCTCCACTTGGAAGTCAAATAGTCAAAGAATTTTACATAGTCAGAGGAATTAGGTGAGAGATATACAGCACAGATGAATTTAGTTAGAGAGTGACATTGAAGTCTTAGCCAGATGGTAGAAAATTCTGAAGATTCAAGATTGTGGGCACGAGAGCAAGTAATGTCGTTACGCACATATGCGCAACAGCCAGCTTTGGATTGAAAATGAGGATAGAGAAAGTAGGAGGGAACAGAGAAGGGGCTGCTGTCAGTAGTCACAGACAACTGTGTTTCAGTTAGGAAGAGAAGATGAGGTTTAGTGGAGGAGAGATGGTGTTCCACAGATTGGAAATTAGATCTAAGGCCACGAATGTTGCAGAAATCGAGAGTAAAAGTATTAGAGGAAGTGTCAAGACACCCGAGGTCGTCAGCAGAGGGGCAGTCCGACCTGGGGACATTTGTGGTCCCCTCCCCAGATGGGGACTCCGAGGCTGGGTGTGGTGAAGCCATTTTTAAATTTTGATTTGAAGAGAGTGTAAAAGTGTAAGGTGTAGTAATGTTATGTAGGTAGTAGAAGAAGTTGTCTTTAGAGGGCAGGCTGCAGCTGCTCTCTTGTGTAAATGAGACACTAAGGGAACCAGGAAGAGAGGACACGGGGAATCACTCAGTCTGCAGCACTGCCTACATCCCCGTAAGTACCTCTCCTGGAGTATTCCACTGGGCGCCAGGTGTCTACTGCCTACTCCATGCAAAATACAGACTTTGTAATATTTTTGTCTATGCCACTTTCTAATGACAAAGTACCACTAAGGTATCCATTTGAAAACAACCTATTTTTATAAAACATGGAAAAATTTGGAGATTAAACAAAGAAAACATTTTTGTCAAGACAAACAAAGGTCTATTAATACTTTTTTATAACTAAATAAAAATGTGCTCCACCTGAACAAGAGTGCCAAGAAGTGGTAGGCTGAGGGTGGTGCCAGGTGTTGGAGTGGGCCACTGGTCAAGGTGGTGGCATGCTGCTTCCAGACTGGCCTCACCCGTGTCAAAATACTCTGGGGCCACCAACTCCAGCACCGTGGTGAAAAAGGACACCAGAGGGAGGTGGGACAGCAGCACAACACTCTGTAATCAATTTATAAGGTGAGTAAAATATTAAATTACAGGAATCAAAATTGTATTAAAAAGTTCCATCAACATGTCACCATTGTCATTCTCTTTGGTGTTGTGACAATTGTATTGGTAAATATGGAACAATTAGTCAACACTATTCCCATACTCATATTGATACTACACAAAATTAGTCCATTCACATATGTATCTTGACACAGACAACACTACCAGTAAAAGAGCAGGACCCAAAGTATTTACTTAATCGTACAATTAAGGTGAGCAACAGATTAACACAGATAGTAATATTTGTACCACTATCAAGTAAAGTGGTACCTCGGTTCTCAAAGTTAATCTGTTCCAGAAAGCAGTTCGTAAACCGAATCACTTTTATACCAAAGTAATTAAATTGGATTAATCCATTCCAGACTCTAAAAATTATGAAGTTCCATGCCTTATGCTACATCATCTCCTTTGATGGTCTCTTTATTTTTGAGAATGGTGCAGATCGTAGACTTTGCCATATAGAACTGTATAGCAAGATTAGACACATGAACACCACTCGTACATTGCTGAGATCTTTTCACCTCTATCGTGATTCTAAGGCCTAGTCCACTCAATCGAACAGTGCCCAGCAGTCTCGGCCCATTAATCAGGTGAAACCCAGTGTGCTATGGTACACACAAGGGGTGGTTAGGTGCAATCATAGTCGGGTACCTCATGATCAGAGTGTATCTTGGGCCTGTTTTCAGTAGTAAGGGCATCTATGCATGACACAGACTGTCGAACTGTCACCATCATGAGGAGATTCAGCAATACAATGTTTTTAGAAGCATAGCCTTTACATTGGCACACATCACATTGAAGCACCATAATGTGGGAACACAAATGTCATAACTCCAGACTCTCAGACTTTTTTTTATATTTCTGCAACTGTCTTAGTTCCCGTCTATGCGGATACTTTTCACCACTTTCATCGCTCGTTTTGTCACCTAGCAGACACATTTTTCAAGCAGCAGACTTTTTGAATCATCCAGTTCGCTTGTCTGGTAGCGGATAGCATCGGTTAAATCCAAAATCAAAGTCTATTAAATCAAGGTTAGAGTGTACTTTATAAAGTACGTATTTACCCTATTCGTCTCATTAAGAATCAACACTTGACTCACCTTCTGGAAGTAGCCTCGGCGCAGCGTGCGGTCCTTCACCTGCCTGAAGTACACATAACCATACAGGTAACCATCCTCGGTCTGCAGGAGAGTACAAACCATAATGTTATACAATTTCCTGTAGAACAAAACTAAATGCTCAGACTACAGTTTCTTTTTAACAGCACTGCCATCAATGTGTACACTATGATGTTATGTTTTTGTGGATCTTTGCTATAGAAGACCAGAAATAGACTATGCCACACCCCTGAAAGGTAGTCACATAGGAACACATAGGAAGAACAAACAACAACAGGCCTGCTGGCCCTTACGAGGCTGTTTGTGAGACTACACTATCTACTCTAGAGTGAAGGATACAGGATAGTAAGGGTGAAGGCTTCTCTCCCCAGCCATGGCTGGCAGGGAAAGGAAGGCCAACCAAGACCATACTGTCACTACCACTACTGCTACCACTACTTCCTGGCAAGCGATGTCAGGCCACTAGCGACGTCTTTTGAATCGACATTTCGTAAGTTAGGTACATCAGGATGAACTTACTCAAAGTTTGCTACGTTAACGGATAGTATTTTAGTTGTGGATTGGCTTCTAAATATTTGTCAAGTCTATTTTTGAACGTAGTAATTGTTTTACTGTCGACGATATTGGCGGGCAGGGAGTTCCAAACGTTAACGATCCGATTGAAAAAGAAGTGCTTGGCTTCGTTTGATGTGAATCTTTTACCAGTAATCTTAAAAGAATGACGTCTTCTTGTTATATTTGATCGATCAAAAGTAATGTAATCTTCTGCATTGATATTATCGAATCCTTTGATTATCTTGAACATTTCAATTAAATCCCCTCGCATCCTTCGTTTTTCTAGGCTGAATAAGTTTAGTTCTTTAAGTCTTTCTTCATAAGGTTTATTTTTCAGCCTTGGAATCATTTTTGTTATTCTTCGCTGGACTCTTTCCAGTTTGTCAATGTCCTTTCTGTAATATGGGGACCAAAACTGTACGCAATACTCAAGATGGGGTCGTACTAGTGAATTATGCAGTTTTAATATGACTTTTTCTGATTTATTTTCGAAAGTACGCCCAATAAAGCCGACCAACCTGTTAGCAGTTTTAACTACCTCTGAACAATGTTGACTGGGCTTTAAATCGTTTGATATTGTGATTCCCAGATCTTTTTCTTTGTTTACTGTAGAAAGTGATTTACCATTCATTGAGTACTGAACGTGATCATTATTTCTTCCGATGTGTAGTACCTTGCATTTTTCAACGTTAAATTTCATTTGCCATTTATTGGCCCAAGACGTTAGTCGATCTAGGTCTGATTGTAAGACTTCTCTGTCAATTGTCGTAGTTACTTTGCTGAGAATTTTCGTATCGTCAGCGAATTTCGATATTTTGCAAGTGATCCCATCATTTATGTCATGAACATATATCAAGAATAAGACAGGACCAAGCACTGAGCCTTGTGGTACGCCACTTTTTACGTTTAACCATTAAGAGGAGACACCGTTTAAGACTACTCTCTGCTTACGTTCAGAGAGCCAGTCCACAAGCCAATTGTAAATGCTACCAGAGATACCATGAGTCATTAGTCAACAGGCAAGGTAAAACATTTTAATTTATCTAATCAAATTCAACTGAGTTCACTTTTTTTTAAAGCTGAAGTACACCTCTTGTCATGTCTCAACATTTGTTTGAGAGGAGACACCGTTTAAGACTACTCTCTGCTTACATTCAGAGAGCCAGTCCAGAAGCCAATTGTAAATGCTACCAGAGATACCATTAGTCATTAGTCAACAGGCAAGGTAAAACATTTTAATTTATCTAATCAAATTCAACTGAGTTCACTTTTTTTTAAAGCCGAAGTACACCTCTTGTCATGTCTCAACATTTGTTTGCATAAATTTTATAAATCAATAGCTGTACTTCTTTTTTTTTCTCTATCTATTTAACCAACCCTGTTTGATTGAAGGTGGAGTAAAACAAACCTCCTTGCTTTGGTACTATGAATGCCTGACACAGCTTCAAGAAAACTGTTGTCCTCTCATCTGACATGATCTAAGCCTGGCAAGCATTCTAAATAAGTACTCGAGTTTAGTCTTCACTGTTACTCAAGGTGGAGATAATATCAACACAAATGACACTATTACCATAAATGCGTCTAGCATGGCCACAGGAGTAGACACCTGGGGTGACACCATTCACAGAGATAATAATATAGCTAGTAACAGTAATCATCATGTGCTTGACCAAGAAAACTAATAGTACAAAACTTGAACACCCTACGGGCAAACATGGGTCCCTGAGGTACAGTGCTCAGCTCATGACCTAAAGCTTGCAAGTTCAATCCTAGTTCATAGCACTTGGTGAAAGAGGTCGCTCTCTCATTAACGCTACCATAATTATATGTTCTATAGTTACCTAGCTCAGCTCACCTACCTAGCTCACCTACAAGGCTTAGTTCCTGCCAACTGAAAGATGGTGAACATCACCCAAATCTTCAAGAAATGCAACAGACATATACCAGGGAATTACAGGTCCCTTATATATATATATATATATATATATATATATATATATATATATATATATATATATATATATATATATGTATGTATGTGTGTATATATATATGTATATATGTATATATATATATATATATATATATATATATATATATATATATATATATATATGTATATATATATGTATATATATATATGTATATATATATATATATATATATATATTATATATATGTGTGTGTATATATATATATATATATATATATATATATATATATATTATATATATGTGTGTGTATATATATATATATATATATATATATATATATATATATATATATATATATATATATATATATATGTATATATATATATATATATATATATATATATATATATATATATATATAAATATATATAAATAAATATATAATACACACACAACTACACAGGCCTTTAAGACACACCTGTATACTGGTGGGGCAAGTGGAGTTATAGGTGTGGAAGCTTGGTCGAGGGTTGAGGGAAATTGATTGTGGGCACTGGCGGATACGGAAATGAAACTGCACATTGCCCATGAGACCAGAGTTGCTGTCCGGAAACGCCAAGTAGCAAATGTTTGTGCGTTCCCGTTCACTCAGCTCTCTGTCTGCTGGATAGATCAACTGTAAAGAGGAAAAATAAATGGTTACTATATAAAACTACATAATAAATGTACATAAAATGTTACAACATTGCATGACATATAGGATGAAGTATATAAAACAATAAAGAGAAGTAACACAGCCTCAGCCTAGGAACTTTATGAACAAATACTGAGCTACATGTTTACATGGCTCAATCTCATTTTGTTTCAGTGATTGAAAGTCTCACCTAAGTTATTCACGGTGGTTTACACCATACTTTCATCACAGCTTTATAGCACAAAAAATGTTGTCAGCTGTGGTAGTTCAAAGGCCACTACTGTACATAAATAACTTTTGATCATGCCAATAAAAAAAAAATTACAAGAATTATATTTTTCCCATCAGAGCTTATGTTCATGATTAAGATTCATACATACTAAAGCCACAAGTCTGATCTGATGTTGGTAGACAGTAGCTTTAAATGGTTATGTAAATTTTGCATGACTGCCGATGATGAAGATCACAAGAGGACAATGAATGGATGACATTAAGGCAGTTTTACGCCAAACTCTAACATCATCATCATCAGCAGTCAGTTAGTCCTTCACATTTATTTTTGATGTGTGTCATGGTTCTTAATGTTTATTTTCCAGTAAATAAATACAAGAATGCATTAAGCACTACAGCATGTGAATTATAGGGCGAAAGACCACCAAGAAAATCACAATATACCATATACCACAACACATTAAAATTCCACTCCAATTCCTAATAGAGCCTGAGAAAAAACACCAACACATACACAAATACCCCCTTGTTCCCACTGGTTTTATTTCCCACATAGTTTTTGACAGCTATTTGGAAAACTATCTACCAGGACTGCTAACTGTAGGATGAAATGTTATCCAATAAAGTCTACCCTAACATGGTGGGTGTGTCCAGGAAGCAAGGCAGAGGCGGCCAATACACAGCAAGATGGTGCATAGGAAAAACTGGAGAGTTAAGTTTATCTCTGGCCAAGGACACCCACCCAGGGAACTAGTTTTTTCACCCCTGGTATGACGTAAATCAAACTGTACTTTTTCATTCCTACACGTAACAGGCACAGTTTCATGAAAGATGAGATGCCACAACAGGCTTCGATGGTTAATTGGATGGTTACTAAGTCAAACCCCTTTTGGGCAAGTCTCACTGTTGCTTATGTGAATGAAATTAAATCAACATCATTCTTTGAACACGGAAAAATAAACAACTATAATTTGTCTTTCACAAGCATTAACAATAAAGTATACCTATAACAAAGAAAACAAATGAATATACATGAAATGATAACAGCAACACTAAAACGATCTACTGCCAACACATCTAAGAAGATAATGGTTCTATGAGAACAATGGCAGCTCAAAAATAAGTCTCTTGTAAAGCTTTATTCTCACACATCATCCGTCACGCCAGGATTATTCTACTCCACAACATTTAGTGTGGGACACCTTAAAAGTAAAGTACTCTTATCATCTACACAGTGATAAAATGCTGCTGACATTTGTTCTTTTAGTAAATTACTTCATTCTGAGTGAGAGGATAAAAAAGGAGGTGGTGTTTGATGGTAACAAACCAGTATCTTCTATACAGAGAATTATATATATGTTACAGTGGAAAACACTACAATATTCATATAATCATCATCAGTCTCTAAGAGTTTACAGCAAGGCAAAGACCTCCCCAACCTTCACCACTCATCTCTATCAAATGCCTGTATATTCCAGGTTACCCAACAAAATTTCCTACCACGTCTCTATCTGCTCTGCCTTTTTTCATCCCTGGGTTACCATTCTGTTACTCTAACAGTCCACCTATTATCTAATTAGTACATGATGTATCCTGTTCTTTTAATTGAAGTCGAGATGTCTTCACTTTTGTCTATTATAGTCTATTATATTTGTTCAGAATTAATATTATCCACTTCTTGCTTAGCTTGAGTTCAAATAGTATGTATGTTAATTATCCTTAAATTATTCCTCTGTTTAAGCCTTGAGCATGTCACCTGTACCATATATATGTATATGTGTGTGTATATACAGAAATCAAGGGAGTTAAGTAAAGGCAATATAT
>JAPQNM010000004.1:18738121-18753121 GCA_029783475.1 Metacarcinus magister
TCACTGTACTTAAGTACAAGTACAAGGTGAAGGAGTGAAGAGTGGAGTGTGACATAAAAAAAAACTTGTACTGGTCCTGTCTAGACGGTTTCTACTGTAGCTTGTTTATGCTCCTTTATCCTATATTACACTACAATATCATAACCCTCAATATACTACGTATTTACACAATAGTATCAACACAGAGTTCAATACACTCTATATACAGTATACAACTTTTGATTAAATACAATGTACTTGTTTGTACCTGAATATACTTGGTATTTTTCAAGTACTTTGTATATAAGTATAAGTAACATTTCAAACTCCAACTCCAAGTACATGTACTTGGACCCAACCCTGCTTCCCACACATCATACACGTATTTCAAATTCCAAAACACACGCACACACGCACGCAGGCACTCACGCACGTGCACGAACACACGCACCGCACACGCACACGCACACGCACACACACACACAACACCAAACTCTATACGTGATATGCAACACAACTGGTGCCCTAAGTATTATAATTATTAATCAGAATAGCAATCAGATTATATTGCCTGGCGTCAGCTGAGTGTGTGTCTTGGGATATGCACCTATCCGGTATACCGACATACCAGTATTTTCGGGGCGGTATTACAGGTATTAGAAGCCCTTCGGTATACCGGTATTTTTGTCGATATTGCACATCCATAGTGCTGCCGTCAGTCTTTCAGCCCTTCAGCCCACCAAAACACATTCACAACACACTCATAACACAACACACTCAACTTCATCTATATTCTTGTAGGTTGTTATGTCTTAACACTTCTTACACTGTACCTAACAATCTATAATTAACATTCTTGGATGTAAACAAATAATTACGCGGTTTTTTTTCTCATTTTTTCGTAGTTTTTTCCGTTTTTATTTGTTTTATGGTTTATTTAGGCTTTACTTGCTGTTTGAATATTTTTATATATTCTATTCTATGGTTTATATTGGTTTAATTTAATTACTATTGCTTTATTCTATTTTTCAATTTTATTATTTACCTCAGAAATAAAAAAAATTTCATGAAATGAATACGAATCATATATAACAAATATTTATGTAAAAAACTGTTAAGTATTTAAGTCGATTTTTTAAAGTATATATAATTGCTTTTCTGTGTATATCAAATTTTTTTTATTTTGGTTTAATATATACGTGATCAACATTGTCAACACACGGCCGCTATCTTACTGTACCTGTTGAAACCTGTTGATGTTTTTATATTAGGTTATTTACGATTAATAGATAATGTCTTCTTTATATCCTTCCACTATACATGGTGAGGAATAATGTGTTACGGCTCCTCCATCCCTCAAATAAACATGGAAAGGAACAGGGAAGGTGTAAAATGAAGAAATATTATCACCAGGTTAAAAGTCCGTGCGCCTGCTAGTGGTCACAAAAAAAAAAATATTATGATTATTATTATTATTGAACTACAAATTAATATTATATAAAATGTAGATTAAAAGAAAGAAAAAAAAGTTTAAGAATGATAATGAATATGTAACGCACGGATATATATTATAGATTCCATTTAATATAATTCCAAGTTAGACATCAAACCCAAGTCCAAGACTATGAAAACACCTTTTTCTTCTACGAGTAAAAAACTATTATTTCTTGATATCTTTGTTTATTATTGTCTTCTATGGTTTCTAAAAAATTATTATAATTGTTTTCTGATTGATCCCAAAGGTTTTTATAATGTTTTGTTTCTTAAGGAAAAAAAAAAAAGAGAAATCAAAATTATCAAATAAATGGGAGATAATGCTCTCTCTCTCTCTCTCTCTCTCTCTCTCTCTCTCTCTCTCTCTCTCTCTCTCTCTCTCTCTCTCTCTCTCTCTCTCTCTCTCTCTCTCTCACCAGGCAAAACAAAATAATATAAATTATTATATATCATTTGTTTGTGACTAATATTCTTTATTATTATTATTTTTATTTAATATTCTTATAAATAATGGAAGAGAAGGAGGAGGAAGAGGTGGAAGAGGGGGAGGAAAAATACATACAACTATAGAGACGGGCAAGGGTTGGTATAGGCGACTCTACTTAAGTCCAAGTCCAAGTACCTGGATATTTTTCAAGTACAAGTACAGTCACTTTGCTATGTACTTATGTCCAAGTACAAGTACATTTCATTGTATTTTAGTATAAGTACAAGCTGAAGAAGTGGAGAGTGGAGCGTGACAGGAAATAAACGCGTACTGGTCTTGTCTAGACGGTGTCTACTATAGCATGTTACCAATTGAGAAAATACTACATAATTATGCTCCTTTATCCTATATTACACTACAATATCATAACACTCAATGTACGTATTTACACAATAGTATCAACACAAAGTTCAATACAATCTATATACAGTATACAACTTTTGACTAAATACAATGTAGTACTTGTTTGTACTTAAATGTACTTTGTATTTTTTCAAGTACATTGTGTTTAAGTACAAGTACAGGTAACATTTTAAACTCCAAGTACAAGTACATGTACATGGACCCAATCCTGGTTTACAGCGCCCCCCAAACCCCCAGCTGATTAGGTTCGCTACGCTCACCACCCACCCCCACTCCTGAGAGGGAGGAGTGGGGGGCGCAATTCTAGTGGTTGCCCCTAGGCGCCATGTACCCTAGCTACGCCCCTGTCAGCAGCACGAGCAACAGCACGAGCAGTCCACCCAAATGGCATATTAATTAACCCAATCCCTTCATGAAGAGAGGAGAGCATCGTAAAATGTAAACATCTTTCGTTCATTTCGCGAAATTAGTTAAGACAATTATAGTATTTTTTTTATTCAAATACTTATCTACCCGTTCATTTCGCTTTTCTTTGATGCTTGGAATGTGGGCAGGCTATTCCCTTAACACAAACTTACATCAATATTTACGTGTTCAATACAGCCTACACACACACGCACACACACACACTGCCACACACGCAGACGCAGACGCACACACGCACACACGCACACACACACACACACACTGACACACAGCACAACCACCACATACCTAATCCTCAAACGGGTCCATCCTATGCATGCAAATCACAACACAACCACCATTCTCCCATACGCATAGCAACCACACCATCTCAACTAGCTCCATCCATTAACAACTACCCATAAAATCATCAACCAATCATCACGGAACCAGCCAACCATCACAGACATAAGTTCCGTAGTCATCAACAACCACACAACAAGGCAATCACTTCACACAGCCACCACCGCCACACAATAGCGACAGCTTAGCCACCAAGTTCAGGGTTCGACGTCCTGGGAGGGTGCCAGCTTCCGGGTGAGAGAGGAGCTGATGGAAATACCCTAGCGAGCAAAAAACTACCTCGAATGCGGATGCTCGTGATGCTGCACAAAAAAATTCCTTGAGTTTAAGTAAGTAAAGAGACTGCCGTTAGTGTCCTGTTGCGAGGGATGAGACCCGACTCACTTATAACAGGTCGAAGCAGGAAGGTAAGCTATGCTGGTGTGTGTGTGTGTGTGTGTGTGTGTGTGTGTGTGTGTGTGTGTGTGTTGGAGTGGGGAGGGTTTGACACGTAGCAGAGTGTAAATTTATGACTTACTTGCACAGGATACACCCGTCTTTGAGAAAGAACTCGAAGTCGACTCTTGCAACCTCGTCGATCATGTTGTAGATCCAGATGAGGATTAAGTTTTCTTTGATCGGCTCGCGCTGAAAGAGGGAAAATAAAAGAAAGAAAGAGAAGAGAGAAAAAAAGGGAGGAAAGAAGAAAAGGAAGGAAGGGAAAAATGGTGAATATTATTATGGTTGTCAGAACATCGTTTTCTAGAGTATATTTACACGCTACGAGTGAACTGGAAAAAAAAAAAAAAGCTTGTAGTTTAAAATGTTCTTGAAAATCTTTTACAAAATTATATAGACTTGTGCAATCAAATTGGTTCTTATGTAGTTTGTTTTCCCCAGAAAGTCTATATACAATACATGAACACAGCTAAATGAACAGAGAGGGAAAGGGAGGAGAGGCAGGGAAGGCGTGATAGAAAGGGAAATGAGATAATGTCAGAATGAAAACAAGAATGTAAGGTTGAAAGACCAAAGCAACACCCACGCCACGCCAAGTCATAATACATAAAATTAGAAGCTACGGCTGGCACTTGTGAACGTCGACGCCTCTAGCTACCTACCTATTATTATCATTATTATAATTACCATCGTTTAAATTATTGATATAATTGTCTTAGGAAAATTCTTCATTCCCATTCCTAGTTACAAGCATAGCGTAGCCTCAATCCTTAATGTCACCACAATAAATGTAATATAATGAGTTAACACAATTCAGCGTCACACAGTTGTTTTCTAGAGAAACAACCACTTTCTTCGTTACGGTTGTTTTCAATGAGATCCTCAGCGGGAGAGGGATTGGAATTACTCAGAATAATAATAATGATAAATATACGTTGTATTTAAAGCTTATCTAGTTTTCTATTCCGAGTCTACTTTTTCCATCCTTCCATCTGGAGATTCCACAGCCAGGCTGCATTAGTGTGCTGGTTCCAGTGACACTCATTACCTTCCCCCACACACTCCAAGTCCCAAAAGCATGGAACACTACCTGCAAACTACCCTCAAGTGAATGAACGGTGACTAGTGATAAGTGTGTCGTCACCTGTAGCTTTGCAAACCTCACAAAACACAAGCCTGACACTCTGCTAAAACACCTAAGTGGCCATGCGAGCGTCTGTGTCACACTGCCAACTAATGATTGTTTTAATAACTTGTGTAGTCACCTGATCTGATGTGCATGAAACTGTGGTGACAAAGGATGTGACACACCCTTCACTGTGACGCCTCAACCACACACCTTTCACAGTCACCAGCCATGATTTCTCAGCACGCCTTAAGGAGACTAGAGGGCGCTACTACACGATCTAGGAGGGGCGGAGGCCAAGAACTACGATAACGAGGAAACACTCTCGAACCCACTGCTCGTGAAACCTGGAGTGTTTCGAACCACTTAAGTTTGTTTCCCGTTGTTACATCTTCCCGCCTTGTCAGAATATAAACAATGTTGCGGCACAGCTTTGAGAAGGAAATATACATAATTACAGTACTACACATTATACTTAAATTAGTTTTATCTAGCATGAAAAGGAAAAAGAGGAGAGCTGCCTTGCTGACCCCAATTGTCTCCCTCAGTCATTTTTACCTCTCTCTCTCTCTCTCTCTCTCTCTCTCTCTCTCTCTCTCTCTCTCTCTCTCTCTCTCTCTCTCTCTCTCTCTCTCTCTCTCTCTCACACACACTCTCTCTCACACTCACACACTCACACTCTCACACTCTCACACACACTCCCGCGAGTCAGTGGAAAAGTAAAACATGAGCTGACTGCTTTTGAAAGTTCTAGTTTCATAATTAGTCGATCGAACGGCTGCTGAGGAGTCGTAACTCTTGAACGAGAGAGAGAGAGAGAGAGAGAGAGAGAGAGAGAGAGAGAGAGAGAGAGAGAGAGAGAGAGAGAGAGAGAGAGAGAGAGAGAGAGAGAGAGACTGAAGAAAAAAAGTAAGCTTGTAGGGAAAACAAATGGGAAGGGAAGACGGAACGAAAAGGGACGAGGAAGAGGGGAGAGGTGCGTGAAGGGCCAAGGTATACAGGAGAGGAGAAGAGTGGTGGGCGGGAGCCTCTAAATACCCTTGGAGGACTATTGTTCACACGCAGCCATCACTCACTGTGGTGGGTGGGGGGGAGGTGTGCCTTCAACTCAGCTCAACACGACACACTCAGGTATATTGAGTGTGTGTTTGAACAGAAAATTTTGAGTAAAAGTAAAAGCCCACATTTAAATGAATGATTTGATTTAAAATGAAAGAAAGGAAGGGAGGAAGGAAGGAAGGAAAAAAATAGGTATGTAAGTTAGTAAGTAAATGAAGTTAAAGAAAACACCGGAGGCGATTTTGTGCATTTACTTGTCCTGTATATGTCCGAAGTTCCGGGAAAATAATATCAAGCATATCAGTGTCCTAACGTTAAATGATGGCGTGAATCGAGGTGAAATAGCAAAGGGAAGGACAGAAGGAAGGAAGGAAGGACAGAAGGGAGAAAGGAAGGAAGGAAGGACAGAAGGGAGGAAGGAATGAAGGAAGGAAGGAGGGAGTAAGAAAGAGAGGGAGGGAAAGAGGGATTGTGGGAGGAACAGCAGCTTAGCAAGAGATATTTGAGTTTTACATAGTATAAGAATCTCACGCCAAGAGTCACTGGGTCTCTCTCTCTCTCTCTCTCTCTCTCTCTCTCTCTCTCTCTCTCTCTCTCTCTCTCTCTCTCTCTCTCTCTCTCTCTCTCAAACATATATACAGTCGCTTTTCTTTACGAGACAGGATGAATCCCTGCTTTTAAATTTAATCCATGTTTTTGTTTTTTATCGGTCTGAATGTGTGTGTGTGTGTGTGTGTGTGTGTGTGTGTGTGTGTGTGTGTGTGAGACATACATATATATATATATATATATATATATATATATATATATATATATATATATATATATAGAGAGAGAGAGAGAGAGAGAGAGAGAGAGAGATAGAGAGAGAGAGAGAGAGAGAGAGAGAGAGAGAGAGAGAGAGAGAGAGAGAGAGAGAGAGAGAGAGAGAGAGAGAGAGAGAGAGAGAGAGAGAGAGAGAGAGAGAGAGATGGAGGGTGGGGATGATGGCCAAAGTTTCATGAAAGTATAATATCATCCATCATCATCAGTCCTAAATAATATAGATTAATATCCAAGTCAGGTTTTAAGTCCAAACAGTTCATTTTGTTTTGCTTACAGAGCCAACGCACATTACCACGAGAAGAGAAGAGGAGGAGAGAGAAGGAAGGAGGTACAGGTGATGGAAGAAGTAAATGAAAAGGGATGGGAGAGAGAACAATAAGAAGAGATATAATAGAAGAAACTGAAGGAACATAAAAAGAAAGAGGAAAAGGAGAGGCCAAAAGGAAATAGAAAGGAAGGAGCAACTGGGAGGAAGGGAGGAGGAAAGGAGGAGTTGTGGAATAAAGAAAAAGGGAAGAGGGAGGGAAAAAAAGTGATGGGGGTAAGGTTAAGGAACAAGGGAGGAGGGAGGAGAGGATTGAAGAATTGAAGTAGATAGGAAGATGCTAAAAGCGTGAGGGAAGGGGAGAGGGAGAGAGAGAGAGAGAGAGAGAGAGAGAGAGAGAGAGAGAGAGAGAGAGAGAGAGAGAGAGAGAGAGAGAGAGAGAGAGTGAGAGTGAGAGAAGCAATAAAGGAGGCAATGTAACAGACTGGCTTCCAACCTTGAATATTTTGGTCTCGTTTCTTTTGATCCCGTGTAGCTACGTGTCACAACGACACCAATGCTTCCCTGGGGGGTAGAACGAGCCTCTCTGACCCACCTTGCTCTCCCTGACATCTCTTACGGAAAGCATAATTAAAAAAACAAAACTGTACATGGTGTATAGTGTACTCAACACATATGTGAAGGTTTTAAGCGGTACTCGTTATTATTAGCAAGTACAGGCCATATATGGCAATCCAAAAATAATCTAAGGTGAAAAACCTAACTTTTGGGTAATAAAATATAAAAAGCTTTCATAACCAAACCTAACCGAACCTACCCTAACCTTAACCTAATCATAACCTAACATAACCTAACAACCTAACAAACTAACTTCAAAGACGCTTTGCGAAGTAAATAATGACGAGCACCGCCTTAAACCTTCACAGATGTGTTGAGTACACTTTGTATAGTATGTAGGACTTCATATTTATATCGATATCGTCCGAGCAGTAGTTATGCAGATTTACGAGGCGTGCACTAAACTTTTAACCCCGCGAACAAAGCATTATATTCGTAACTTTAAGTGACTCGAAGCTTTCCGACTGGACAACTTCCTTGGGACCTAGACAAACACTATTGACCGAGAGAACAAACATCCTTGCCTAACGCGTGAGAAAGTGTCAATACTTACGTGGTGGGGCTCCAGGGTCTCCACTTCCCCTGCACAGTTCAAATCCTCGTTCTGTGCTGTCATGAGCGGCATTTTGACGCTTTGGTGTAGATTGTCAAGGTATGAAGGGATGGGCTGTGTCGTGTTCGTGTACTACACACGATACAACGTGATAAGAGTCTACAGCACCTGGTATAACTTTCTGGGTTATAATAATGACACGGTGAGGTTGGATGCTTGCACGAGCGGAGTTGCTAGGCTGCAGCCGCCACGAACTCTTGTGAAGTGACCGTTAAACCTTCAAGTACAGCAACAGAAACAAGGAGGTTGCACTAGTAAGCCTCAGCCAACGCCTGCCTTGCTTCTTATGCCAAGTTTCGTCCGCCACTGGTAGATGCCGCGCGGCCACTGATCAACTCTAATAACTGCATTGGCTCACTCTCAGTGTGTTGGAGTTCCAAACCACCGAGACGGACATGGACCGACGCCTCAAAACCACAGCAACTTGAACGTACACCCATCCAGCAGGTGCCAGGTGACTGATGTGCTCTAACTTCTATGTATATCAAAGTAACTTATAGATTGCTCTTTATTCAATAATACATTTTTTTGAAATATATTTATACGGTCACTATTTAAAAGAATTTTAATAATTGAGGAAAATATTACCCTGAAGGTTGATGGCAGTTTTAGGTTATGTTCCAAAGGCGGGGCCGAGTCGGTGGGTTTGTTTACGGTGACGTCACACTGAGGTTCACAATGTTATGACAGTTCCACTTTGATGACAGCCTTTACAACCTGGCGACTTTTCGGGGCACGCGATGCAAATCTTCCGTAAAAAAAATAAAAAAAGTAAAAAAAGTAAACAAACACACACACACTTCAGTTGTGCTAAATAGTTTGCACTTCATATATAAATGTCTCGTTTGCGAACTCGTGGCGTCTTTGCCACCCACTTATTTTAGAATGATGGTTCACACTAATGATTAACGTGCTTCAAAAGCCTTCACTTGTCTCACACTAATGCAACTATTTATTTGTAGGAAATCTGAGAACCTTTCGGTCCTCAAACTACCTTCTCTGATGTATTACTTTCTTTTAATGTAAAAAATTGTTTTTGCATATGAGCCAAGTTTCTGGCTCTTCGCCCTAACCTCTACGTGCATTGGATCACGCACATACGATCCGAGTTTAAAATTCACCACAATGTTCCTTTGAGCAAAAGATCAAGGTTGAATACACAACAGCTTTGTTGAACTACTACTATGAAATTCCTAACAAATGAGGCTCGGTCATTTAAGGCAGTGACGTTTGCGTGGAAAAGTAAAACCTGCGGCGCACTGCCTGGTTACTCTCAAGGATGGGAGGGTGCCAGGGAAGATATTTTAGGCGGGAAACACTACGCTCCACCTCTCCACCCCGTCTCATTTTCTCCCTCTCTCACGTAGGTGCTTCTGATAAACACAAATATGTCTCACTCTTCATGATGGGAAGGAATTAAATAAAACACCAGTTACGAAAAGAGGTTGAGTACACATTGTTGATAACATAACTGTACACATCATCACAGGAAAATACTTCTGAAGCTCCACTATCATAATTCTTCCTTGCTGGAGATACTATAATATGTGGCACTTGTGGTCCTACCTAGACGAGGGCAAACACATGAGCTCCACCACACAATGGCACATTAGTTACTTAAAACACTTACATGCTGGGAGGGTAAAAACCACTGAGGAACATCATGGCTTAGTGGAAATATTGTGTGGTGGAAGAGGGAACTCGAACTGATTTGCATAGATCTACTTTTAGAGGCGTAGAGACACAGACATACCAAAGTAAGGGGAGTCGAAAGTTCCCCAGAAGGGAACTATGCACCTTTGTGAAGTATACAAACCAAATGATTAACTACCACGCATGACAACACCTGCTGATATTTCCAGTTTTCCTCCCTATGCAAGTAATCTCTTAGTCTCTTAACATTTTAAAAAATATCAAAAAAGCTTTGAAAATCCATAACTTTCCACAAACAAGTTCATCACGCAACTGTCATCATATACTTATATAATTTCCACTGAGTCCAATCCCAGATATCTTGACAAGTGTTTAACATGTAACACTTATTTTCTAAATATTCTGAAGGAACTTTACAAAATAATAATTTTCTTAAGTTGTTCATCTTACACGCACTATTGTCACCCTTAAGAAAATATAGTATTACTCTACCACATTATATCACACAGACACTGCCACAGTTCCTGCCAGAGTAATGGTTTCGAGACACACCATTAATTCAAACAGCAACACTGCCTTCACACTTGAGGAGAAAGATGAATTCAATAAAATATTTACATTCCTCTGCAGTGACAAGCTCAAGGTGAAGATGATGTGCCATTCCTTTCATTGCTACTTCTGTTACAGTTGCCTCAACACTCACGTAGAGGCTTGCCCTTATCCTACAGCTTTACCAAATTGAAAGAAACATTTTGCAAGAGAGGATGACATACAAGCAGATATGTCAATTTGCAAAATAGTAAAAATTTTGAGGGGTGTTTCTGATCCTGATTTATGAAGGAAGACAAACAAAAAACTAAACAAAAAAAAACACACACAAACAAACACACACACATATATATATGTGTGTATATATATATATATATATATATATATATATATATATATATATATATATATATATATGTATATATATATATATATATATATATATATATATATATATATATATATATATATATATATATATATATGTATGTGTATATATATATATATATATATATAATTATATATATATATATATATATATATATATATATATATATATATATATATATATATATATGCGTATGTGTACACACACACACAAATATATATATATATATATATATATATATATATATATATATATATATATATATATATATACATATATTAGGAAGGAAGAACAGATATCAATAGTTTTACTGGAGCTAACGAGGCTGTCCGTGTGGTTACAGTATCTACATATTAGAGACAATAGGACAGCAAAGTGGAAGGAACCTCTCCACCCACTACTCCCTCCAGTTAAAGCTGGTCGGAATTTTTTTTTTTTAAATAAATTGTTTACTTTGATTAAATGGTCGTATATTTTTCTGTCGCTAGTAATATTGTGTACTGGTGGTCTATAAATGAGTCTGAAAATAGTTTTCTTTAAATGTGTTTTAGTTGCAAAAATTTCACACCTATGTTATCAATTTTTTCGATTTGCAAGATTGTCAAATTAAGACTGGCTTTCACGTAGATCAAAACACCTCCACCTTTTCTTTTATAATGCCGCTCACAGCTAGGCATTGAATAATTAGGCAAATTATATTCTTTTAAGAAGTCTCTATTTTCTGTGTTTATCCAAGATTCCGATATTCCAATAATATGAAAATCTTCAGATGCTGCAAGAGCTTCTAGATCTGAAAACTTGTTCTGAGGCTGTGCACGTTAAACATACAAACTTTTAAGACATTATGTACGTAGGTTTCTCTATGCAAGGTGTCAGATGTCATCAAGGCTGTGAGAGACTGTATGTTGTTTATTCTCCTGAAATAAAAAAAAATGTTTCTTAGTAACCTGCTGAAACAAGCTGCTCCAACCAGATCTAGATAAAGGTCATCATTCTTCAAAAGGAGTTATTTATTATAAAAGTTGTCCCAGCAGTTGATGAAATCAATGCCTTCCTTAGTAAAAATGATCTTTGTACTTCCTCAGTAAAAAAGATGGTTATTAGTGCTGAAGGCACTGTTGTAGAAAGCTGTCGGTGCACTACTCCAGGAAAGGATACCTGAAAGAATGATTTTGTTAGATTTAGACTGCTGTATCATCCACCTGTATTTCTGTAGCAGCTCCTCAGATCTGGTATTCATGACGTCATTATTTCTGTATGAAAAAATATAGGAGTATTAGGATCGGACATACTGTTTGCCTCTTCACAGGCTGTCGTGATGCCGTCTTATTTCCCACCAGGCATGCACAGAGTCTTCCTCTTGGTTCTTGTGATTCTTGATCTACCACCGAACTCGTGTGGCTGCTCTCTGATGATAGAGTCACTGGTGAGGCTCGTCTCATGGTACTCTTCTTCATCTTCTGCCAGGATCTTGAATCTGTTACAGGTTGTGATGTTTAAAATTATTTATTATTGTTTCTGCAAGTACCATTTCTCATTGGAGTGAAAGGTGGTTCCTCCTGAGTTATACTAACACGCTCAGGTACACTCACAGTAGCTTGGTTGGAGGTGGCGGCTACAGCAGCTTAACTAGGCAACTGATCTGTAAGAAGAAAGTGGTTTGCAAGGCTGCAATGTTGGACGTGACATAATCTTGCAAAACATGAATTTTTTTCTTCAGTTCATCGTGCTCTTTCTGCAAAACACACTTACAGACAAACTAACGATTTTGAAAAGAAATTAGCGGCGAAATGCCCATCACATACATCACATGTTGAAATACGCAAAGGACTGTAGTGGGAGAAAGGATTAACCCTGAGGTGAAGTTAGATCAATATAATGAACCAAAAAAAGTCACAACAGGTATACATATTAGTGTGTTGTTGGGTCAGGTCAGTTTAGATGAGGGTGGCCGTGGTGGATCAGGTCTAGTGATTCAAGGTCAAATTTTTGGTTAGTGTAGAAAATATATGCCTTAGCAACATAAACAAAATATACAATAAGACTAAGTAATTACTGACTACTGAACACCACAGAGGACAAGCAACTAAATAAAAAAATTAAATGTCAACAATAAATGCGCGAAGCTGTAAGAGTGTATCAACAATGTAAGTAACAAAAGTTGTGTATAATGTTAAAAAAAAAGACCGTAAGGCTAGCAAAATTGTGTAGCCTAGGAGTTAAACCAGGTACTTAGAATTAGGTGAGGTGAGGTCATAGGATAGCAGACAGGTCACGTCCTTTCATCATGAGTCACAGACAGACTATATATGTATATGTATATACATATGTATATATACATATATAAAAAAAAATATATATATATACATATATATAATATATATATATATATATATATATATATATATATATATATATATATAATATATATATATATATATATATATATATATATATATATATATATATATATATATATATATATATACACACACATACACACACATATATTGCAAGTTTACAATATATTTATTGTATTGTGAATATATTGTAAATGCATCCTCTGGTCAAAATCAATAGGTTTCAGGCAGTTTCAGGGTCAAAATATCCATGAAGCTGAATGAATTGAGCACAACATGTGGATATCCATTGATGAAAAATGATTGTTCCTCCTTTTCACACAAAAAAACATGAAATAAAAAAAAAGTTCCATGTACAAGGTGCCACACAAAATTTTTTATTTCTATTTTAAAATGTCTCTTTTGCCCCCAATATGAGTGAGTGAGTTAACAGGAATAAAGTAAGCACCAGACATCAAAGGTCATATGCCGCTGTATTAAACAATAAAGGCAGACGGCAGAGCAAAGAGATAATGGCAAGACAAAGTATGGGGACGGAAAGAATGGTTAGTTATTGTGAAATGGTTTCATCTGAATATGAAATTTTAGTCAAGCTGAAAGATATCCATGGATTCCACATTGACCATCTCTGCCATACTACGTGTTAGAAGTAATGACTTTATCCCGAAAACTACTCCAGCTCTAAAGGGTAATGTATCCTGACACAGACAACAGTGACAGCTATACACATTTCCATTGCTTTAAATTAATTCCATCTCCAATTTACCAGCAACAGAAATCCTTAATGGGGATGGGATTATGTTATGAGAACTTTGAATTTGTTTAATTTTATGAGACATTACTCTTATTCATACTGTATGTGTACATATTTTATTTCTTAGCTATGATTTAGATTTCTATTGCTAGTACATTTATATGATTAATTCAGAATAAAATAATACTGAGTTCTTTTGTTGCAATCAAATTCAAATAAATTTTGTTATTAATAACATGACACAAAGATAATACTATCTTGCTATTCAGGCATTGTGAAACAAGCTTATCCTAATGAAATATGAAATAATGTAAAGCTATCGTTCAGGTGTTGGCTAGCTGTATATAGTGTTGTAATAGCTGGTGGCCAGTTTATGTGATTTGGATTAAAAAGCATGTAAGGTATTAAGATGAAATTTTGAAAAATACAACTTTTTTACCTGACAAAAATATAAATACAAAAAAATGGAGAGGGAATACACTTGATGTTTTGAAAATATAGTTTTGGCTGTCCTCCACGCTATAGTATATGATAGCAAGGGTTTCTTTTCCCCCTTGGAGCTGGAGTGCTGTATTTTTTGGTGTATTAGATGCCAAGGGTTTGCCCACAAAGTTCATGGCTGGGGCAAGTCGATGCTTCCTGTTGGGAGTTACTTGGTATAGGAAGGAGACTTGCACAGGGTGATTGCCGGGGCTGGCATCTGAGGGTGGGTGAGGCGACGCGCCCTTAGGTGTATGCCCCAAATTTTTCTAACCCAAAATTTATAAAATAATATTTCAAACAAAGAAGCAAGATGTTTGAGAAATTGGTATTTTGTAATTATCAGAAAATCCAAAAAACTTTTCATGCTCCTTGGCATATTTGATGACTTTTAAGTTAAAACTTGAAGCATATAAAAGTCTTTTTATTCTCCGGCATTTCTATGGGTATGATGCTCAAATTTTGCACTACCACTGGTATCAACTGCTAGGAGTGTATTGGCCGTGACTCCCCTCACCGACGAACACAGACCATGCTTGAATTAGTTAGGTGCTAACAAAATAAAGTGCTGAATGTCAAGTCTGGAGATCACATTTTTTTTATACTTGTAGGAAGGGTTGCTTTCCTGTCTTTTTTCTATAGTCTTTGGTGTTATTCACTTCTTTTCATAAGTTTTGAGCTGTGCTCATCGTTGTCCCATTCTACGATCCCAACTTTTTGTCATCCATGGAAAAATAAGGTATCTTAATTCTTGTCTCTCCCCATTCCAAGTTCTTAAATA
>JAPQNM010000004.1:18760621-18782545 GCA_029783475.1 Metacarcinus magister
ATCCTGCCTGGCTCTCCTCCTCCATCTGTGCTGCCTACTTTGTAATGACTCTGGCTGTTGTCACAAGTGCTTAATACTCATGAGTGTACAGTTTGATTACTATCTGTGTTTGAACAGTTACAATAGTTCCCTTAGCAACTATGCATTGCTCCTATTGGAGAAAAAGCAGTTTGCCCAAGGAAATGTTTCTTACGTAATATTGATTTTAGTCAGGTGCGTATGTGAAGCGAGTATTGTTAGTGTCTGAGATGTAAGATGATACTATTGCATACCTCCACTTCCAACCACCACCATGACTACTTCCTACTACCACTATGATGGTAATTTTGGTCACCATCCCTGCCATCACTCCCCTCAGCACTCCCAGAGGTTGCTGACGCCATATCACATGTATGTATTACTCACTAAATTGTTGGCATCAGTCAGTAGTGATTGCCACCCTTTGGAAGCGTGATGTGACCCCTATCACCATAAAGAGGCGGCCCACAGAAATTGGTGCCAAAGGTGAGAAATTATAGAAGACTTGCCTTGATGTCATAAAGACACAAGTGTTTACCAGAAAATGTTTGTTTACTTTCACTGGAGGGTACACATCATGTGCTGTTCTTGCAGAAATGGCTGGTTACGAATATTGATCTAACTTTGCCCAGTATTTCAGGTCCCTAAGTAAGAATGATACGGACAGATACTTGGAGAAAACCAGTATACAATTAAAAATGAGATGATCTTTGGACGTGAGCCAGTGGCCTGCAGTAATACAGTGATATCATGCAATACATTGTGTATATCACCAGTTTTTTTTAATGCAGCAAGAACTTTATCAGCCACTGATGTGACTGAATGGGATGTGAAATTAATGAACTGATTGAAAGAACTAGATGGTGTTTTTGCTGGAACTTTGTGGGAAGACAAGTGCATGGATGATTGATGCGGTGAAAATGTTCCTGGAGAAAATGGGGTAGGGTGGGTGTAGAAACTACAGCATGTAGACCAAAAACATAATAGTTTCTTTTATATTTGTTTATCCCTTTTTTCCTCACAGAAGCAGCTACAGTAAAAATACTTTAATCTGAATGGCAGTGGACTGACAGTGATTCGGATTAATGGATTTTTCAGACTGTTGGGAGGGATCCCTGAAAACACTAAATACACACATGATTATTAAATAAAGACATGATATGGTATATAGGTTGTTTTATTACTCACCAGTAATGTTGAGTAGTAGGTGTACTTATTATTAATATTAGTTTTTCTTAGTGTTGTCCTTAAACCTAATGAATGTCACTTTTATTGTCACTGTCACTCCTGGTCCTCACCCTCGAGCATGGGCATAGGATTATCAGGCTGCCTAGGACTACCTGGAGTGTGGGTAGCTAGCCTTGGGTCATCTTGGGTCATTTACTCCAAGTTACGGGAAGAAAATTAACAGTCTGAGAGCAGTGGGAGTAGTATTTTTAACAGAAATGAAGCATTACATTTATGAGGTTGTAAGACGTGGCACAGTGGCTATGAAGCAAGTGAGTAAATAGGAAGCACTACCATCTTATTTGAACTCATTCAAGACCATCATCCTCAATAAGTAGTGATATTTGGAACACTGAAATGTTGATAACGGCATGTGAGCTGAGGCTAACAACTACATATTGCTCTCTCGGCTATTTTCATATGATATACGTCTCCTCTCTGACCTCAAACACAAACAAAATGTGTATGTAACAATAAAATCGTATGTGTAAATTTTTTTCATGTCCTGTGGCTCTCAAACATTTGAGCTTTAATATTTGTGACTGTTACATTAAGCAAGTTTAGCCACCCTTGCATTATAACATAAGATGCCTCAGCACCACTTTCACCATATGTGGCAGCAGGGATATATTTGCTTAGTTTGATGAAATTGATTTTACTCCTAAAGTCAATGAGTTCAAATGAGTTAAAGCCGGGTTACAGCTAATTACTCATGTTATGGTAATTTTACACCCTAGGACTTCTTTTCATTATTTGACGGGAGAGATGATGGATTAGCGCATAAAGGAAATGAGTAAGCATACAAGGAAATATATCTCAACAGCCTAGTATTTCCAATTTTCTTTCTCATTAGGTCATGCAGTGAAACTGACGGGCTTAACAAATCTTCATTCCTGTTGCCATAGTTACCAACCACAACAAAGTACATAATGTTTTGTTTCTTTAATTTCTGAGAAAAAAAATCGTACTTTCTATGGGTTTCTTAAATTCTCCAATTCTATTCATAAATGACATAACAACCTTTTAAATATCTTTTGAATATCTGCCCACATAGGAATAATAGCCACAAACTTGATGTCTCACAATTAGGGGCTCAATATAATATAATTTGAAGAGAGAGGTCTAAAAAGGAAAGAGAGTCATTACAGGAAGTACAAAACAGGTGTCACTGTGAAAGGAACAGCCACTCAGTGTATGGTAACAGGTATACAGCCAGTGTGGATGCCTCACCTTCTGTCCATAGACATAGCCATTGGGAAGCATGAGTGGCTGGTTGTTCTCGTTGAGCTGTTCACCACTGATGTGACACACCAGGCGGGACTGGGAGCAGTGGGCGTAAGGGAGTGGGGAAGCCAGGGAGTTGAGGGAGGGTTGGCACACAGGGCAGTCAGGATTGTGGCCTGTCGCCCCCTGCAACGAAACACACTTGTAATGTTAGAATAATGGCCATTCCCTTCACTAATAACATAGTTGGAATCATAACTCTAATATCAATAGTATTGATAATTAGTATAAAAAAAAAGAATATATGTACACACACACACATATATATACTAATCTTTATGTGATTTAATTAATTTGTCATGGAAAATAATGCTGTAGTATGTAATTTTTTGCTAGCAAAACACATCAGACAAAAGGCTCCTCTATTTACTGGTGTTAGCAACAGATATATGGAAGTACTCACCCGGTAGCAGTGAGGTGTTTTTAAAGCTGAAAGACCTGATTGGACCACAACAGAAAAGGCTGACTGGGAAGACAGCTGGTACAGCTTCAGATTCTCGGCTCGGAATTGCTCAATTAGTTGGTCCCATCGAACATTAGATAAGAGTTCCTTGTATGGGGTGACATCTGTAAGATGAAATAATGTATCTAGACAAAACACCACAGCAAAAGCAAATGATCTTATATTCATGTTTTCTTTGTCACAAATCTAAGACCTCATCAATGTGCTTCCCACCTGTGTTAGCAGGGAAGGCAACTAAGGCCATACAGCGCTGTATTGACGGCAAGTGTCCAGCCTCTTGCCCAGTGAAGTACTTCCTTGCATGTCTGTTGATAAATAAAAAAAAGTTAAAAGACTCAAAGGAAAGCATATTACATTGAATAGTTCAGGAAACATCACAAAGTTTTCACTGATGTTACACAGGCTTCCATTAGGTAAAGTGGGAGCACACGCTATAGCTGTGCGTAGCTGTGGGCGCTCATCTCCCGTCACATAGGCCTTTGAACCTGTGGTGGAAATTAATCCATTACGCTGGGACACAAGGCCACTGTGACATCCAAGTTTCCACAATTTACCTTCTCCAGGTTTCCCTAGGTACCCATTTATTGACCAACCCATTTGGGAGGATGAACAGCTGGGTGAGCTGTGTGGCGTCTGTCCTTGTTCATGATTGAACTTGGGTCAACGGATTTGTAGTCGGACGTGCTAACCACTGCACCACTGAGGCACATATGCACCACTTTTTTTTATTTCTGTTTTATTTTAAATGCATAGGGCACCAGTGTTGGTGCATAACACGCATATCACTCACACTACACACACAGGAGGATAGGATTTCCAGCCTTCTGCTCCTGTCGAGATTGCTAGGTCACAAACCCTTCCTTGGCTTACTCCCGTACCTATTTTACTGTTAGGTGAGCAGGGGTTACAGCGTTTAAGACCATCTTGATAGAGAGCCGAGCGTTCTAACCATTACACCACTGGGCTGCCACTGAGGCACATAACAAGCCTCCATTGCTTCTACTGAAATAAAAATTAAGTGTATCTTTGTTTTTGTGGAAGATGAGCCACTGACATAACTGAAAACAGCAAAAACTATGAATTTTTTGTCAAACATCCAATCTTCTATAAAAATAGGGTGGTTATATTACTAAAAGTGGAATGCTTAGAAACTTCACAAATAATTTACAAAAATAAAGAGGTAGACTAAAAATCTCTAGGATAATAAGAAAATGTTTTGGAAGAAGGTAAAGAAGATACAGAAGGGAGTGTGTCAGAGAAGAGTGAAAGTAGTGGATGGCAGGATCTTAAGAAGGATGTTGTAAAGAAGAGATGGGCAATAACATCTTGAGTAATGAAAATTGACTTGTGTGAACTAAGCTTTACAAGGGAGGGATAAGGTGGTGTCCAGATGCTAGATTGTTCCAGCCTTGAAATCACCATTGCCTGGCAGTAGCTACTACAATTTTCCAATCAAACAAAAGAAACACAGTCAGTACACATGCTAACTCTTTATATCAAGTCATCAACACCTCAGCCCAAGATTGTGACAGAATGCCGCTCCCCTCTCAGGCAACTCACCGGATGGCATCCATGCGACGGTCGTTCCGGATCAGTTCAATAAACTCCTGCATCCTGACATTGAACTCCAGAGAGGAATTGAGTTTGCGCAGCTTGCTTTTGTTATCATGGCACCAGGAGAGGCACTTGGAGGTGTCGTGGCATGCGAGGGACTGCTCTACCTCCCTTGCCACCAGGAAGACATCCAGGTTAGTCAGACCTTCTATGCCACGGGAACTTGCCAGCTGCAACAATGAAGAGAACACTCACATCATGTATGGAGGAACAAACAGGTCCTTTCAATCTAACACAGTCCAGGCCAGCCATGTCAAGAACCCTATCAACCCTACCTTGGTATTTATAAACCTGGATGAAGGAACACACCCAGACAGAGGCCTTTCCCATCTCACCTCTGCATAACAAAGTCTTACAAAGGATTGCAAACGAATACAAACAGCAATAAACCTAGAGGTCCCTACTATCAGTGGTTAATGTCCCCGCCTAACATCCAGCAAGGCGTGGGTTCGAATCTATTTCAGATCGCTACGGATTTTTCACTGACAGGGAGTGGTTACTGTCCCCCTTGAGCAAGGGGATGGGTGGGTGTGTACACACATATGCATGATATACACCAGAACTGGTGACCTACGCATTACATAAAATAAGAAAGAAAAGAACAGTTGTTTTCCTATATAGTATATAAAAATTACTTTCTATGCTGAAAAAACATGAATATAAAAGGAAAGATTTCCCAACTGATACAATTGATTTAAATACTATGCAAAACAACTTAGTGGAATTATCATTGTTAATACCTCTAATATATCTGCTCAACCTCACACGTTAAAAATATTTTCTACCAATCTGTCTAATCTGATACCTGTTTCTTGGTACCCAGACAAGGGAATGGCCATAGCTGAAAAAATATCCTTTATTCTCTCCACATACTTAATTTCAAAACATTTAGTTCTCTCTGTCCTTTCCTCCATGGGTATGTGAACCATTCTACCATTTTACCAAGACCTTTCTCTTACATCCACACCAACAACCTGTTATCTTATTCCATCTACTGCCAGCCGAGACAAGAGCCCGTTTGCACCATGTGGACCAAGGATGTATGCACACACACCCCCACAGTCCCTACCTTAGTAGCCGTGGAGTAGCAGCCAGCACGCAACAAGTACTCCACCAGCAGGCGGTCAAGGCGAGTTCGCTTCCACTCTGCCACCACTGATGGGCTGAGGGAGTCATGATCCTTGAGGTGGTCAACACGCCGCTTCACAACCCGTCCAGTCTCCATTTCTTCCTGAGTCGCCTCCTCAGCCTGCAAGATGTCCTCAGTGTATACTTCTTGGTCTACTCAATTGGTACTTAGTGTGCATTGTCAATTAAGTCTGCATTAACAATTCCATTCTCTAGAAATTGGTTATATCACATACTGATAGCAGTAAATAGTGATAATGAATCATTAACAATTTCCGTCTTCATAAATTTGTTACAGCATGTAATTATAACCTTACAAAGATTAAGAAATAACCACTATAAACCAGCACATGGATGAGAGCCAATTTGAAGTAGCCATCACTCTATATACCCTTAAAGTGGAAGGGAGGATTATAATTAAAATGTTCCAATATGGTATGATTTTGTATAGGCATGGAAGGAGAGACAAAAGAATTAAATAGCAGATCACACAAACCCTATGGTTCAAACTAGATAAAAGTAAAGTGGGGGCACAAGCTGTAACTGCGCGTAGCTGTGGGTCTCCCGTCACATAGGCCTTTGAGCCTGTGGTGGAAATTAATCTGTTATGCCGGGACACAAGGCCACTGTGACATCTGACTTTCCAGTTTACCTTCCCCAGGTTACCCTAGGTACCCATTTATCTACCAACCCGTTTGGGAGGATGAACAGCTGGGTGAGCTGTGTGCCGACTGCCTTCGTCCGGGATCGAACTCAGGCCAGCGTCAGACGTACTAACCACTGCACCATTGAGGCACCAAACTAGGTGATCTGCCCTTAACCTCAAGGAGAATTGCAACAGAAGAATCATAGTAAAAAACACACAAGTCAGAAGTAAATGCAGTCACACAGCCACCAGTATGATGTTGCTTCGGGTTGCTCTGGATTGATGCCATCTCAAAAACAGCCGGGTCTGCTCTCAACTTCTTAGTCTTCCTAAATAATGCTATTTCGGCTATTTTCATAAGATGTATGTCTCTTCTCCAACCTCAAACACTTATTTCAATTCATTTAACACCCTAATCTTCAATAATACTTATGTTTGGATGGACTCCATATCTGATGAGATGGTATTTCTCGATGTGGACGCCATCTTTAAATCAGCAAGTGGCAGCCAAGCGCGAGCAAGGTTCCTGCGCAGCTGAGTTGACTTAGGTTGATTAAAAGGCAACCTACGGTTGCTTAGGGTTGCCTCTCCGGCGCTTGCGAAAATGGCTTTTGTCAAGCTGAAGCAAAATAAGTCAAGCTAGGTTGGTATTTTCACTCACAAAAATGCGCCTTATGTTTTACACTACACCATGGTAGGCGGGAGTTTATTCCATTTCCTAATGACGTTACAAGTAAAGTAGAATTTAGTGCAGTCAAATTGAATCTGTCTATATCTCGGTTTCACTTTGTTACTTTCATTCATAACAAGTAATGAATTTGAAACATCTTATTTGCATCAACATTCATGAATCCTTTAAGTACTTTGAAACACTCTAAGTTTAATTTAGAGATGTCATTTCTCAAGCAAAAACAGGTCAAGTCGTGCCAACTAGTCTTTGCAAGGTTTTTTTACATAAGGACGGGATCATCATAGTTGCCCTATACTGGACAGCTTCAAATTTTGTAATGTTCCTTGTGTAGCGAGGTGAACTAAATTGCTCCAAGTTGGGTCTGACTAAGTTGATATACAGGGTGAAATTATTTTTATTTATTTTTGAATGAGAAATTTCTTTATAAAGCCCAACATTCTTTTAACTTTAATGGTAGCGTCTTTACATTGCTACAAGAATTTAAGATTCAATGCAATCATAACAGTGCGTCCTGGTTCTCTTTCACCGCCGTGCCCTGCTTGGCTCAGCACAGCACTGTCAAGTTAACACTTCGTTAAATAACAAACTATATAACCTTAAGATACATTACTAGATGCTTGTAAATAAATTATACTGAAATTAACTATGAACATAATGGAATAATTGCAATATATATCTATCTCTTCCTCTGCCCTTACTAATTAAGTAGTATGGTAGATGAAGATAGTATGATATCTGCTGATCTAAAGAAAATGGATACGAGACGTTAACAAATACCTCTCTCTCCCTCCTACACCTTGGATGAGGAAAAATAAAATATAACACAAGAGGATGATTAACACAATTCTCCTACCTATCCATTCCTAAAAATAGTACTGATGTAATTTACATATGTGATGAGAATTAATGACCGAGTGAAATCGAAAGGCAGAATGCAAAAGGGAGGCCACCAGTGAAGTGGAGGGGCAGAGTGAACCAGTATTGGAGGGAGAAAGATGACAGAAGTTGCCTTAACCACACAGTAAGGAAATGTCAGAACAGGGAAAAATGGAGACTATTCTGCCATGGATGGAGATCCCCGGAGAGGGAAGAGGGGTTAGAGGTATAGATAGATAGATAGATAGAATGACTACTTCACCTATAAACTTGACATGGATAAAAATCAGTCATAAAGGAAATTTACCTATTTTCCAATTATGATGACTTGTTTACATGAATTCCAAATTTGAGCAAATGTTTCAGTGATGTCACTTATGCTGAGTGTTTAGGATGTAAGGATCTTGGCCATGAAATGTTAAGTTCAATCTACAATACATATGATACAATATGATACAATACAATACATATGATCATGACAACTTAAGCTCTTCCTTTTGAGTAGTTTACAATGGTTTCTATAATATTTCAAACTATGGTGCCACATTACCTTGCGCTTGAAGGAGGACAGTTTTTCTACCACCCCACCGAGCAGGGACGAGATCTGTGAGGCACTACGGTTGTCAGTAAAGAGGATTCGTTCGAGCTCCGTCACGGCAGTGGTCACGTGACAAACCTCTCGGTCTAGGGTTTTCTGGGCCAGCCGGAACTTCTTGTTGAGGACATCATATGGAACCTGGGAAAAGGTGAACCAATCAGGCTTGAAGAACTCAATAACGAATGTATGCTTGTTCCATTACTGAGGATTCACTTATCAGCCAAACAATAGCCTAAATTCAGATTTTTAAGTGTAATACAACTGGAGTCAAATAACATGCCATATCAATTTATAAGTATGAATTTATGATAACTTAATACCCAAGGAGCCCTAGCACTCCTGTTTGCCAATGTTTATGATCACTGTTTTATAATAGATGTTTTCAGCATGCAACAGACTAGTAAAATTGACCCACTTTTAGGGTAGGATGCTCTATAGAAGACACATCTGCCATACTGAAGATATCTGAATGACGAGGCCTGCGGAGAAATAAAGGGGAAATTATTAGTATATAACTACTACAAAACTCTACAGCAACAATAAAAAAAAGATTAACAAGAAATATTTGTATTTTAACATGATCTACTTTAATATCTACTGAAGTCTACTCTGGTACACATTTCTGAGAGCTCCCTCAGAGTGGTCAAGGAGGTGGCTACAGTTAACCCATCACTTACTTCAGGCCACAAACCTTATCTTTACACAATACACTCCAGTCCTCTCACTCTCACTTTCTTTTCCTCACATACTCCTACACTTGATTGTCCTCTCACATGGATGAAAAAACAGATGGTAAGTGTTAGGTGCACAGAAGCTGCCTTGTGTAGGTCAACTGGCCTTTTGCAGCCTCCTTATTTTATTATGTTCTTATGTTCACAGCCATAGCATATATCCCACTCTTATCCTTCCTGTCATTTTACTTATTCTCTCCCGATGCCCACACCATCACAGGTTACTGGCTGGCTATTGGTACCATCACATTTGGGCAAGTATTTGTTTTTGCATGGACAGCCTAGGTTCAATTCCCTAAATACCATGGTTGAAAACTTTTTAAAATGTATCTTAAAGGAGCATTTTCCATCATTTCACATGTAAGTTTTGCAGAAATATAAAGGTTTCTGTGGAAGTTTGAAAAGAAGCCGGAAAGGAGTCTACATAATTACCAAGACAAAAAGCCAAATAATTCAATAAAGTATAGTCAGTTCTAACAAAAAAAAACAACTTTTGGAACGTCAACTTATATTATAAAGCTTATACAAAAGTAAATATGACACAGAAGTTGGATGAATTAATGAGTTTTGAGTTGTATTCCCTAAAAAACTGAACCAGAGACATATGCAAGAGCCAGACATTGAAGCACGAAGAGTGATCTCATCTAAGTCAGGCTTGCAGGTAGTGGTTAATGTTTAAGGGGCCAAACACTAACTAGGAAGCCCACCAGGTGAGGTAAGCAGGTGAAACAATAGTCATTACAGTTGCATCAGTTTCCAGTGCAATGAAGGGTTAAATTACAAAATAAATGTCAAAATATTATATTTGTATTATAAATAAGGTTGATAATCAATCAATCGAAGCCCACCAGAAAGTTTTCCTTCAAAAGACAAAATTTAACCTAACAACCTAACTACTTCTAACCAACCAAATTTAACCGAACAACCTATCATTATTGAAATAGCTATAGAAGAAAACTGATCAAGAAAAATTAATAATCACTAAATAGTACGTCCAAGAATGGCATACATATAAAAAAAATTGCTTTCTTCAAATCCTTATGAACATATCATATTCAACACTGGAATAAAAGTAATCATGAGACATTTTACTTCATATATATATAGTTTACAAAATGACAATTATTATAAGATTCATATATCAACAAAAAACTTCAAAAAAACATCAATCATCTGGAACCATTATTATCATCGATGGAACGTACTTAACTTCAACAAAATTAACTGAAAATGTTGTTAATAATAATCAAAATGCATAAAATGAGTGTGGTGAGGCCAGGGACGGCATTAATAGTAAGAAAAAATAGAAGAAAAATACAGCGTGTACCTCCTTGTGCGTCAGCTGATCAAGTGTAAACAAATGGCGGAGGGAGGCATGTTCGGGCAAGGCAGGGCGGGGCCATTATATTATATTTATTAGCATATAATTGCTATGATAATAAAGATAAGGGAAATATTACTACACATATTAGAATTTGGTAATCTTGCGAAAATGTAGAGAAGTATTGACTCATAAGGATGTATTTGTAGATGTTAATCGATTGTAGTCGGGGTTTTATCAATACATTCGAACATATAATCCTGCTGTTGACATCCTAACCTAACCTAACCTAACATCCTAAGATACTTAGCCTAACATCCTGACCTAACCTAACCTAATATCATAACCTAACATAACCTAATATCATAACCTAACCTAATATGATAACCTAACCTAATTGGGGAATGAAGAAAAATATATAAATTACTGCATAATGACTACTAAAGAATCGTCCTTACAATATTTATATAAACCAAATGAAATATCTATTATAGGCCTATGCATAAAAGAGAGAAAAAAAAGTAAAAAAAGCAATATTATAAACATCAATTAAATCGTTTAGAGCAAGAAAGTGTTCATGTAAATCATTTTTATTTGAGCTTATAGGAAAGCTAATAGATGTTGAAGTAACTAAGGAATTAGTGGTGAGGGAAATAGATAAAAAGAAGAAGTTTAAATCACCAGGTCCAGATGAAGTTTATCCCAGGGTAATTAAAGAATGTAAAGAGGTAGTTAGCCAGCCGTTAGTTAATTTTTTTCAGGAAATCAGTGGATTTAGGGGAGGTTCCTTCAATGTGAAGGCAAGCAAACGTAGTTCCGATTTTTAAGAAGGGAAATAGGGCATTAATGTCTAATTACCGACCCGTCAGTTTGACTTCAATTGTAGGTAAATTACTAGAGTCTATTATTGCAAATAAGATTAAAGAGCATTTGGAAAAGTTTTGTTTAATAAATGATTCATAACATGGGTTCAGCAAGGGTAGGTCATGTCTCACTAACTTATTAGCTTTTTATAGGAATGTTTATGAGGCAGTAGATAATGATGCGAATTACGATATTATATATCTTGACTTCAGTAAAATATTTGATAAGGTTCCACATGATAGACTACTAAGTAAGGTTAGAGCGCATGGGATTGATGGGAAAGTTCTCCGCTGGATTAGGTCATGGTTAAGCAATAGGCAGCAAAGAGTTACAATTAATGGTTCCAAGTCTAATTGGGGGTGGTAACAAGTGGAGTGCCACAGGGATCTGTATTAGGGCCATTATTATTCATAATATACATTAACGACTTAGACAATGGGATTAGTAATGATATTAGTAAATTTGCTGATGATTCTAAGATAGGCAGGATTATTAAATCATAATCTGATGTAAAAGACTTGCAGGGGAACCTAGATAGGTTAAACGAGTGGGTAGTTAAGTGGCAGATGGGTTTTAATATTGACAAGTGTAAAGTAATGCATATTGGTAGGGAAAATCCTCAAAACAGGTACAATATAAACAGGGTAATGCTGAATAGGTCAGAATGTGAGAGAAATTTGGGTGTTCAGGTTAGCTCAGACCTCCGTCCCAGAAAACGGTGCCAAATGACCTCGATGTTGCGGCACCATGATCTATTGTCACCAATCCGTCCCAGAAAACAATGCATTGAGGCTAGAAATAGGGTTAATAGGTTGTTAGGATTCATTACTAAAAGTATTAAAAGTAGAAGTGCTGAGGTTATTTTGAAATTGTATTTAGCGTTAGTCAGACCTCACCTCGACTATGCAGTGCAGTTTTGGTCACCGTATTATAGAATGGATATAATTTTGTTAGAGTCAGTACAGAGGAGGATGACCAAAATGATAGAAGGGATTCGTAATTTTAGCTAGGAAAGGAGACTAAAGCTTTTGAAATTGCACTCACTGGAGGGACGTAGAGTAAGGGGAGATCTGATTGAAGTATTTAAGTGGGTGAAGGGTTTTAATAAGGGGGATGTAGGAAAAGTTCTTACGATCAGTAGTCGGGATATAACAAGAAATAACGGATTCAAACTAGAAAAATCTAGATTTATTAAAGAAATAGGCAGAAATTGGTTTACAAATAGGGTGGTAGATGATTGGAACAGACTCAGTCAGTAGGTAGTTAGTGCACAGACAATAGGGAGTTTTAAGAGAAGACTAGACCACTTCATGGATGGGGATGGGAGGCGGTGATCTAGTGGCTAGCGGTCAGGCATACCAGCAGGTCCCGCGTTCGAGCCTCGGCCCGGGCTGGCCACTTTTCTTCGTTACTACCGCCGAGAGGCCTAAGATCACCCACATGCTGCCATAACACCATCCTCGCCGGGACTGCAACGTTATATGCGCGAGGAGCTTCCGCTGGCAGCAAGAGCCCATCAATAAGAAGAAACAAGGCGTCACTTAGATGGTTAGGATTAACAGGAACTACCTAGTGCAGGCCTCCGGGCCTTTTGTAGCTTCCTTATATTCTTATGTTCTTATGTTCTTATAAAGTAATACTTCTATGCTCATTCTTTCTATCTGTACGAGAGAGAGAGAGAGAGAGAGAGAGAGAGAGAGAGAGAGAGAGAGAGAGAGAGAGAGAGAGAGAGAGAGAGAGAGAGAGAGAGACGTGGAAAAGCCTAATAGGTACAGAATTATGGTAGGATACTAAAGTTTATGTTTGCTTCAGGGAAGGAACTTTTGTCTGTCAGAGCACCAGTAGGTTGAGAGGCTTACTATACCTACCCTAACAGCACCAATACCAACACAGACTAATTGCCAGCACAAAGCACAAAGGAGTGTATTAAAGGAAACTGAGAAGGGAGGATCGATCTCCCCATAATAGTTTCTGTTGTTTTTATAGATAAAGGCATCCTACGTTACTTCATATATCTAAGTTTGATTATTCGTGAAACTAGTAAGGATGGTGTGGTTGTTTTGCGGAGGCTGGAGTTGTGTTAATAAGGCAGTGAGTAGGTTGGAATTAACCTAATACTCATGTAATACCACTTAATTACGGTGAATGCATATTAACTTAATGATTTGGCTCCATTGTTGAGATAGGTGGAAAAAATGATAGGTACGGGCGGGACTTTTGTTGTCCTCTTTCCTGATGTCAATAGATACAAAAAAAGGGTACGTGAAACTAAATGCGTAAATAAAAAGATCACTGTTGGTCATTCACTTTTCGAGGAAGATTCTGGGACGCTTTGCCTTTTCTGTTTCTTTATATCACCTTCCTATACCACTTGAACCCTTTCAGAGAGGAGTAGGGAGATAATTCTGAAACCAATTTAACCTATTCCTAAAAATAATAACTTCCACCGCATGTTTAGTTGGGAGGACTGAGCGATTTTTTAAGTCCTTGGCAAAAAAATAGTAATTTAGTTGTAGCTATTCTGCAGCCAGTGGCGTAGCTAGGAGCAAGGATGAGAGATGTCTCTCATCCTTGGCTAGGAGGGGGCACGGGGGTACATCTGTCCCCGGGCGCAGCATGTAGGGGGGCGCCAAAACGAGGTCGGATTATTGGTATTATTTTTTTTTATATACCAGAGAAAGGGTGGCCATGAATATTATAGTTTTCCAAATCTTAACATAGATTCCTGGTGAGGCAGAATCCAGTATTCCCATGGGTCCAACTCTGCCAAATTTCGTTAAAGCATTTTATATGCCTTTTACTTATGTACATCAAGTTTTAACTGGCTAGTTTACGTAGACAGGCAGCGTTGGACCCATGGGAATACTGGATTCTGCCCCACCAGGAATCTATGTTAAGATTTGGAAGACTATAGATTAGAAACGAGGTCTGAATTTATGTGTGTATACATATATATATATATATATATATATATATATATATATATATATATATATATATATATATATATATATGTAAGTATATATGTATTATATGTATTATATATATATATATATATATATATATATATATATATATATTAATAATTAATTACTTGTGCATAAATAAAAAAAAATATATCGATTTTAATATTTAAATTAGGCTGTTGGGTAAACAAAAACCTCTCACAATTTGCCTTAAAAACTACTATGAAATAGCTAGATTTTCAAAAAATTTCTTTGGGGGGTTTACATGCTGACTGCTCTTCTGAACTTGCTAACTGCATGCCTCCCCCCCCTCCCGCGCCTCGCTGCACAAGGTGTTTGGCTGTTGTGCGCATGGGCACATGTCCGAGATAGGAAGCTGCACACTAGAGAGAGAGAGCACTGTCGCTCACGCACTGCGTGAGCGACAGTGCTCTCTCTCTCTAGCGTGCAGCTTCCTATCTCGGACATGTGCGCAATGGCTAAAATTTTTTTGAAGCAGCACCCCCACTAATTGTAGCTACGAGCCGCCACTGGTACTTAAGTACAAGTACAAGTACAAGTACAAGGTGAAGGAGTGGAGAGTGGAGCGTGACAGGAAATAAACGTGTACTGGTCCTGTCTAGACGGTGTCTACTGTAGCATGTTACCAATTGAGAAAATACTACGTAATTATGCTCCTTTATCCTATATTACACTACAATATCATAGCACTCAATGTACGTATTTACCCAATAGTATCAACACAAAGTTCAATACAATCTATATACTGTATAGCTACAACTTTTGATTAAATACAATGTACTTGTTTGTACTTGAATTTACTTGGTATTTTTCAAGTACTTTGTGTCTAAGTACAAGTGCAAGTACAAGTACAAGTAACATTTTAAACTCCAAGTACAAGTACAAGTACATGAAAATTTGTACTTAAGTTCAAGTACATGTACTTGGACCCAGCCCTGCTTCCCACACACCATACACGTATTATAAACTCCAAAACACACACACACACACACACAACCTCCAACACACACAACCCCCAACACCAAACTTCATACATATAGCTACGTGATATGCAACATAACTGGTGCCCTAAATATTATAATTATTAATCGGAAACACAATCAGATTGCATTGCCTGGCGTCAGGTGTGTGTGTGTGTGTCTAGGGATGTAAGTACACCTATCCGGTATACCGACATACCAGTATTTTCGGGGCGGTATTACAGGTATTAGAAGCCCTTCGGTATACCGGTATTATTGTCGATACCGCACATCCCTAGTGCTACCGTTATGCTGGGGTCTCACATTGGCGAATCGGCTGGGCGAATGGCCGCGAACAAAAAAATAGCCGATTCGTTTCGGATTCCCCGTCCGGAAATGGCGACGCCTAGGCTCTTGACAGAAATCGCCATTTTGACCGAACCCCATCGCCATGTCCCGCGACCACCCCGCGTTCATTCGCCCTGCCAACGCAATCGATGGAGATGAGGCGCAATATATTTGAGGGAAGGTCACAGCCTACGGCGATGTATCGCCCAACTTGCGATGGCGATGTATCGTAAGGTCGGCGAATCCACTACGATGTGTTGCCATTTAGGGCGATAATTTGCAATAGATTCTCGCATGCATTGCGATTGCCCTGCGTTCGTCTAGCGATAATTCGCTAGACATTCGTGGGCACGTTGTGGATGGGGCACGGTGGTATATATAGTGGGTTCCCAGTACCTGGCTGCACAGTGCCCAAAATACCCCTTCAGCAGCTGCATTGCCATCATGGAGTACCTTAATCTTATTACCGAAGACATTGTGGAGTTTGCCATACCTGGTCCTCATGCCCTTTATTCACCTTCCTATATCATCACCTGAGAGAGGGGAGTTAAGAGTGGCGCCCTTTTCTGCTCTAACACGGTCCTTCCTGGGCTTGTTGCGGTACTCGTTCAGGCTCCTGTCGTATAAGAAAGTATTTTCCTGGAGCCACTCTCCTAGCTCCCTCTCCACGTCGGCAGGCAGTTGAAAGGGCTTCCTCCTGCCTGCCCTCACGCCATCGTGGTGCCCTTCCTCATCCGATGTGTCTGCATCCGTCCTGGGTATGCCAGTCCAATCCCCGTTATCCTCTGTATCGGCTTCATGTTCGGGTACGGTAGCTGAAGGAGGAGATGGTGGTGGTGGCAACAAATCTTCAGGATTGAGGGCCTCACTGGGCTCACCTATGACTTCCACAGCTTGCAGGGTCACAAATTGGGGTTCTTCCCCTCTCTGGGGCTCCAACGTAAAATCAGGCTCACTTGCAGGCAATGGGAGCGTCTCTTATTCCTGAAGAAGAGCCCTCTTGACGGTTTTCTTGCTATTCTTGAGTATTTAGGTCATGGTGGTGTGGTGGGGGCACGTGTACCAGGTGGCGAGGGAACGTACGCGTAGCGCAGCGGCTGGGTGAGAGTGAGAGAGAGCGGGTTTTGGCCATCAGCCATGGCATAGGCTATTAGGCCATTTAAGTTTAAATTTATATTTATATTTTTGTGCTTATTTTATTAATTTTAATTGATTTAATTTTTATTTGTTTATTTATTTATATATCTGTTTATTTTATTTTATTTAATTATTTATTTTTTTATTAATTTTATATTTTTATACATAGAAATGACAATATACTTTCATACAATTTCAGTCACGCATCATGTACACACATTCATACTTGGGAACCTGAACCTAAAGCAAAAACTAAAGTCATTAGTCATGGGAGGTGAGGGACAAAAAATGGTACATACATACAATGGGGGAGGATACGTACGAATACGTATTTAAAACAAACATGGGGAATAATTGACATTCACGCTAGACACATAACACATACAATCATTCATATCAAAACATATTTATTACAAGAAAAAAGTGCAGTATATACAAAGTGGTAAAATAACAATAAACATTGGAATATACAAGTAAGTCATAACTCTTTGATTAAATTGGTCTTGGCCAGGAAAATCATCAGGCTATCGACCACATCCGGATGCTGGTCACCCAGAAGGGTGGTCTGCGTCATCGGAAGGCGGCGGGTCTCACAGAAGGCTGCGAGGGACCGTCGCGCCTCCCGATAACGCACACAGTGAAGCAGGATGTGGTCGATAGAGAGGGTAGTATGGCAGGTGATGCATTGGGGTGGGAAGGCGTGGGCGATGTAGGGGAGCATGTGGGTGGCTAGGGTGCAGCCCATCCTGAGGCGTGCGAGGACCACCTCCTGACGTCTTGTGGGGCGGTTGGAGGAAGCCCATTCGCCCAGGATGGGTTTTACAGTTGGAAGATGGAGGTTGTCCCAGTGACTTTGCCACAGGAGGTAAACTGATGATTTTGCAGCCGAGAGACATGACTGCAGATCTCGACGGAGGTTCCACGCTCCCTCGTGCTCTGCAGCGAACCTAGCCAGCATGTCAGCCTGCTCATTCCCGTAAATACGCGAATGACCAGGCACCCAATACAAAGAGAAAGACTTACGGCGTGAATTTAGCTTATTAATAATGTTGCCTTGGATTTCATTGGCATCCGTGCGCCCGGACTCTATCGCCTGAAGGGCTGACATAGAGTCCGTGAAAATGACAATTACGTTATGATTTGCATTTAGTGCATAATCTATGGCTTTATCAATAGCAAAAAGTTCTGAGGAAAACATCGATGTATGGGAAGGTAGTCGGAACCTGAGGGCACATTCACACGACCAAACACTAGCACCCACACATTCACTCGACTTGGAGCCGTCAGTGTAAAGGTGGAGGGAGGGAGGGAGGCTAGCAACGAGAGCCCGGAAGTGATGACATATCTCCATTTCGGTAGAGAGAGCGTCGCCCGTCGCTCGTATTTATGGGCGAGCGAGCTGCGCATACGTGGAGATGCGTTGTTGACACATCATCAGTCCCCGCAGTTGCCAGATACACCCACGCAACATCGCCATTATTGGCGTTCCTATGGCGATAAAACGCAATAGGGACGCTATTTTATCGCAGGTAATGGCGAATCACGGACGACCTTCCCGCTAATCAACTGCGATAATTCACCATAACCCGATTCTTCGAGGCTGACTGGTGAAAGTTTCGCGCAGTCAGGCAACCCTTCGAGATGGCGCGCCAGACTCGGCAACGCCCCCTCGAACCTAGGAAAAGGTAAGCAAATGCGCGGGCGAATTCCTGGCGTTTTGAACGTAACGGACGGAGAATCGGCCATTTTGGGGCTTCGCGGCCATTCGCGCAGCCGATTCGCCAATGTGTGACCCCAGCATTATGCTGGGATCACACATCTGCGATCCAGCATCTGCGACTCTCTGCGATGACGGGACTTAGACAATCAGAGGCTGGATTGCAGATGTGTGATCCCAGCATTATTTAAGGGAGATCCGTCGCTGCCCCGTCGCGTGGTGTGGGAGTCGCTCGACTGCGCAACGCTCTGACGCAATCCTTTGCTGCCACATCGCAGAGCGCGGCGACGGTGTCTTGCTCACACTGCGTTCACGCTGCAATTAATCGAGCGATTTGACAATGGTGGCCTGCGAATGTTTTGAAAATTTGAACATAATCGCAGCCACTTCCTGGGTCGCGCTAAGTTACTGCGATCGCCTGCGACTTTCTGCGACTAATTTCGCTGCCGCTGAGATTAAAGCGTAGTAACGTCGTTGTAAATTGCGATTCCACAAATTTTGTCAAAGTCCCGTCATCGCAGATAGTCGCAGATGGTGGATCGCAGATGTGTGATTCCAGCATTAGCCTTTCAGCCCGTCAGCCCACCAAAACACGCTCACAACCAGGGCCGTTTCAAGGTATTTGGGGGTCCCAAGCAAAAGACACCAACCGGGGGGCCACACCCCCCAAAAAAAATATCCCTATCCCTCACAAACCCCGCCCCGCCCTCCCAAAGCCTACAGGAACCACAGCATAGACACACTGTTTACGTTCACCCGCACTTTATATCAATAAAATATTGTTTACATGTTTACATTTACATTTTACATTCACACATTCAAGTTGCATAGTAATTTTAAAATCCAACATTAATAAAAGTACACACACACACACGCACCCACCCACCAACCCCCCCCCCCACACACACATATATATAAGATTAACCTTTAAGGCCATTATGTGCAAAAATACCTAACACTGCTTTTTGCGAGTCTTGGCTTCAGCAAAGGCAACCACAATGCCCTCCATGTCCAAAGACCAGCGAACATCACGCTTAATTGACATAAGTGCCAGTACTGTGAGACTCTCTTGGCCCATGGTGGACCTCATGTACGTTTTTATCAGCTTCAAAGCTGAAAAGCTCCTCTCACCTGAGGCCACTGCCACAGGGAGAGTCAGGAGTATACGCAAGGCAATGCTTAAATTACTGTACAAATCCAGCAGCTTCTCACTGTATATGTAATTAAGCATGTCAAATGGGCAGGTGGCTACATGGTCTGGAAAAGTGTAGAGAGATGAATTGATCTCAAGTGCCAAGTCATCTGCATCAATGTCATGGAGGGTTTGTTCCAATTTGTTGCATCGCTCATGAAGCTTTCCATTCTTTATTGTCTGCTTCAGGTTATCCTTTGAAAAGAGAAAGTCATAAAAGTCATAAACACCTTTCAATCTTGAAAACCTGTCACCCAGGCTTCTGAGGGCTGTGTCAACCAAGGACAGAAAGAAGTCTCTTCTGAAAGTCTCATCTGGAGTGGATTGATTTTTCTCTGTGCCTTCGTATATAAACTGTCTTGTCTTTTTACGCTGTCTTTTCTCAGGAAGGTTCATTTCCACATCCAGATTTACTGCAATGTCTGTTGCATCGGTTTGACAGGAAGCAAGCCCGTTTTCCCTGAAGTTTTCAAGGTACTCTCTTACTCCTTCTGCTTCTACTCTAAGTGTTTCCATGGAAACATTTGGACTTTGTAGCAGCTTGCTGACACGATTGACCTGGTACAAAATATTGTACCAGGTCATTGTGCAAAGCAGAAAAGACCAGGTCTTCAACTCACCATGTAAGCTTTTGGCAGAGGACATGGTCTCTGAGTCCCCTTTCTCTAAAGCATACGTCTGGAGTGCAGACAATGTTTCCAGGATCTCTGGTAACTGGTATCGCACCACCTTCACACAGTCAATCCGAGCCTCCCATCTTGTTGCTGACAAAGGTTTTAAAGTGAGCTGCTTGACATGTTCCTTTAGAACTGCCCAACGTTGCACAGAACTGAATAAGTTGTAGAGTCTTTGCAACACACCAAAGAAGGAGATGGACAGCACTGAGGACTTGGCAGCATCTGCCACAACCTCAGTTTGGCGTGTAAGATTAACCTCCCTGTCTCGCCAACACGCTACGCGAACCCAGGAATGCGTTCACCTCCTTAGTGTTCCAGGTAAGGAGGTGACGTGGATTGTGACACCCACTTAGTGAGTAAATAGGTGGGTGCCATAACAATATATATATATATATGTATATATATATATATATATATATATATATATATGTATATATATATATATATATATATATATATATATATATATATATATATGCATATATATATATATATATATATATATATATATATATGTATATATATATATATATATATTATATATATATATATATATATATATATATATATATATATATATATATATATATATATATATATATATATATATATATATATGTATATATTATATACATATATATATATATATATATATATATATATATATATATATATATATATATATTGTTATGGCACCCACCTATTTACTCACTAAGTGGGTGTCACAATCCACGTCACCTCCTTACCTGGAACACTAAAAAGGTGAACGCATTCCTGAGTTCGCGTACCGGAGGGTTGGCGAGACAGAGAGGTTAATCTTACACGCCAAACTCAGTCTCGTTTCCTTATATATTTACAATAGAACACCACAGGGCACATACAGCACCACAGCAGCACGACAGCACACAGAGTACACAAGGTGTTCACTCCGAACACACCACCTCCACAAGTCCACCCTTAGCCTCTGTCCTCTCTCTCTTCCTCTGTGATCCTCTGCCTGAAGCCTCCCTACTCTCTACTGGCCTCCTTCTCTCTCTTTATAAGCTCGGCCTTCCTTATGAGTGGCTCCTACAACGGGCCAATCAGGGCTCCCCAATACTTTCAGGACGTGAACAGGAAAAGGGGGGAAACACACAAACTTACACACTAACACATATAACGCACATATGGCTAGGGCATCTACGATTGGCCGCCACCAAAGGGCCGATCGCAAGCATCCTCCTACATAGCATTCAGGACTACTACTTGAGTCTGGGTGGTACGTAGAGTACCCTGGAATCCCTACATGGCTCTCCCCAACCTTAACACTGATCGCAGGGAAAGTATACCAGGCTCTTCCTAACCAAAATACCAAATCAGGCGACATATGTCACCTCCTTTTTTATGGGATCTGTCATTGGCTGACCTCCAGTGACCCGTCCTTCATCTTAATCCTCAAATAACTCT
>JAPQNM010000004.1:18797645-18812645 GCA_029783475.1 Metacarcinus magister
TTCTTTATAATGTAAAATGTATAGTTATGCCACATGAATGGATTCCTCACACCTCCTAGGTAAAGAAAGCAGAAAATGAATAAACAAACCATCAGCTGAGTGTCGTCAGCTGTGGCTACACCTGAACCGAGGGGAATGTACGTACAGTGCGTCCTTCATCCGCGTGCGTGTGTGCACGTATGTGTGTGTGTGTGTGTGTGTGTGTAAAAAAGAATCACAATATTTTTACTCCTTGAGGTACGTGCTGATAAGCAGTACTGCGGTCACTTTCACAACAGTAATGTGCTACGGCGGCTGCACAAACCATTCCATCAAGATGTTAGTTCGCCAGACAAGGCCGTTTTCCTTCATTCATTCACCTGCCTGCCATGAGAGAGAGAGAGAGAGAGAGAGAGAGAGAGAGAGAGAGAGAGAGAGAGAGAGAGAGAGAGAGAGAGAGAGAGAGAGAGAGAGAGGACTAGATGGGGACGAAAGGTGGGGGTGACACCTGTTAAACCTGATTAATCTAGGTTTTATTCAACGTTCTATTTACTCCCATTTCTACAAAATTCCTATATTAATAAACTCAGGTTTTACTCAACGTCCAATTTCCTCCCACCTTCATGAATATTTTTCATTGACGGTCATCAATCACAACGTGAAGACTTAATACGTGTGGTAAATAACGCCACTACACAGCGTCCTCACACCTCAACTCACTCTTGACTGAGGCGGCACAAGCACTCTACTCAAGGTGTGAAGTAGGTGGAGGGTGTGGAGGGTGTAGAGGGTGGAAAGTAGTGGTCAGATACACCCGAGTGAACTGAACCCCCTCCCCTCCCACACACCCTAAGTGAGTCCCATACCGTGTAGGACGTCACAGCCCACACAAACTAAGTGACGCGTGCCTCATCCCGTGCTGGAGGGAAGCCATGGAGCTCCGGCGTCACGTGGCCCTCCAACTGACTAACAGATCGAACAACCAAACAGCTGTTACGTCTCCAACATTTGTGTGCCATATTCGACTCTCGCGTGATCACATTTATCACTTAACCATAACGAGAAGATCTTGCTTATATATACATGAATGTGGAGAAAACTGACAAGGCAATTTGAGTTTTTTTTTCATTTTAAGTGTGACTTTCAAGTGTATGTATGTCATGTCAGAGAGAGAGAGAGAGAGAGAGAGAGAGAGAGAGAGAGAGAGAGAGAGAGAGAGAGAGAGAGAGAGAGAGAGAGAGAGAGAGAGAGAGAGAGAGAGAAAGTGAAATCGCAATCCTGGCATTCTTTATAATATCAATGATACATACAGTTATGTGCTGAGCGTCCCCTACCCTACCCTGGACCCTATCCTTAGCCTCTTGAAACTCGCCAGTCATGTGTTAACTGCTAGCCAAATGTACCACACGGCTCAGTCACTCGTCGGCAACGTGATGATTGAAGAGTATTACAACACGAACCACAACCATATCGATACAACAAACACCCACCGGCTTGCCTCAACACCGAGTTATTTAGAGTCTGACGCCCAGGAACGCAATATGGGAGCTGTCAGTCTGCCATCCCCTCGCCAGTCAACCTTCAACATCTCACATTATTCTTGAGTTCATTTCACCCCAAGATATGCAAGCAAACGACTATGAATGCCATTCAGGACCCTCACTTCCCGCCTTTCGTCGATCCTGCGGCGGCTCACATGTGGGTGTGTGCTGGGGCGACTTGTTGCAGAGGTAGTGACTCCAGGATCGCTAGGGATGGGAGTTAGAATTGCTGCGGGCTGGGAGGGAGGGTTACAGGCAGGAGAGGTGCGGGTGAGGGGGCAAAAGGATGAGAAAAAGCTGCAGTATGGTGAGCATTTGGGTGTGGCCTGTGTGTGTGTGTGTGTGTGTGACTTCATAGCACAGAAAGGTACCGGATATGTAGTCGGTAATTTTCCATGAAATTCTCTCTCTCTCTCTCATCGTTGGTAATCCAAAACAACATCAAGGAGCATCCCACGCACGCCATAGCAGGACAAAAATACACCACACCACCCAGTCCTCCCTCCCGCCCCTACCGTCCATGACACCCTTTGGCTCATGGTCATCGACTGATACTGTTTATTCAAGGTCAGCGTCATCCCGTTTGTACGTCTGTCTTCCACAACGTAGCAGGTGTGATAGCAGGGTCACGTTGCCTGCACCACCGTTGACTCCAATCATGCCTGGTCTCCTGCGTCAAGTTTACAACGTTGTAACTTTAAAGGATGGGGCGCAGCGCCAGCACCTGGGCCAAGCTCTCTATGCACTCTCTCGACCGTAACCTGATACGCTCCTCAACACTCATGAACAGCGCACAACGCCTCTGGAAGAAAGAACAAAAAAAGCTTGCTACGTCAAGCCCGATCAGTTCGCCAGCACTTGCGTTTTGCAGATAATTCTGGCGAGCCTTAAAGTGAGCACAAATTGTATAATTAAAGTCATTCCCCTGATTGCGTTATGTGTACGTATACAGTATGGTGGTGTTGCGAAAACAATACAATAAAGGTTCCCACCACCTTCATGGAGGATGCAACAACCCTAAGTCAGCCATCAGAAGAGGAGGCTCCGCGTCTCTTATCTTCACAGGAACTTTCACAGCTCCCTCTTCCCTCCCTCCCCTCCTCCAGTGCCACCACAAAACAACACCTGCCGCCACTCTCACCTGCAGCACCCTCCACTCCTATCCACTTAATAGCGGCTTACGAACAAGGGAAATTATGTTGGAGACGCAATACAAGCAGGAAAGGACCGTACAGCTGCAGTGAGATTGCCGCAGACGCAGAACTTAAACAGTAATCTCCTAAGCCTGAAACAAAATACATATCGGAGAAAATAACATCCTTTCATCTTGTTAACTTCTGATGACTGAGGTGTGCTTTTGTCCCCTGACATTTCTAAAAAAGTTATATTGGATGAAATGTGATGGAATATAACGTGTAACAGAACGTATAAAACTGAAGACGATATACAAAATTATGGAAGGATATAGACTGAACACGAAACAAAACATATTAGGTGACGAAAATCAGACTTACAATACGACATAACGAGACTGAGGCTACAGCAAAGTCATGGGAACGCCACACACACTACGCTGTTTGACGAAGCACGGTATCACAAACATCCGCTGATGCACACCACTTTCATCATATGTTATATTTAGTTATAACAATAATAAGAGGCTGAAGTTTATTATAAAACACTTAAAAACCTCAGGAAATATGGCACTTGCAAGTGATTGTATATTTTGTGTGGGCGACAGTGACGGTAAACTGGCAAGTTAAGCGGATCCCAAGGCAGTTATCTGAAGGACAACTGGCAATTGTCTCTTAAGAAGCCACGTTTCTGCTACGCTGGCACACGCGTGGCTCAAAAAATCCAAATAAATAACTGCTTCGTTTCACATTAGGCATCATAAATTAGGCCCAAAACACCGATGAAAGTGTCGGGGTTGTATAAGGGAAAATATGTAACGGGGTCCCCGAGCAGTCTACATATAATCGTGGGAAGTCGCCACAAAGTCCAAGGCCGCCACTGTTCCCGCTATCACCACCGTTCGTTGTGTGTGCTGCCGCAGAAAAGCAATATGAGGTCGGAGAAAATATTCGATGATGTGAAAGACGTACTACTAAGTGTTGCGGTGAGGAGAGCAGAGAACATTGTGAAAGGCGAGATCCGCGGGTACGTGACTGAGTGGCTGAGGGAGGTGGATGGTAGGCGGGGTGGAGGAGCTGCATGATCCGTCGGGGCGGACAAGCAAAGGGTTTTCCTCAAAGCACTAGACCGCCTTGCGAAATAGACGCTGAAATTACTCCCTGCTTTTTAATAATTTTATTTCAACCAAGCACTCTCTCTCTCTCTCTCTCTCTCTCAATAGACGTCTATCAACATAATAATACGCAGCTTTCGCCTTCCACCACCACCTTCTATCACCATGACTACAAGCTCGACCTGAGAAAGACGAGAGACCTTCACTCCGTTTGTGACTTGCTCCTACCTAGAAACGGGGGAAGACAACGAGGACTGACTGTGGGGCTTCGTGACAACGTGACGAGTGAGTCCTCGCAACACTGCACTTTCCCTCTCCCCCACCACCCCAATCCATTCCTCCTTCATATCCTCTACTGACCACCCGTATCGTCCAGCACTTCCAGGCAGCAACCTTACAAATGCGCTCTTCAACATAACCCTTACAACCAGCTAGCTACACATAAAAAAAATTAACTACCTGGTACAGATGACACGCTACATACGATATAAAAAATATTTAAAAAAAACAGCCAGTAATGCAAATGAAACTATTATAGTGAAAATATGGGAGGCATGAGACAACATTTTGTTAACGACCTCGATTACCCCTCCTACTCCCCTCTTTGTGCTGGTGCTGGCGCGGGGTCACACACACACACACACAACGTCCTCCAGCGCCACACTTTCCCAGCATTAGTACATTATTCGTACGCAGTTACATCTGCTCCACTACGCTCGGGTTACCACCGTGTGCGTTTCCGCTACTCAACCTTTTTGCACCTAAGAACTACAACGAGAATACATCTACAAGCACACTCTCCACACGGTACACCTTCGCCTAAACGGGTGTTAGTCGTGCAGACAGATGATGCCAGAGGATGTTCGACTGGAATGTGCAGTGGAGGAAAAGTATGCCCGCGGTGATCACACATACGTAACCTTCCGCTTCCTCTCTTTGTTCGGCGGTGAGGGTAGACAGGCAGGCATCATAACCCTTACAGTCACACCCGGGAAAGGCAGGCCACGAGGAAGGGGTGGACTACTATATTCATCGTCACTCACCACTGCACAATATGACAATGAATAATACTGGTTTGAGAAAATTTTCACAAACCAAAGTTGCTATCTAAATGGCAAAGAACGAGCTCAGTCACTATTGCGAAGCTATATAAATTTCGCTGCCTCGTACAAACAAACAAGCATTGCATTGAACTGATAACAGCCAGTAGGTTCTGCAATAGTCTGGCAATCACTTACGCTCTCTCGCGCTCTCGCTCTCTCTCTCTCTCTCTCTCTCTCTCTCTCGTGTCTGTGTGTCTGTGTGTGTGTGTGTGTGTGTGTGTGTGTGTGTGTGTGTGTGTGTGTGTGTGTGTGTGTGTGTGTGTCTGAGATACACTTAATTTATATGCACCAATAATTACAAACGGTCTATCATTGAGGGTGATGGCAACGCTACGACAGGAGAGGACAGGGAGGGAAAGAGGTATAACTCTAATTCACCGATGACAGCAACATCGCGTAGGTTGGCATGGTGTCTGAGAAAGAGGGGGTGTTCTAACGACTGGTAAGACGCGCGAAGGAGTTGTTGTTCTTTCTCAATATAACCAGTATAACACTACACAAAATGTACAATTAATGTTTCGACAGTCAAGCTACTGAACAGCAACGAGTTCTGGCTGAGAGAGAGAGAGAGAGAGAGAGAGAGAGAGAGAGAGAGAGAGAGAGAGAGAGAGAGAGAGAGAGAGAGAGAGAGAGAGAGAGAGCGCAAGAAAGAAAGAAAGAAAAAATAGCCTTAATGCGCGGCACAGCGGGAGTCTGAAACCTTGCAGTGCTAACCGATCTTCATCGCTTGCTAGTCGTTAGGCTAGCCAGGACAACCCTTGAATGTTCCCTTCACGTATCTTTAAAAAATCTTACTCAGCTATTTTACCCACTCTGCTGTGTGTGTGGGGGGGGGAGGGGAGGGGGAGGTGAAGTAGGTCAAGTCGTCGTGATGTCGGTGGTGCCAACCAACACCGGGGACCCCTATATGTGGGTCTTACACTGGAGTAACAAGGGCAACAGAACGGGCCTCAGAAGTGTTTCATGTGCAGCACATTAACTACATGTGGCTTTATTGCTAAATAGGGAATCAGGAACACAGCCGACGTGCACTCATGTGATACAAGGCATTGCACATTTATATAATCATGTAGCTGTCACACACGTATCCTGCCCTTCATGTTACACTGTCAAAACATTTTCAAATCGTCAGCCAAACCAACACAGCATATTCCACTATTATGAGTTGACCTTCGTATATTTTGTCTCATTGTTGCTAAACACTGAAACAAAATACCATCCTCTGTTCCACCTGGCATTCCAAACATTAATACTTCATCATTAAGAACTTTGTATCACGTACGCATTTTCCAAGGCGACCACTGCTGTTGCGGAGCCAAGAAAATGTACATAATCAATCGGCTAGTTAAATAAGCACCCTAGACATCATGGTAGTAGTAGTAGTGGTAGTGTTTGCTATTTTCCTTATCATAATCAAATGGTATGTACACCTTGGTCCCCCTTTACATAAATGGAATAAAAAAGTCACCTTTCTTTGGTGGTTAAACATCTACTGTTACCATCACATCTAACCTTTAATCCCGTACCATTATAAACAAAAGTTAGTATTTGTTTTCAACAAAATACACAAAATAGAAAATATAATGAGTCTTTCCTAATTGGCTAGTGTTCAGTTAGTATGCACTATTATAAATCTTGCAATTGTATTTTTACTACTTTTGTCCCTAGTAACAGGACCTTATAGAAGAGGAGACAAACTACGCAGTGGTTATAAGTGGTTATAGCTGAGTGACTACTTAATCATACAGGGCTACAACAAGCTTATTTGCCTCCCGCCCTCCGTGCCCGCAGCCTGCCTCCTCCACAAACGGCATCAAGTCTGCTGGTCTCCAATGCCTGCAGCTCCTGCCTCAAGGTCAACAGCCTACACTGGGAACACAACACTAGACTGCCGCCTCACTCCCTGTATCTACAATCTTCTGGACGCTAAATGCCAAGACCTTGCAATAACTAACCTATATTTACAGGCTTTAATATACTCTACATAGTTTCCCAAATGAACGAGTTATACTACAAAAGGTTCTGATAACACTAGATGACTAACATTAGGCTTTCAGTCTACTAAATACTTAATACAAAAAACATTAACTTTTCCGAGCCTCACGTGACAAAAAAAGCAAAATTTTATATTTATACCTACGTTACTATCAGCCTAAAACTGCATGTGTGTTGTACACGTCTATCAATAAAATACTATCAAGTATGTAATGACAGGTCATCTTTTTCTCATAATTTTCACCCTATGATATTGCTTCCCTGACATGCTAATTCCTGAACACTTTAAGTAATTTGGGTATTACAGTTGTGTTCCCTTGAGATGGGTTTAATACCTTTGATGCACTTGTTTTCTAAAGGTGTCCCTGCATCTCCACCGTCTGAACTATTATATATTCCTTGTATATACTTCATTTACATCTCATATTAATGTTTAGTCCTCTATACCCATGTTAATAGTTTTTTTCTTTTCTTTCAGAGGCCCATGAAGTGATCCATAAAGTCATACGGTTCTCTCACACTCTCTATTTCTCATATTCTCTTCCACGATACACTACAAAACAAAACAAAGCATTATTCCATTAATCACATTAGTACTATTGGTACTATTTTCTATTCAATCCATTTCCATACTGATGCCTTAGCCCTGCATCTTGAACCCAATTTAAATTATTTTAAACTCCCAGGATTGTCTTGATGCTTATACTCAATATGTCTTGACTAGGACAATTCCAACATTGTTTCTATGGTACATATACATTGACAACTAGAAGCAACCTAGTCTTAGGAGCCCATCATAAGCATATCTACAAGCAGGCTACAGCAATTTCTTGTTAGGTTACAAATGTGAAGATTTACTTTTTTTTTAAGCATGGGAATGCCCTACCCCAGAGTGGATGCCATGCTACCATTGTTGTATGCCTACATTTCTGTTCTACAACTCTGCCAATTGTAAGAAATATATTCTCAAACCTAACAAGAACATTAATTTTGAAACACAGAGAAACTGATTTAGTCAGCCGTGAGATGCAAGAAATATATTCACATGGACTTATTCCTTTGTTGCAGGACACACAAGTCACCAACATTATAAAGCAAGCCATGTGTGATCAAGCTGAATCTGCCATCCTATATTTGCTAGGTAACGTACTTATATACTGGTCTTTACCATAACTTTTAACAGACTTGCAAAGACACAGTGGCATGACAGTGTTATGCTATAAACAACTAAGTCAATGTATACTTTGAATAAATAGTACATACATCGAGCTTCTATGTACAAAAAGACAATTATTAAGCTCTTGATATTTCATCTGCATAACCAACGCATATATTTCCTCTGCCAGGTGTGAGGAGACATGATTGCCAAACCTACACGCCAGATGTGTGTATCCAAGCACTACCACAAAGGCTGCGCACTACACACTGCCAAAAGAACCTTTTGCCATCTTGCTTGCTTCATACTTTACTTTACTTTATTTAATAATAAAATAACCCAATAATATAACTGAAAAACATAAATAAAACAAGGTTATATCTGAGATTTCATGGAAACCTTAAATTATTGTATTTCCTTCAACTCATTACACACCAATGCAATATGTGTATTACATTCCATTCTGCAAGATTTTGTTTTTTTCTATGGTTTTAGGCCATTATCCTAATCAAGAAACAAGTTGTGGCCCTGCAATAATGTTTTAATCAAACATGAAGCAATGAAAAATTGTGACATACAGGTTGGCTACTGATGTTTGGGGCTCTTGTCATGGCCTGAAAACTGCCTAGGCCAAACAACAGGGTACAAAGCAACTTATTATTAGATATAAAACAAGGTTATTCTTTAACATAATCACCATAATTTTCCAACAGTGGAGAGAAAAAAAACAGCCTCCAGCAAGGTATGCACCTTGCAGGAGGCTGTTTTTTCACTCTTCCGTTATAGATTAGTCGTTTTGGAGACTATATATATATATATTGTTTTTTGCTTGAGTAGCAGTAATCAGCACTGTAATGACTGGTCGTTAGTGTTATCCACTGTCTAGGGGGATCGGTTAGGTTATAAGTAGCGTTAGTTTTTTTTGGAAATACCTAGAACTGTTTTGGCGGTAGGTAGTACGTTAGTAAGGAGACTGCACATTCTAATTATGAGAATGAACATGGCATGATATTCTAAATGGCAGTAGGAGAGTAAGTGGAAGTACACGGGAGTGTGTGACATTTCAAAAATAAGAATCATTCGAAATACATCAAAAATCTGTTGAAGCATGTTGTCTAGATACACATTGATCATGGTGTTATCAAATATGTACCCAACCTAGTAGCAGCCCATCCATAACAATGTAACAGTTTTAATATAATTACTAACAAGTCTAAAATTGTTCCGTAAATACACTAATGATAAACAACATCGCAGTGCATCATATTTCCTGCAACTTCGCGTGGTAGAAGGGGTAGACAATATATACTTGAGCTCTCCCCGGAGTCATTAACGTTACCCAAATACTTGAAGCATCACAAAGACCACCACCACTGGTCCACATGGCCCTTACACCAAACACTCACTCCCACGGTACATACACTCACTACCAACACGTACACATCAGTCCACGATCCCTACACCAATCTATTATAACCCTGTGGTGTTTCCTTGGCTTTTCACTATACCAAGAAATGCTGCACAACGAAACAAAAAGAGAAAACACTAGTGGGTGAGTGAGAGGAGTAGTATCCTGGCTTACATACCTCCATGGCCTGGCCCAGCTCCAAGTCAAAGGTAACCACACATATAGCATGGACCCAGTTACTGAAGTTGTCCCAGGGTAAGAGAGGTGCCTCCTTCTCGTCGTTAGGGGCCATCGTGAGTTAACTGTTAACTGCACGAGCCACAGTAACGTCCCTCTCTACCCTAACACAGTCAAACACTGGACTGGCTCGTTTGTTCCCTGTTGTGTGACTGTGACGCAGGGCCGTGACGTCAAACATTCTCCTTCATAGTGTGGAGGGATAGCTTCATTAAATTTTTAAACCCTATTGTTGTCATGCAACTTGATTACCCAAAGCAATGTACTTAGAGACATGGTAAAGTGATATTATAAGGTGTGTTGAAAGACTTATTGAGATGAATTATGTTCCTATGTCTATATTGCTGGTTTGATATAAGACAAGAGCGAGAAGATAAAAAAATATTCACATTTCACAAAGTCATTAATTTCAGTATTTCATAATATAATGATTTATATTTCAATCATACTATTGTCATATATCCACAAATGAATGGCTGTAAATCTAATTCCAAATATATCTGTGAGAAAATGTTAGGGACAAATTGAGATTTTTTTTTCTTTCTGCTTGTGTAATAAAGTTGTTCTAATTGTAAAAAAAAATCTAGAGAAAACTAGACGCGTAGGGTGATAATAACTTTTTTTCCTTTCTTCCTTTCCACTTATGTGATAATCAAAAACAATTCATGTATTAAGAAAATCTTACTTAAAGTTTTATTATAGTTAGTCACAATGCACTTTAGCTTTCTATAAGTTGTTCTCACAGAATATGGTATTGTAGGAAGATCTACTTTAGATTTATCAAAACTTACATAAACCATGCCTCGTCATCATAAAATATATATGTAGCTCCAAGTCGCATGTTAATTGTTGAAAATAATATCTACATAGCATTGTGTTGAAATGTATGATCAAACTTATTCTAAAAAAGGGCAAAAAGCTTTCAGATAAGTTTACCTTTGTTTCATAATACTCAGCTCCGTGGTAACAGCTAGAGCTTCTTGTTAGGCAAGAAGATAGCTTACCTGTACTACTGTATAGATAAATATGTGCACTTTAAGGATATGAAAGTCTGCACTATATAAACTGTCTAAAATCTTAATAAACAAGAGAAAATATTGATATTTGAAACTACATGAAAAAGTGAGAAAGACCGTAAGAACACTTGGCAATGACAGAAACCAACTGTATTCTTTAAGAAAAAATATCAAGGTCACATTACAAATAATAGAGATGAGGTGATCACGGTAACATAGGAATTCTATAGGAAATAGTAAATAATTATGTAGTAATGATAAACAAACCGATGACCCCAGCGTGGAAACAATGAACATTGACGTATCCTGCGTAAAAGCAAGTGAAATCAAGAAAACACTAAAAGGAATAAGCACTGGCAAACAGGAGGCGCAGATGGCAATTAGTAATTGACCTAATCAAGGATGCAGCTGATTTTCTAATAGACAAGCTCGCAATACTGTTTACCAAATGCTTACAAACCTGCTCTGTACCAAGTACTTGGAAAAAAGCTAGAATCATACTAATTCACAAGAAAGGAGACAAGGATCTAACCAAAAACTAGTGCTCAATAAGTCTACTGTCTGTAATGTACAAACATTTTACAAGTGCTCACAAATATAATTATTGCAACGCTAGATTCAAGCCTGCCGAGAGAAAAACAGAATTCCGGTTATTCAAGTAGTATGAAAAAATCTTTTGACTCCGTGGAAACTTCAGCAGTTAAGAAAGCACTCATATGGACATATGGTAGAGGGGTATTATTGCAGTTTCAACCAATACACCACACGTAACTATAAACTATCTCAGGGTCTAGATGACACTGTTAGGAGCATTTCTAGCCCCATATTATTCTGTCGGAAATTAATAATTAATAATAGGAAATTTCTTTGACTTCTAGGGAAATTTCCTGACTTTTTAGTCCATATTGGTGAATGTTTTATTATATTATTGTCATTATTATGAAGTATTATTGCAGTTATGAAGGTTAGGTTAGGATATTGAACCAGGTTTCTGGTTGTGTTTGAATAGTGTCCTAGCGGGGGGTGTCCAGGGAGGGCGCAGCCCCCCCATTTAGAATAGGTTTGTCGTGTTTGCTACATTTAGGGAAATATTAGGGAAATTTCCGTAGATTTTTAAAGCCCATATATCACTCATATATGCCTCCCCCCCAAATAAAACCCGATTCCCCACAGCCCCCAAGCTTGCTTCAGGGGTTGGGGGGGTGTGCGTAGAGATAGGGAATATTGGTTGAAACTGCAAATTTACCGTTAGAGGAAATATATGTGAAGATATTAGAAGAAATCTACAAGGTAAGCATTGCCACTACAAAGCTACACAAGGTCAGCGAGAAAATACAAATCTAGAAAGGGGACACTATTTCTCCCAGTTGTTCACGGTGATTTTAGATTAAGTTTTTAAGAACTTAGAATGGGAACAGGTAGGAATTCAGATAAATGCTTCGAAGCTCAATTGATATTGATACTCTCTAAACAATGCTTCCAATAGTCATGATACTATAAACAGTGTTACCAGTGCAACTGATTAATCTACATACTTACCTATAATTTCCACCCATGTCCAGAGAAACCCTTGGATAGATGACCTTGGTGACACTCACGTCCAGCTCTCATCCTCGACCGCTTCTCAAGTGTAACTATACTACGGAATCTCTTAATCCATTTCACTGGCCAGCAGTAATTCGTTTACACTCCTTCTCACGCCTCAATGCAGACACGCTCATTACTCCTTGAAGCTTCCCTTCCTCTCACAATTGAATTAACTTTTTACATAATGTAGTTAATGCAATAAATAAATCATAGTATTATAACTCTGCAGCAACAACTGATCGAGTGGGTAAATCATATGCATCACGAATGGCTATATTTTTTTAATGTATAAAGGAGCTAAAAAAATATAAATATCACAAGAAAACACGCCAGCGAGGTAACATGGCGTTAACCTCATCCCACTGGGAAACAGATCCATTAATACTATCAGTTCTTTCACTTCTACGCCTTGAAAACCACCTTCACTTGCCTGACTTAACACCTGCGACACGTAAGTCCTAAACGAGGTCAATCTTTTGTAGTCTGACAAAGCGTATCTGTTCTGGATCCGACACATGCTTCCTTCCATGGCTTAGCTTAGTAATCCTCTCATGCTACACTCTCCAGTCCAGCCTCGCAGGGCACTTTAACCTGATATCCTTCTTATGAAAACCCCATCTCATCCCAGTCTTGGGGCGGCATTTCGTGATGCTGGCACATAAGCACTGCGAGTGAGATTGTTGGTGTGGCGCGGCGAGGCTGGTGCGGGTGCCGGGAAGAGGAGAGCGTTGTTAGGAACCTGCTGCACCTTATCCTACGTTCTGGCCTGAAGTTGAGGCAGAGTCCTGCAACTTTTTAGTGGTAAACCTACATTATTAAGGCGAGTCCACGTGTATCCCACCTGAAGGACGTGGGGAGCGGGTGTTGCGAGGACTAGCTATTACTACAGAAAGACTTGTGGATAAATATGTTCACACGAGACGTGTGTACGTACAAGGCAGCACAGTCAGTATATCACACACTACACTGGTGACTGGAGGGATGCCGCTGGTCAGGTGGGCGGGACACTGAAGCTGCATTGGTCTGCAGTCACTGCCTTCCTGGACGAAAGACTTTGGTAGCAGTGGAGACAGTGCTTCGTGGGATTGCGTAGAACCACCAGAAAACGAACCAACGTTTCGAAGCCATTCTCCCACCTGACCGCGAGAAGCTTTAAATAATGCTACACATTCTCACTGTTTTGTTTGGGAAGGTAATTATTTCTTTATACATCTTGATATTCATGTTATTATATAGATATATATGAATACGGTTCTTTCCCATAAATTAGTAATCATTCATCAGTTGCGAGGACACATTGGTACTGCATGTGGAATGCTGACCGACACAATCCGCACTCCACACTCCCGCGGACTGGTGCCCTGAGCCGCCAGAAGAGTTGTCGAGACGCCAAACTCTTCAAGACTGCAGGAGGACGGTGGCTGGAGGACTTGTCTCAAGGCTGTGCGACACCCTCGAGGAAGTTCACGCCGCGCTTTGGCCCATGGTCTCTGTGCTGTTACCTAATTGAGTTTCCTTTATATCCTGAGCTTCCTTGTCTTCGTGATCCTCCACTAAAGACTGAAAACTTGGATTGTCTCCCGCGAAGGCCGGGTTATGGGTGGCGATATAAGCAGGAGTGGTCTGTTGGGCCGCCCAGGACAATGGAGCCTCGTGCAGGAAGGCTTCTGACGAGGACTGTGAGTGCAGGGCAGGTACCTGGTGTACGCAGGGTAGCTCAGCAGGATACAACTCTGCAGGCAGGGCACAGGCGCCCCAACCCATCCCGGGGCTCAGGTCCTCGTATCTGTTGGGGGAAACTCGATCAATAACCACTTCTCGCTGTTACAGAACTTATGACTCACTATAACAAGCACATAATAGGACGATGTGTACAACCCTGGTCAGGCTACACGAAATTACAATGACCCTAACGATTGTCTGAAGGCATACTCAAGGACATAATAATGGGATGTGTGTTTGAACGATGCTTGTGTGAGCAGCGTTCTTAGAGGGGCAGTGACAGTCATCTTCAGTGTGCTCAGGTTATGTCTCTGGCAGGTAGGCATGTACTAAACACGGTAAATTTGCAGTTTCAACCAATATTCCCTATCTCTACCCACATCCCCCCAACCCCTCAAGCAAGCTTGGGGGCCTGTGGGAAATCGGGTTTTTTTTTGGGGGGGGGAGGCATATATGAGTGATATATGGACTTTGAAAATCTAGGGAAATTTCCCTAAAAATTCCCTAAATGTAGCAAACACGACAAACCTATTCTAACCGGGGGAGGCATAGCCCCCCTGGACCCCCCCCCCGCTAGGACACTATTCAAACACAACCAGAAACATGGTTTGATATCCTATTCATAACTGCAATAATACTTCATAATAATGACAATAATATAATAAAACATTCATCAATATGAACTAAAAAAATCTAGGGAAATTTCCCTAGAAGTCAAAGAAATTTCCTATTATTAATTATTAATTTCCGACAGTGTAATATGGGGTTAGAAATGTTCCTAACAGTGTCATCTAGACCCTGAGACAGTTTATAGTTGCGTGTGGTGTATTGGTTGAAATTACAATAATACCCTAAACATAATCTTTTGAAATTCTGAATCAGGTAAATGTTGCAATAATTTATACTTGTGTCCCATAATACTCTTCATCTAAGCAATCAATGTTGCTTATTGTTTTTTTTAAATAGAACATCATAATGCAAACCCTTAAGTCTAGAATCAGTCAGTCG
>JAPQNM010000004.1:18817645-18832645 GCA_029783475.1 Metacarcinus magister
CGTAGATAGAAAACTAAGAAGAAAACTAAACAGTGAGGGAGGAAATGCGACGAAAAACATAGAGGAGTTGATTGCAAGCAGGATGGAGGAGGAGGAGGAGGAGGAAAAGGAGGAGGAGAAGGACGAGGAGGAGGAGGAGGAGGAGGAGGAGGAGGAGGAGGAGGAGGAGGAGGAGGAGGAGGAGGAGGAGGAGGAAGGAGGAGATAAGGAAAAAAAACAGGGAAGAAGGAATTAAAAATAAAACGAAGACAGAGGAACATAATTAGAAGATCATAACGAATACATAGAGTAACAATGCAACACTCTCAGAGACAAAGTAACAAAATAATAATAAATAAAAATAGGTATCAGTGACAAAGGAAATAGGTAGGGTTGGGTACACAGGTAGCATGGGAGGAGGAGGGCGGAAGGCGGGGGCGGAGGCAGAGACGGTAAAGGAGGTAGAGGTAACAATACGAATAATAGTACTTACGTTGGATAGGTGATGAGAAGCGACGAGGAAGAGGACAGGAGAGGTCGGGTGCTGTCCCTCAGGTCGGGGCGGCTCCACCTTCTTTTCGCGGATTGTCATCCAACCTAACCACCTGCAGGATGTATATTACTATTAATTAAAACTCTCTCTCTCTCTCTCTCTCTGTCTCTCTCTCTCTCTCTCTCTCTCTCTCTCTCTCTCTCTCTCTCTCTCTCTCTCTCTCTTTCAGCGACAGAAGGGCGCCGCACCACTGGGAACCTGACCTGTAGTGTGGGTAGTTACGTCACTCTAGTCAGGTCGGAGGACACGGCACTGCAACTCATGTGTGTGTGTGTGTGTGTGTGTGTGTGTGTGTGTGTGTGTGTGTGTGTGTGTGTGTGGGTTCGCGCGTGCACACCCATACATGCTCTCTCTCTCTCTCTCTCTCTCTCTCTCTCTCTCTCTCTCTCTCTCTCTCTCTCTCTCTCTCTCTCTCTCTCTCTCTCTCTCTCTAAATTTTTTCTTTTATTAAACTGAACGAAATGACAAACACCTACGTTCTCTTTGTTCATGCCACGTTGAACTCTGGACACAAGCAACAACTTCAAACAATATAATGAGTCCAAGTAAGACTGAGTAAGTACTATCAAAACATTGCAGCTCAGTAATAGTAATGTTACATTTAATACTGTAATGATGATACACCTACAATAACATAAAATAGAATGCTGATTTGGAATGTTCAATAATAAGGGAAGAAGTTTGTGTTTGTAGTGAAGGAAGATGAAGGAAGGTGAAAAAGACTGAGTTTACATAACACCACGTCTTCCCCAAAACTTAACCCGACTACATTACAACTAACACTCGTGATGCAAATTTTAGTATTTTTACCTCCCTGTGCATACTCTATTGCCAAACTAGAGCGTGGAGTCGTGTATCCTTTCCGTGCACGACAATGCTGACGAGGAAAGGTTAGACGAATAGTATCTGATCTTTTCGGAGAACAGTCGCATGCGTGAAATGTTAATTGATTCCATCCAACCTAAAGTTCTTCCTGGATTTGATATCACTTCTCGGATGAGATGAAATGGCATGGAATTCATTAAGAGAAGCATAGCATGTATACATCTGGACTATGTAAACTTAGTATTTATCTGCTAATAATGTATAGTTAATTTCCTAAAATGACTATCCAATCCCTTTCAAGCACTGTTAAGGTAATGTTTACTCTGCGATACAACGTGTCAACACCTCCTTAAAACAGACATCTTATGGTAGGACACGGATGTGTTCAAGTATGATCTCATTTACTAATCAAACGTGAGCAATTACAAGACACACTCTCTCTCTCTCTCTCTCTCTCTCTCTCTCTCTCTCTCTCTCTCTCTCTCTCTCTCTCCCCCACCACCATTGTGGCAGGGTCCTCACAACGCAGCACGAGGGTTAGGAAGTAAGCAGTACTCGCACGCACCAGACACGACACTCACCCCACTAACCCCACACACAGTGACAGCAAAGGACGCGACGATCCACGTGGCAGAACATAAAGAATAAATAAACAAATCAAACCTCGCGCGCACACACACACACACACACATTTGTACTCACTTCATCACACTCAGGGAGATAAACAAGGACATAAGGACGGATGGACGAACATACGTACTTACATATATGTGATGAGAAGCTGGCACACACACACACACACACACACACACACACACACACACACACACACACACACACACACATGAAAGAACGCAATACTTACACGAGGGAGCAGGAGACAAAGGCAATGCCTATATAGATGCATTGTGGGATCAGCGAAAGCATCATGGTAAGGCCGATGATGGTGATGCCCGCCGCGATGATCTTGTTGGTGCGCCGCTGCCAAACGGCGATGGGCACTCCGGTCTGCTGCATGGTGACGACCGGTACGACAACCTGATCCACCAACAATGGGCAAAGAGGACACTAATAAATTCATATGCTTACAGTAGCACCAACAACAATAATAAAAATATGATAAAAATAAGGAAGGTGAAGGACTAGCATTACTACATGAACATGTAGTAGTAAGAATCCTTCAAATATATTATACAGTACAAAAGGATGTGGTAAGGGATATAATAACGTTATGACAAAGGTTGTAGCGTCTTAACTTATACGTGGCCATGACAGTGAATAATGGCCATGACTCCAACCACGGACAGCCCTCAGTGTAGGTGTGTATGTGCACGTCTACCAGAATCACCATCATCCTTTGTCTTCATAATGATCACAGGTTTTTTTAATGTTTTATCTTTAATTACTATTGTTCTTACGTGCCATGTTGTGTTGTGCTTTGTTGTTCTTACGATGTATTCTAGTGTGTTTCGTGATATCTCATTGTGTTTCATTCGTCACTTGTTTTTCTTTCCTTTTTTTTTATGTGTGTATGTGGTTAAGTGTGGCGACTTATTGTTATATTTCTTTCTTTCAATTTTTTACGTTCTCCTTAGATACGTGCTTCACTGTTATTCTTTATCACGTCTTCTTTTGCGTCCTAAGGTTCTGATTCGTTGTGTAATTCTGTTTTGTTCTTCTCCACGCTCTGAAGTGTTGGCTAATTTCTTAGTCTCTGTGGTGTGGTGGTTTGCTTTCCACTCCCCCCCCCCACCCTCCATCCCTTACGAGCTCCTCCCCTAAGACTGTTGGGTTTCACTTAATTTCATTAACTTCGCTCTTCAATATTTTGTTTTTCGTAATTTCGTACGAACTCATTGCTTTTTCTGCATTTGTTTACAGTTTCCTAAATGTTTCGTTTTGTAATCTTTTATGTCATTTACTTCTTTTTTTCACATTCTTACTCACTAAATTCACAAGTCTTTTGTAACATTTTCCCTTATTTTTACCCCAAGGTTTCTCCACTTTTTCTTGTTTTGTCAGTCTCGCTCGATTACCTGCTTCCCTCTGTCCTTCCTGCTGCCCTTCACCTAACTTTCGAGCGACCCGTGACCCAAGCGCCCCACAACATCGATCAGGCGACAATAATGAGATTGCCTGCTATATCATTTAAGCTTTGGCGGCAAAATGACATCACTAGTTCAAAGTGATCCGGTTCTATTAAAAAGTGAAGCAGATCGACAGTTGTGCGAGGAGTGCGTGCCTGTGGGAGATCAAGGCACCAGGTGAAGCGTGACACTAAGATGGTTCTTTGTTGCACCAGAGACCGTACCACAAGGCTAAGTAAGAACTGTTAGTGCCACGGGCCCACCAGGGAAACAAAGACTCGGATTAAGTGAAGAGTTCATAAGATATCGGAAATGCCCGACGAGGATAACAATACACATCCGGTCGAGGAAAAATTCCCCGTCTGTTTAATAACTAAGGGACCGCCATCTGCCGCCCGCTCCCATCCGATCCCTGAGGCGGAACAGCTGATGCCGCGGCAGATCGGGGCCTCCAGCTGTTAAATGGGTAACAAGGCGTCTCGTCTCCCATCATATACAGCAGGAAGTACTGGAGTCCTCAATCATCTGTGTACCACGACCCCACATCCGCCCCAGTATAGGTAAAGGACGGCAAGTTGTCGCTAAGGCAGCAGCGTAGCGGATGGAAGTGGGTCGCGGCACACTTGGACGCCATGAGATTAACTCCGGAACTGTTTAAACTTGGGGATTCAGGAATTTGATTGAATATATTGTTCACGCCTCCGCAACTACATTTAGGACACCGAGTAACTCCAGAAGGGCTTTGTCTTGGTAGCAGCAGCAGGAGGCGATGAGATTAAGGAGGAAGGAAGCTTAGTTCATTAAATAACCTCTCTAATCGCGGTTCCAGTCTGTTGAAGCTATCTTCAAGTTCAAGGACTCGCCACTTCCCGGTCAGTCCACGTTCGTACCTTAACCCCAGCTCTCTCTCTCTGTCTCTGTCTCTGTCTCTCTCTCTCTCTCTCTCTCTCTCTCTCTCTCTCTCTCTCTCTCTCTCTCTCTCTCTCTCTCTCTCTCTCTCTCTCTCTCTCTCTCACACACACACACACACACACACACTTACACCAACATTCCTCATACTTTATCCCACCCACGATGCGTCCTTCTCCCTCCTCTACCTTGTTAACACATCCGCTCATTCAGTCACATTCATTACACCCTTCCTCCAATACCCAATTGGCCTCTTCTCTCTTATTTCCTCTCAGGGGGACCACAAAATGTTATGCTTGTCTATTCGCAGCCGGCCGGACCTTCCACCTGGTCTGGTCAATGACTCAGGCAGGTGATGGGGGCTTGGGAGGGAGCTAGAGGAGGAGAGGGTGAAAGAGTAGAAGAGGAAGGGGTAAGGCGAGAGGAGAGGAAAGTGGCTGGAAGAGGTGTGGGGGGGGGAGGACTTCCGGCGAGGAGAACGATTTCGTGTAAGGTGGTGGTGGGAGGGGGAGCAGGCTGTGAGGCGACCTTGCTAGCCACTGACGGACGCAGTGACAAACAAACATGATGTAGGACTCACTCTCTCTCTCTCTCTCTCTCTCTCTCTCTCTCTCTCTCTCTCTCTCTCTCTCTCTCTCTCTCTCTCTCTCTCTCTCTTAACGTGTAAAGCAACTATTTTTGGTCACAAGTCACATCTCATTACGGATGTGTTGATAAAGATTGGTTTTACCCCTTTGTGTGTCCAACTTACCTCCACCATCACCACCATTTCCTCCACTACTCACTACCACGAAGCAAGGTAACAATTATCATCACTACCATAAGACAAGATAACTACCACGACAGCTTAGGACGACACACACAGACACACACACACACACACACACACACACACACATATCAATAGAGGTAAGGGTAATAGTGACAAAAGACGGGGTAAAGAGAGGGAGGTACATGAACTTAGTGTCTTTTATACAAACAGTAGAAGTGTTATAAATAAGATAGACACACTTAGAGGTATCGCATGTGTAGAAGAGTTAAATATTATAGGTATTACAGAAACTTGGTTAGATATTACAGGCAAACATTTCTTACCTGAAGTAGGAATATATGGGTACACTTTTTTTCACAAGGATAGAGAAGGTAGGAGAGGGGGAGGTGTAGCACTGTACGTTAGAAACATTAAATAGCTATTTTAATACCACAATAAAAACAGATAGGAATACGGAATCATTATGGATTGACATTATTATAGGAGGGAAAAAAGTTTGTTGTAGGGATCATATATAGGCCACCGGATTTAGACGAAGCAGCTAGTGCACTCCTGATGCAAGAGCTTGCAAGGGCATCTAGATATAATAATGAGTGCATTATGGGGGACTTTAATTATAGGAGAATAGACTGGGATAGTATGACAGGAGACGGGAGCTCGGAGTAATTCTTAAATGTCGTCCAGGATGGTTTTTTCACACAACTTGTAAGGAAACCAACGAGACAGAGAAATAGTTAAAATCTGGTCTTCACGAATAATGAAACTTTGGTCAGTCAGGTTGAGATAGGAGCTAGATTTGATGTTAGTGACCACCATGCAATTAGATTCAAGATTAATGTAAAGAGGGAGGTAGAACAAAACACAGCTTTAGTACCAGATTTTAGAAAAGCCTCAGACACCATCTCCAGAGTATAGATTGGAAGGGAATGGGAGTAGGCAGAGAGGAGGATCAAAACATTGAGGTAGAATTGCATTATAATAGCATAGTTAGGGAAATTCATACAGGGCAGGAACAGTATATACCTAAGAGGAAGATTAGGTCAAATAGAAATGATCCAAAATGGATGAATAGCAGCATTAGAAGGGAAATTGGATTAAAAAGGGGACTCTATAGGAAAATTAAAAGGGGAGGAGTACAGGTAGTATAATGACCTAGCTAGGAAAGTTAAAAAGGATATTAACACCGCAAAGAGGAATTATGAGGTTAGGATAGCTAGAGATGCTCAGAAGGATCCAAAGGGATTCTATCAGTTGTACAAGGCTAAAACAAAGGAAAGAATAGGACCTCTTAAAGGAATGGATGGCAGCTTGATAGAAAATGGTGAGGAAATTAGTAAGGAATTAAATAAATACTTCTAGTCCGTATTTTCTCAGGAAGAGTTGGGTAGGGAACTGGAGCCACTATAGATCTTTAGGGAACAAGAGGTTGATAAATTAAGCGAAAATAGTCATAAGTAGGGAAATAGACAGACTTAAAAAGACTAAATCTCCAGGGCTGGACGACATTTTTCCGAGGATTCTTAAGGAATGTAGAGAAGAACTCATTAAACCCATTGCGATGATTTTTAGAAAATCCCTAGACACAGGAGTAGTTCCTAGGCTATGGAGGCAGGCAAATGTAGTTCCTATATTCAAGAAAGGAGATAAGGCAGAAAGTAGTTTAACATCAGTGGTAGGCAAGATGTTGGAAGCTATCATAGCAAGGGCAATTAGAAAACATTTAGATGAACACAAGCTAATTAGACATAGTCAACATGGTTTTAGCAAGGGGAAGTCCTGCCTGACAAATTTATTATCCTCCTATAGGAAAGTATTTGAAACCATAGATAAGGGGGACGAGTATGATATAGTTTATTTGGACTTTAGTAAAGCCTTTGACAGAGTACCCCATAGGAGACTGTTAAGTAAAGTCAAGGCTCATGGCATAGGTGGGAAGGTACTAGAGTGGATTTGGGGATGGCTTACTAGTAGGGGACAGAGGGTACAGATTAATGGGAAGAAATCAGAATGTGGTAATGTCACTAGTAGGGTTCCACAGGGATCAGTACTACGACCGTTGTTATTCATAATCTATATAAATGACTTAGAGACAGGAATAAACAGTGATATCAGTAAATTTGACACAAAGATAAGAAGACCGATAAAGAATATGGATGATGCTAGGATGCTGCAGCATGACTTAAATAGGCTGTACGAGTGGTCAGAGAAATGGCAGATGCAGTTTAATGTTAACAAGTGTAGCCTGTAGACTATACCTTAAATGACACTACCTTAGGAAGGTCATATAGTGTGAGGGACTTGGGAGTTCAAGTAAGCAGTGACTTGCGCCCCAGGGAACAGTGTATTATAGCTAGAAATAGGGCCAACAAGATACTGGGATTTATTAGTAGGTGTGTGACAAATAGGAGTTCTGAGGTCATTCTGAGATTGTATTTAGTACTAGTTAGACCCCACTTAGATTATGCAGCTCAATTTTGGTCCCCTTATTATAGGAAGGATATAGGATCCTTGGAGGCAGTCCAAAGAAGAATGACCAAGATGATTCAGGGGCTGAGAAATTTACCCAACAAAGATAGGTTAAAACGTCTTAATCTCCACTCCCTAGAGAGAAGGAGGGCAAGAGGGGATATGATTGAGGTTTTCAAATGGGTAAAAAGAATTAATAAGGGAAACATTGATCAGGTTTTAGAGTTTAGTAGTTAGGATAGGACACGTGGAAATGGGTACAAGCTAGAAAAACTTAGATTCAGGACAGACCTAGGTAGATATTGGTTCACTAACAGAGTGGTGAACGATTGGAATAGGCTGGGTAGACACGTAGTAAGTGCTGAGTTAATAGGTAACTTTAAAAAACTGTTGGATCAGAGTATGGATAGGGATGACAGGTGGGATGACGAAATATTGGATTATTCCAAGGGTGGGGGACAAGGAACTGCCTCGTGTAGGTCATCAACTGGCCTCTTGCAGTCTCCTCATTTCTTATGTTCTTCTTATGTTCATAAATACTTACACCCACACACATAAATACTCGCCCCCACACACATATACTCACATACACACACACACACACACACATATATATATATATATATATATATATATATATATATATATATATATATATATAGACACACACACACACACACACACACCAAACGCACACAACACAGCATAACACTCACTCCCTCTGCTGCCCTTGCCCTGCCCTCTCCCACCACCACCATTCATTCCACAGCGATACATGACCGAACCCTCCCAGGCTACGCCCCGAACACAATACAAAAAAACCCTAACTACTAACGTCCCGTCCTCGCCGCCCCCACACACACCTGCCCTTGTAACAGGATCCAGCCCTCTGTACCACCGCTGACGAGCGCCTCCTCTCAAGTGACCAGGGGGAGAGGGAGGGGAAGGGAGCCGAGGTGTCTGGCGTTAAGAACACCTCTGGTCCGGTTGGTGATACACTGAGTTAACTCCAGCACGGCCTGAGCATTACTAGCACCATACACAATACCAAGGTGGCACTGTGCCCAGCTGAACACCTGTGGGTAGTGTCGTGTATGGGTATTGCTTCCTTTCTGCGTTATTTCACCTCCTATCAGACACTACATGCCTTGGTGAAACGTACACATCTACATTCACACTGCAGATAGTCACACGTGGACACTGTAACACTGCAATCCTTCACTATCAGGCCGCGATATCTGATCACTCCACACTCACCCTAACTCCCACGAGGCTCAGGTAGAATTACTGTCCCTGGATAAAAACACTTGAGCCCCTTGAAAATGGTGCGTCAGCCATTTGCAGAGTCCCTACACTCACAAAGCACCTCGCCGAGCCCTGGATATCACCATGCTAAAGGTGGACGAGGCACGAGCTAATTATTTACCAGGAATTTCTGTGCAACACTAAACACTGAAGACAAGACGTCTGAACCTCCTTGGCGGCTCACCTGACTGACTGAGGAACAATGGCGAGTCTTGGGTGGCGTGGACGAGTGATGTTCTTTGTGTCCTCAGGTATACAACGCACCAGTGCTTGTGGCTAAGTAAACCGTAACGAGTAGGTTGTGTGAATTCCAGCAGCACGGCGGTGATGGTCAAATCTTGTGTGGATGTGAACGGAGAAGTATCCGGGTGTGCGCACGTGTCGGCGCCACATGTGGGACTGAGCAGTGAGCGGTGGATCGGCTGGCAAAGCCTCCATGCCCCGCACCGCACCTCCCTTCTCGCCCCCATCCCCACCCCCATCCAGGAGTCCCGCGCCCAAGGAGACTTCAACGAACATCCTTCGCCTGATGCAACGCGGGTTTACATCATGACGTCATGCGCTGGGGAAGCCGTCTAGCCTGCACCAAGAACTTTCCTCTGCTCCAACATCCGTTACGTGACCGTCGCCACATCCACAATTCTTCATTTCTCGAGAAAGTGGTGGAAAAAGTCCCTGACTTTCTTCACGTGGGGTGTTTGAAGTCTCCGTCTGCTATGGTGTGGAGGTGAAGGTCACAGTGGCTAGGACACGCCTTACAGCTCCTCACGTGGCCGCGCCAACTTCTCACGTTGCCATTGTTGCTGCGATGAGCACGCAAAAAACTTACCACCACCATAACCACCTGTCCATTAGATCCACCGGCCCTGCTTCACTCATGAGCCGGCTCCCGCAAGACAGGTTACCAGGCAACAACCTCCAGCTGTGAGGTGCACCGGGCCACCAAACGACAGACGCAGCGGCAACGGCCATCGAGATGCCTCACCTTTTCTCTCCTCACGGCAGGGGTTCCAAGCGATGCTAAAAGACCTACAACACTAGGCCGTGAGAACGTCATGTCATTTCCTTTCTTCATGGAGACAAGATAGGAAACACCTCAACTCCCGCCCTGCCCCACTCTAACCCAGAATGGTCGGTGAGCATGGCTGTGGAGGGTCGCGAGTGTTCGTGACCATGTTCACGTAGGCTTGCAGCGCTCCGCCCAGCCTCCCTCCCACGCGGTTGGGACAGACTTGGGGAAGCTCCTATAACATGTGTATGAGTCACAAGCAAAACCTTGCATCAGCTTTCATATATTGTATATACGTACAGTGTGTGTGTGTGTGTGTGTGTGTGTGTGTGTGTGTGTGTGTGTGTGTGTGTGTGTGTGTGTGTGTGCCACGTAACATAATTGGTGTTGCATCATGTGTTACATCGTGCAATGACCTTGTGGCCTTGTGGCAGGAGGAGGAAGAGGAGGAATAAGAAAAGCATGACAGACTGGCAGACAATTAAGCTGGCAGAAAAACAAACACGCAAAGTGACTGACATAAATAACACAAGACATGTGGAAGTGAATGCAAATCACCTGGAAGATAGATAGATAAACAGATAGATATATAGATATAGATAGATAGATAGACACATTCATACATACAAAAAAAAAAGTAAGAAAATGAATGACCGGAGGGAGGGAGCTGGGTGGGCGAGTTCCTGGATTTGACATGCAATTGACATGCACAACACACATTACATAACACACAGCACTACACAGCATCTGGGTCGTGTGGTAGACCAGTGTGTGTGTGTGTGTGTGTGTGTGTGTGTGTGTGTGTGTGTGTGTGTGTGTGTGTGTGTGTGTGTGAGTGAGTGTGTGTGTCACGATCCTCACCTAGCGGTACCTGAATTCCACACCCAAGAGCGAGAAATATCACTGCAACACACACACACACACACATACACACACACACACACACACACACACACACACACACACACACACACACACACACACACAGGTAACTCTAAGAAGACCTGCAAAATCAAGGTAAGAACTAACAAATAACCCAAATCCGCGCATATTAACCGAAACTAAACCTTTCCTGCGTCCTCAATACCCTAGAACACCCTTTCTGAGGCCACCACCCACCCGGACGTAAACAGTTAATAGAAACCTCCATGAGAATGACGGGAAGTGAAAGGCGACTCGTCACTCTCCCTATAAAAGGCATATCTACAGCTCTTCCGGATGTTCTTCCCCAGTAAAGCAAGGCACTGCATGGTTTATAAGTTATGCACACACCACAGAGGAACTTCAAAGAACACAACGCAACTTCCACACATAAGAAACAAAATCGGGATCAAAACAGGAAACTGAACTAACAATTTCCATAAGGTGGTGTTTAAGTTTTTTTTTTTTTTTTACCGTGTAGAAGTGTTAAATTAAGGAGGAGCCTAGTACTATAGTTGATACCTAAGGGCACTACACAACAGTACTTAAAGGAAAATCTACAGAAGTAACTGTATGGGCGCGATATAGCTACAGGGACACGTAGGGTATACTGCTTATATAGGAACGAATTTAAAGTTTGTGCAGTTTTTCATGTGATTGTGTTAAATGGGAAGGGGGGGAGGAGAGGGAGGAGCACAAAATAACACAAAGGAAGAACAAACATGAGCTTACCTGTTGGCACTTACAAAGCTGTTTGAGATATACTACAATATATCATATGAAGTGAGGAGGAGGAGGAGGAGGAGGAGGAGGAGGAGGAGGAGGAGGAGGAGGAGGAGGAGAAGGAGGAGGAGGAGGAGGAGGAGGAATACAAAGGAGTACAAAGGAAAAACAGACAGCAACAGTCCTACTGGACCTAACGAGGCTCTGTTTAGCTACACTACTGCTATAATATCTACTTGGTAGAGACAAAAGGACAGCAAAGTGGAAGGCTCCTCCCCAACCATCCCTTCCTCCAGTCGAAGCTGGCCGGAAAAGGAAATGATACCATGTAGTATGGAAAAACTATCATGGAATTTGTATAGGAAAGTGAGAAAAAAGAGGAGTAATCTATGCTATAAAACCCCGCTTTAGTGAAATACTCGATTTGGTGAACGGATGCTAAGTGCTTATCGAATTTCTTCTTAAACGATTCGAGGAGGAGGAGGAGGAGGAGGAGGAGGAGGAGGACGAGGAGGAGGACGAGGAGGAGGAGGAGGAGGAGGAGGAGGAGGACGAGGAGGAGGAGGAGGAGGAGGAGGAGGACGAGGAGGAGGAGGCAGAAAAGGTAGTCTATACATGGAAATATATTCATAAAATAAAATGAAGAAATCTAAAGGTTTCTCTCATGTGTTTGAGCTAATCTAAAATAATCAGCTGTATGGTTATTCTCTTACAATTTGTTTGGCTACTAATTAATATAGTTATTTTTAATTTGTGTATCATATATATATATATATATATATATATATATATATATATATATAAATATTTTACAAATTTCATTATATTCATTCATCTATCTTTTTAAACTTCTCCATCCAGCGTTTAAAACTTTCCTACGTTAATTCGAATTTCATATTATTTATTGATCTATTTTTTTTATTTCTTCTCGCGCATCCAGCGTTTCCAACTTTCTCACGTTAGTTCCAATTCTACTGGAGAGTGAATGCTTTACAGACGTCATGTTGTGGGGAGTCATGCCGCTCAGGAGTTTAGGGGAGAAGTGAGGCGAGGAATTGAGTCACAGGGATGGACACACCTCTTAGTCGTGCTCATGACCGTAAAGTGTGAAGAGCTTCTGAAGGAGGAGGAGGAGGAGGAGGAGGAGGAGGAGGAGGAGGAGGAGGAGGAGGAGGAGGAGGAGGAGGAGGAGGAGGGGCACTAAATTGAGAGGGAGGTTGGTGATAAGTACACTTAGTAGGTGGAAGAAAGGAACTAAGTGACTGTGTATGTGTGTGTGAGAGAGAGAGAGAGAGAGAGAGAGAGAGAGAGAGAGAGAGAGAGAGAGAGAGAGAGAGAGAGAGAGAGAGAGAGAGAGAGAGAGAGAGAGAGAGAGGAGATAAAAGAAGAGAAGAGATAAAAGAAGAGAAGAGAAGAGAGAAGAGAACGAAGACACAAATGACTAATAAGCGAAAAAAAATGCAGTAGAAGGAGTAGGGGGAAGAAGAGAGGAGAAGACAATTTAGCGGCTTATATAACAGTAGTAGTGGTAGTGGTAGTGGTAGTGGTGGTGGTGGTGGTGGTGGTGGTGGTGGTGGTGGACGAGAAACAAGATAAGTCATGCTGGTACTTATGCATGACGCAATGGTAGTAGCCCCGTGGAGCCTCAACTAGACTGGGGTACGACAAGGGAGTGAAATGAGCTGAGCTGCAATGTAGGATGCACTATACCCTTCCCTTCCCTTCCCTCCCCTTCTCTCTACGTCCCTAGGCAATGCACACAACACTATACAATATATACTAGCTTCACCATACCGTATATCCTTTGATTCTGTTCTAAAATATCCTGCCTCATCACCCTCCCATTTATATCAATCGTTATATCGAATCCCTGCTCACTGTAAAGGTCTTCACCTCCACCTCCTCCTCCTGCTCCTCCTCCTCGCTAGGTTGGAGAGGCAGATGAATATTAGAATAAGGAGATGTTTCGTGCATCAGACAGAGGGACGGGAAGGAAAACCATAATGGAGAGAGAGAGAGAGAGAGAGAGAGAGAGAGAGAGAGAGAGAGAGAGAGAGAGAGAGAGAGAGAGAGAGAGAGAGAGAGAGAGAGAGAGAGAGAGAGAGAGCGAGAGCGAAAGAGCGAGAACAAAAGAGAGAGAGAGAGAGAGAGAGAGAGAGAGAGAGAGAGAGAGAGAGAGAGAGAGAGAGAGAGAGAGAGAGAGAGAGAGAGAGAGAGAGAGAGAGAGAGAGAGAGAGAGAGAGAGAGAGAGAGAGAGAGAGAGAGAGAGAGAGAGAGATGCAGACATACAGGCAGATAGAAACGGAAAGGAAGACAATAAAGAGTTAAACCCAGCTAAAAAGAAAGCAATACTAGCAATACAGGATATACATTATAACAGAGTAAGGCACCAACGTAAGTACTTTAATGGCGCAAACAAAGACAAATTAAAAAGACAAAAACGCAGATGAATTAATTAGCATAACAACACACACACACACACACACACACACACACACACTCACTCTCTGGCTACCCTCTTTTCACCCCTACATGAGTGCCTTCCACACCATTACATCTAAAACACAAGACCATAGATACAAGTCTTCAACCAACCCTATCTATACCTTCTTCCTGGTAAAGTAAATACGTACAGTACTACATACAAAGTTACATTTAAATCACAGGTTTGGTTAGGGTGTCCGTCGCCGTCTAGTAAGTACAGTACCGCAGGCAACGCAATATTTACTCCTCATGACGCAAGAATAAAGAAAGTAATATTGTTCCCTCATACGCATTAACATTACTTTCTCAAAATGAAAAATAATATATAATACAATAAAAAAAGTTCAATGTAGTTGTAGCGCCTTATTAATATCAATCAGTCAATCAATCAATTAATCATTCTCATAAATAAAAACTGTTCAGGAGACTTGCATTATTTAGCTGCAATTTTAGCCACTATGCTTGAATCATTCGTTATCAAACACCCTTCATACTAAGAATTTTAGCGATGCTTCACATACAAACACACAAGGAAAAAATATTTTCCTTGACGTAGTACTACAGGAAAAAAATATACCATTATATGTTGATCACTAACATTCCCTCCCTCCCTCTTGTGTTCGTGCTGTGTGTTGTAGCATGAACAAACAGCAGCTTCCTATCAAGATCGCTCGATCTTGCTTCCTATGACGCAAGACGAAAGGAATAATCGAGGAGATGCATCGTTAACACATTCTACATTTTCTCTCTCTCTCTCTCTCTCTCTCTCTCTCTCTCTCTCTCTCTCTCTCTCTCTCTCTCTCTCTCTCTCTCTCTCTCTCTCTCTCTCTCTCATTTCCACTACTAAACTTTAAACAAAAACCGCCTTAACATTCATGATTTACAAGGGGGAAAAAAAGGAAAATAAGGTCATTCGTATATCTGGAACCACTCTCGTCATTTATTTTTGTTCTATCCCTTACGAAGA
>JAPQNM010000004.1:18837645-18840145 GCA_029783475.1 Metacarcinus magister
TAATTAATCAATTAATCAATCCAAATTTTCTTTCCTTAAGTTAAATCTTCTAACAAGCTCCTACTTTCTAATATTCTAGTACATTTTTTCCACATTCTAATCGAATTCCTTTAATATATCAATAATTTGATTTTCACTTTATTTTTTTCCCTTTTCAATCTACTCTGCTCTTTTATTATCAATCTTTTTCCTTGTTTGTCCTATAATTTCCTGAACCTTTTTTTTATCGCATGGTTCTGAATTTACTAATCTTTCAATCATTAAATATTTTACAATCTTTTAATTTAGTTTTCCTCTTGGTTAATTTTCGGATCACTTTTCACTCATTTTCTTTCCACTTTCCTAATTTTCCTTTCCTTTTCATTTAATTGCTTTTAATCTTCAAATAACTTCCTGCCCCTTGTTTTCCTTATCCTTATTATATTTTTCTCTAGTTTTCGTAATTTTCTTTGGTTTCCATCGATTTCTTATTTTCATTTCTTATTCATCATCTCCATATTTTCCTTATATACATTATTTCTTCCTCTCGATCTGCAAACTTCTATATTACCTCTTTATTTTCCAGTTTTTTTTCCTCCATATTTTATTTTATTTTTCTTTCACCGTTTTTATTTAATTTTTTTTTTATTCTTCCTTTATTTTTTTTTTTTATTTCTCTCACCTTATTAACTATCAACTTTATCCTTATCTCATTTCTATATTATTTTCTTACTTTTCTTTTAATTTTGTCCTCACCATCTTCACTAAACAATTTCCCTCCCTCTTTACTGTTTATCGGTTCTCTCCTTTCATAGTCTCCCCATCTATCACCAAGGAGACGGAGTTGAGCACAGAGGCAACGCGTAGCTTCTCTCTTAACCATTCACTTCTAACACTTCCTGCTCTTCCTCGTCTTTACAGCTTTCTCTATCCTGGCATTTCCTTCTTCCACATTCTTGTCTAATTAGTCCAACTTCCTTCTCATTTTTCTTTATTCTTTTCCACATCTTCGTTATTTTCTACTTCCTCTTCATCTTTAATATTATTTTCTATTAGTCTTTTTTTTTCTCCTTTTGCCGTCCCTTTTTTTAATTCTACATCTTTTTCTTCCCTTTGCCTCATTATTTTTTCTCTTCTACACCTTTATAATTTCCATTTCCTTTATCGCCATCATTACCACCATCACCATCAACCCTTTCTCCTCCTCCTCCACTTCACCTTCCTTGTCTTTCTTTCCCCGTCAAATCGCGGTCTTTTTTAGTTTTTTTCTTATCCAACCTTCCATTGTTTCATTACGAGATACCACGGCATTCCTTCCTTCCTTCTCCTTCTTTCTTCTTTCTTACGAGTTTTCCTCACTTCCTTTCCCTTCCCCCTTCCTTCCCTCCCTTGCTTTACTTCTTGGGTTTGTTCTTGTCACGTCCTCTCCCTCTCTCTCTCTCTCTCTCTCTCTCTCTCTCTCTCTCTCTCTCTCTCTCTCTCTCTCTCTCTCTCTCTGGTAATTCACTCACTACTAGCATTTGTTTCGCTTATAATTGCTTTGTCAAACTATTACAGTAACGGTGTAACGACCTCTTGTCTTATTTAGATGTCCTACTCAACCTCTCTCCTATTCCTCTTCCTCTTCTAACAGTACTGTAAACGTAACGGCAATTGTGTGTGTGTGTATGTGTGTGTGTGTGTGTGTGTGTGTGTATGTGTGTGTGTGTGTATGTGTGTATGTATGTGTGTGTGTGTGTGTGTGTGTGTGTGTGTGTGTGTGTGTGTGTGTGTGTGTGTGTTTTCCGTCGATGGATAATGTACCCTTCTGTGTACTCCTCTCTCTCTTTTACTTCCTCTTTTCCTCCTCTCCTTCCTTTTTACATCACTCCCTCTCCACCACTCCCATCCCTTCCTTCTTTGTGTTCGTAGAGAAGCTAAGTTTTCTGTACCCAGCTTACTCCCTTCCTCCCTCACACTCACCCACCCACCTTCTTCCTCCAACTCCTCCTCATCTTTTCCTTCCTCTTCATCTCTCTCTCTCTCTCTCTCTCTCTCTCTCTCTCTCTCTCTCTCTCTCTCTCTCTCTCTCTCTCTCTCTCTCTCTCTCTCTCTCAATGGGAGTACTGACTTTTGTGCCCAACTCCACCTTCTTCCTTCCCTCCCTCCACTCCCATCCTCCCTCTTACTGTGCCTCCAACACTCCACCACCTCCTCCTCCTCTTCTTCTTCTTCTTCTTCCTCCTCCACCTCGCTGCCTGCACACAACCCTATTGACCCGTCAGTGTCCAGGTGGATGACTGCAATCGAGAGAGAGAAAGAGAGAGAGAGAGAGAGAGAGAGAGAGAGAGAGAGAGAGAGAGAGAGAGAGAGAGAGAGAGAGAGAGAGAGAGAGAGAGAGGTACACTCATACATGCATACATACAAACACACACACACACACACACACACACACACACACACACACACACACACACACATACTGACTCGTAAAAAATAATATTAGCTGTGAAATTGCGTCTCTCTGGTGTCTGTCTGTGCC
>JAPQNM010000004.1:18845145-18965145 GCA_029783475.1 Metacarcinus magister
TCTCTCTCTCTCTCTCTCTCTCTCTCTACTGTAATACACGCCCTCATTCATCCCATAACCTTATCAATCTTCCTTCACACACCTGCCTAAATGTAGCTTACACTTCCACCTCTCTCACATCCAATCTCACACACTCACTCACTACCCACAACCTTCCCTTCAATATCACTACCACACACTCTTTCAACTAGTACTACCGCCTTATACTCACTCACTTTAACACTCATTACACACAGTCACTCACTTCCCTAACACCTCTTTATTTATTATTTTTTTTCTATCACATCCTACACGAACACCATACACCTAACACCTTTGCCTCCTTGCACGTACACCTTATTTGTAACCTTCTCCCTCCCTCGCCGCACCTATCACCCTTCACCCTATGAGTCACCCTTAACAGCAAACCCAACCACCCACCCACCCACTCCCTTCACCCTCCTCAAATGTACAGTATATCCTTCTTTGCTCCCTCGCACTCACCCTCTAAACCTTCGTACCTCCGCCATCATTCACTCCTTATTACTCTTTTTTCTGCCTTGCTCCAAGTCTTTCACGGGTTACTGTACCATTCCAATCATAATTTTTACCCTCCATCTCCTACGGGTATAAGCACACCCAAAACAGTCGTTCTTCAAGGTGTTTACACTTTACACTAAACATCACGTTTATTCTCACTTGCATTGCCTGTTAGCCTCCCTTTCTTCGCTCCTTTCAATTCACTGTCAATAGCAAGACAAAATTAAATTCACTGTTGGTTGTGTTTGGCTTCGATCAAGTTAAGGGAAGAAAGGGCATGTAAGGGAGGGAGAAAGAGGGAAGGATGAAAGAAGAGAGGGTGGGAAGGAATGAGGGAAAGAAGGTTGAAAGAAATATGTGTGATAGAAGTAAGGGATGTATATAAAAAAAAAGCACGTAATAGGGAGAGGCAATCATTGTGTGTGTGTGTGTGTGTGTGTGTGTGTGTGTGTGTGTGTGTGTGTGTGTGTGTGTGTGTGTGTGTGTGTGCCAGACTAGTCCACTGCAGTCCACACCACGCCTCACTCTCCTCCTCCGGGTCTCCCTTGCCGACTTAATTTTCATTTTTCATCCTTTGTCAGCAGGATCTCTCTCTCTCTCTCTCTCTCTCTCTCTCTCTCTCTCTCTCTCTCTCTCTCTCTCTCTCTCTCTCATCACATACACAATTCGACCAGTGCCTTTTCATCATCATCTGTGTTTACGAGGGAGTTGATTAAGTTCCAGAAACACCTTCCCAATAAAACACGATCATCTCTCTCTCTCTCTCTCTCTCTCTCTCTCTCTCTCTCTCTCTCTCTCTCTCTCTCTCTCTCTCTCTCTCTCTCTCCACGTATAAAAAAGAATGCAAGGCCTTGACCGCCACCTGTCCCGCCTGATAAACAAGGAACAGATGGTATCTCTTGACTTGACGTAGCACCAAATCCCCTCAAACGGACTTAATCGTCTGTTTGCCTTCTAATTTTACGTAATTCTGCCACTCCTCTCTCTCTCTCTCTCTCTCTCTCTCTCTCTCTCTCTCTCTCTCTCTCTCTCTCTCTCTCTCTCTCTCTCTCTCTGTTAAATTCTTACGTAATGAGACTGCCAATATAATATTAATTATCACCTGCTTAAAGAAAACGAAGATGGTACACCTGAAAACTTTACATAAGGGTCTGGTGTGGCTGGTTTTCAGGTGTTCACGGTAACCCAACGGGAGTGTTGTTTTACCTTACGTAATTAACACAAAGGAGAAACACTATACTAGCGACATTGAACATAACTGTTTCACTCATAGAAGTCTTGGGAAGATTAGAGGTGATAATATTTTCAATGATTCTGTTTGTTCTCTTTCGATTTAATCAAAGAATGAACAATGTTGTGAATTTATGGAGTCGATACATCCATCCATGATTATTAAATGAAACTTTATTTAATACAAACATTGCATTAAGATAGAAGAAAAATCCTCTTATGCCACAACAACTTAAAAAATAAACAACTAAATAAACATACTCCATCACTATCTGTCATATATAGGCACCCGCTGAGTAGTGGAACTGATGATTAATTCTGATTTCATTAATTTTAAAGACAATAATATTTTACAGCAAACAGTGACGTATATAACGGAAGGGGTAAATCTAACTAATAGCATCTCCTCACGGATCACCAAAATATTCACATAGTTGATGAGGTATCTAATGTACAACACGTTTGTGGTGGTTTTATTTGGGGGACGGCCTTAGTTTGTCCACAGATGTTCTTTAAAAATCTGGTAAGTGCCTCAAATTCAAAATCCACACAGATTAAGCGGCAAAAAATTGCTCGCTTGGTTCACCCCACCATAAAACCCCGCTTTCCCACCAGCTAAGCTAACCTAATCTTACCTAACCTAACCTATTTAGAAAAGTCTTCGGGGAAAAAACCGGTAAATCTTACTAATAGCATCTCCTAACGGAACACACTCAGTTGTACCACCTGCCCAGACGCAAAGGTGTCTGGTGGAAAGATTTTCGAGGCACCTAATTTCAAAGACGCTTATTGGCGTTAATATAGATTTTCTCCGGGATATGTATATAGTAAAAAAAAAAATCCAAAATAATGATATCTAAACATCTATAAGTCCAGAATAATGAAGTTGTGCATTGGCTTAATCTTGTGGACTTAGAATTTGAGGCACCTACCCGATTTTTAAAGAACCTTTGTGGCCAAACTAAGGCCGTCCCCCAAATAAAACCACCACAAACGTGTTGTACATTACGTACCTCATCACCTATGCGAATATTTTGGTGATCCGTGAGGAGATGCCATTAGTTAGATTTACTATCAATTTATTCACTCACAAAAGACTAAAATTTTGGCCATCTCTAAAGGATCACTGAATGTAGCGGCAGTGTTATCACCACCCGCCCTCTAACAGCCTTGTGCCCGCCTACATGGGGAAAAAAAAAAACTTGGTTACGTCACTGTCGCTTGTCACTGTCACTGTCACATTGGAATGGGAGACAGTGGTGAAGTGAAAGGATAAACGAGAGAAGATAGGTCATCAGTGGAGGGAAAGAAAAGGGAAATCTGCAGGTGACAAGTGGTGGTGGAGTAAGGGCAGGACTTGCTTGTGTGTTCAGCTGTGTTGGGGGGAGAGGGGAGAGTGCGTGTCAGTTCTCCCCGCCTAACGCACCACCATCAAACTAATAACGATACAGCATGAAACTAATAACGATCGTGTCGTTTACTGCCACTATATATATATATATATATATATATATATATATATATATATATATATATATATATATATATATATATATAGGCAGTTTTAATATTCAATAGAAGTAGAAAAATAAATATAAATTGTTCTAATGCCGAAAATTTTATGGTGAAAAAAAGGAAGGGCAATATATAACGTGGGTAATATTAGTTTCTTTGTTTACAAGCTGAACCTGCAATGCTGACGCAGCTAAGTGAATTAGTCTGAGTGTGAAATGATCTGACGTCACTTACCTGTGGGGGAGAGTATTAGGTGGCGCGGACTGTCAAGCAATCACACCTCAAAGGCTCAGGCCGCACCACGCTCACGGAACCATTGGAAGCAACTAAAAGTTTTCTCACGTGAACGTGAACCTCAGTGTTACGAGGCGCGCGTCAGAGTGCACTGAGAACGTCTGTGGTGTGTGTACTTCCCTAACACATGTCAAGGAAGGAACACATCATGCAGAACACAAAGACTTGCTCCTGAGGTCAAGGACAGCACCAGGATACAGCGCCCAAGGATGGCGGCAGAGTAATGTAACACAGACAACCACACACCAGCAACACCCACCTGGCACTGGCGATGCTGCCTCCACCACCACCACCACCACAACGCGCAGTTCCAAATACCACTAGATACTTCCATTAATTCTTGTTTATTTTCCATGTATTTCAAATCATTAAACACGTAGTCGTTTTAAAAGAGCGACTTGTCGTCATAGCATATTGCAAGAGCCGCTAAACAGCAACACGATTGTGACATTATAGTTGTAGTTGGCATCTTAGAAGTAACCCGCCACAGCTTTGTTCATAGACCACAATATTATTTTCCTTGCTTTACGATGGCATGTAGATCAGCTGATGCATTCCTCTCATTACATGAAGGCCACTGGTGGAACAATAGACTGTTTACTCATTCTTTATGATCACCTCTTCCTTTAACTTATTGATGTTAATGAAAAGGCGCATTTACAACATAAAGAGAAGAGAAAAGAGAAAAGAGAAAAGAGAGAGAGAGAGAGAGAGAGAGAGAGAGAGAGAGAGAGAGAGAGAGAGAGAGAGAGAGAGAGAGAGAGAGAGAGAGAGAGAGAGAGAGAGAGTGTTAGTTGATGAATATCAGTGACTTGTAAACAAATCAATCTCATTGATATGATAATGCTTGTTATCATAATGAATACTAAGTGAACTTGTTCCTCGTGGGTATTGCTAATGCCTCACAGGTAATACTATGTAAATGTATTTTTTTCTATATCAATTAACCGTTGGCGCCAGTAGGCTTATGGAGGCACAGATGGACTTGCCTCGCCTGTTATATGGCGCAGGTTTTTAGACTTTTGTTTTTATAGTAACACCTCAAATGTTTACGTTCTCTCTTGAATATGTTGAGAACGTGCGAAGCTAACTGCTACTACAGCCTCAGATGCATATAACATTGTAAGGCCCGTTTGAGGACAGTATGGCAGCAATTTGGGTAGTCTTTGGCCACTCGGCGATGATATCAAAGAATGAAAAGTGGTCAGCGAATAACGGGGATTCGAATCTGGGACCCTAGGCCCGCATACCCGAGCACTAGACCACTGTACCACCGCCTGTGTGTGTAGTGTTTGTGTGTGTGTGTGTGTGTGTGTGTGTGTGTGTGTCTGTGTGTGTGTGTATGTGTGTGTGTGTGTGTGTGTGTGTGTGTGTGTGTGTGTGTGTGTGTGTGCATACATACATACACACACAGACACACACACATATATATATATATATATATATATATATATATATATATATATATATATATATATAGATAGATAGATAGATAGATAGATAGATAGATAGTAGATAGATAGATAGATAGATAGATAGATAGACAGACAGATAGATAGATAGATAGATCGATAGATGTTCATGCATAAAACACAACAGATTTTAGGAAGCTCCATATAGCAGGGTTGGACTGTATACTTTTTGGCAGCCCTAAGCAAGATTAGGTCCTTGGATTCACTACAGCAGCGTGATCCCACTACCCTGCAAGTCAACTGTTCATTAAACATAGTTAAGTCGTCCTCCCCCAACCATTAACATAACTTTATGTATTTCATAGGGAGTATCCTGATACAGTCAGAATGTTGCTGTAAGTCTATAAATTAAAAACACTATATCATATATAATGAAAAAGTGTTTGCCGGTTATATGGAAGAAGCACTGCACAAAGTAGTTGGTTATGATGATAATAAGTTAGGCTGACTTTAGACACATCTGCAGTATATATGTAAACGTTTAGGAGGATTTTCCTGTATTTGATACTATTGCGCTGTTCCTCCATCAATACATTCAATAAAGTATGTTGAGTCATGAGAAGGGAGACGCGTGGCAGGCAGCGGCTAGCATGGCGTGTTGCATGACTACCCTGTGAGATTAGCTTCCTCTCCTTCATTCTTGCACTAGCTAAACTAATGTCCGTTTCCTTTTCCATACAAGTTTCCTTATGGCCTCACTTGCCTCACCTTATCCTGCCTTATTTCCATCTAAAGCCTTTCTTTCTTCTTGCGACACTCACTTTCAGAGTCCTCCTGAATCATTGTGCAGTTTCCTCCCACTGTATTTTTCTCCCCTGCCCTCGTTTTCTTTATTCTATCTTTTTTCCACTCGCTCTCATCCTTCCAAACTTCCATCCTCCACGTTGTGTTTTTCTCCTGCGCTTCCCCCTGTTCTCACTCCATGTCATATAATTGAGTCAACCCAACATGACAGCATAGATTTATCCACGAATATATTCGCTTACCATGCTCCTTTATCATTAAAACTTTTACTCAGTACGGTAATACGACGTTGCATTATGACACCTTGCTACGCACCCCCTCCAAGACGTATTCCAGAAGGTGACGCAGTTTGCTACTGATACACCAAAAGTGCTTCTACGTCTACGTCTACGTCTACGTTATTTATTTTATGTTTTATAAGGTTTATTGTACAAATATACAGTTTACATGTTATAAATTTATATAAATTAAAAAGTATATAGTACAATGCGGGCATCTGTCCGGCAGTGAGGAGTGTCCTTTCCCGCTCTAAGGTTCAAGTGGTGGTGTGTCGCGGTTGCGGCAGGTGTGGTCAGCGGGGGGGAGGTGCTGCTCTGAGCACCCCCAGGAGCCGGTCACGAGGGGTGTGTCTGACCAGGTGGGCAGCTTTCACCTCGCGACTGCTCAAGAGGCCCCCGCCGGCAGGCTGGGCGGCTGCAGCTGGCACCGGTCTGAGGCGGGCGGTGGCGGGGCAGGACAGGAGGTAGTGCACCAAGGGAAGACGGCTGTGCCTCCCACAGTGGGCACACTCCTGTCCCTCAAAGTCCTCACTCAGCTGCTCCCGGGTGGAGTACGCCAGCCTAACGCGCTGCAACAGCACGCCGTCCTCCCTGGGCTGCTGCAGGGCGGCGCCGAGGGGTTGGTAGTCGGTGGCGACGGCGTACCAGGCCGCCTGCCTCTTACTGGCCTCCAACTCCCGGTGTCGCTGGTGGGTGTGTTGGGCCCCGGCTCGCCTCGCACGCTCCTTCACCTGTCGTCGGCTGGGCGGCACATGCTTGGTGATGGTGGGTCCTGCGGCAGCTCGTTTGGCGGCTTGGTCAGCCGCCTCATTACCACGTATCCCCACGTGGCTAGGGATCCAGTGCAGCCTGGCCCGCCTCCCCTGCGTGACCAGACTCTGCAGGCTGCCCAGGATGGAGGTGATGAGCCGCACGTTGTCGCTGGGGTGTGGCTGTTGCAGGACCTGTAGCGCCGCTCTGGAGTCCGTGTGCACGACCACCATCGCCTCCGGGCGACGCTGAGCGTGCTCGAGGGCGTGAAGGATGGCCACCAGCTCCGTCTGGAGGGAGGAGCAGTGGTCCGACGTCCTCCACGACAGCTGTGTGCCCACGGTGATGGTCGCAGCGCCCGTCGTGCCGCTCTCAGGATCCACGGAGCCGTCGGTAAAATACACCGCACTGCCCGGCTCCGTGACCTCCTCCATGGCCATGAGAGCTCGCTGCTGCATCTCCTGGGGGATGCAGTGGGCCTTGCTGGCTGGCAGGGGTGTGACGGTGATCTCGGCGACGGGTGGTTCCCATGGGGGCGGGGCGTGGAAGGTGGGGGCGGGGACATCGGCCTCCTGCCACTGCCATGGCCAACTCTCCACGTAGCCGAGGATGCTGGCAGCCCGGGTGGTGTTGGCGAGCCATGGGTTGCCGCGGAGGCACTCGCTGCCCTGTGCCATGGCCATCCGGAGCCTCCGTTGCACGAGGCCCTCGGCGTCACGGTGAAGGGTCCGCGCAACATGGCAGGTCACGATGTAGTTCACCCTGGTGGCGAGGGGCACCAGGCTGGTCTCGCTCTGCATCACGCAGGCGCTGCACCACCTCGGAGCTCCCAGCATGGTCCTCATGGCGCTGTTCTGCACCACCTCCAGACGCGTCCGCTGGTTGGGGGAGAGCGAGGTGAGAACGGGCGCGCTGTAGTCCACCAGGGAGCGCACCGCCTGCACGTAGTACAGGCGCAGGACGTCATAGGTGGCCCCAGCACCAGGCCGCGTCATGGCCCTCATCACGTTCAGCCTGGTCTGCGTCCTCTCTCTTAGGTATGTCAGCTGCGCCGCGAAGGTCAACCGCGAGTCCAGCCACACTCCGAGGTACTGGTAGCAGCCAGTCCAAGCCAGTCCGATGCCCTGGACCCTCAGCTGGCCGGCCGGGTTGGCTGCTCTGATGGCCATGGCGCGTGACTTCTCAGCTGAGATTTTAAGGCCCAGCTCTTCACACTTGTCAGTGATGAGATCCAGCGCCCGCTGAGCCCCGCTGAGGTGGTTGCCTCGCCCAGTGACTACAAGGGCGAGGTCATCCGCGTAACTGAGCAGCACGGTGCCCTCCTGGAAGGGGAGGGCAACCAGCTGCTCCATCAGCAGGTTGAAAAGGAACGGGCTGAGGATGCCGCCCTGGGGCGTCCCGTTCTCTAGCTCGCGGAAGCTGGACTTGTGGCCCTGAAATTTGACCCGGGCGCGGCGGTGCTGGAGATAGTCCCGGAGCCAGGCGAGCAGTCTTCCTCGTACCCCCTTCCTCGCGAGGGAGTCGAGGATGGCGTGGGGGCTGGCCAGCTCGAACGCTTTCTCCAAGTCGAGGAAGACTGCGACTGAGGGGCGGTGGTTGACGCGCGTGAGGAGGGTGATGATGCTGTCCGCCGTGCTTAAGCCGCGCGTGAAGCCAAACACGTGGGGGTGGAGGGCACCCACGCGCCACTGCAGGCGGGACAACACCATCCTCTCGGCAGTTTTGGCGGCACAGCTGGTGAGGGAAATGGGCCTCAGCTTGGCGGGTTCCCGAGGCTTGGGGATTGGCTGGATGTCCGCTTCCTTCCACGCGGGCGGCAGGCGGCCCGCCAGCCAGGACGCATTAATCAGGGACAGCAGTGCGGCGCTCCCGGCTGACCCAGCATGAGCCAGCATCGAGTACGTCACTCCGTCTGCCCCTGGGGCTGTGTCACGTCCTTTCCTCCGAGTCCTGGCCATAACTAGTTCCCGGGGGGCGAAGGGCACGTCGGCGGCGTTGGGCTCCTCGCAGGCGTCCCTCACCACCTCATCGCGGTGTGGTCGCAGCTGCTGCTGGAGGTGACGTGTCCTAGGAGGTAGTTGGGCGCTGGAGCCTCGCGCGGTGAAGGTGTTGATGATCCTCTCAGCCTCCTGCTCAGGGTGTGGATGGGCTGGCGGGCGGGGAGGGGCGGCACCCGTGGCGGTGCGCACGCTCCTCCACAGCTGGCCCAGGGAGGTGTGCTGGCTGAAGGTGGCGCACCACTGCAGCCATTTTGCCTCCTTGGCTCGCTGAGATACCGCCCGCGCTCGGCTCACTACTTCCTGCAGCAGCCTCAGGGTGGTGGGGTTTGGCCGCTTTCTATACAGCTTGCGGTGGATGTTGACGCGGTGGTTGTGTTCTCTCACCTCCTCACAATAGAACCACCAGTCCGGGCGGCAGCGGCGGCCTGGGGAGCTTCTGGGGATGGCGGCGTCGGCTGCTTTGTGGATGGCCGCCGTCAGATCGCTCTCCTGTTGGTGTAGGTCGCCCGGCGGCTCGTAGGTGGCCCACCACTCGTCCAGGACGGACTGAAACATGGCCCAGTCGGCCCTCCCGATGACCCAACGTGGCTGAGGTCTGGGCGGGACGGGTGGTGCTACCGCAAGGGTGGTGAGGGTGGCGTAATGGTCGCTGGTAAGGGTGGGATGCACCTGCCAAGTAGCGCCAGGTGTCAGGTCACCCGACGCGAAGGTGAGGTCCAGCCTCCCCCCCCGGATGTGGGTAGGCTCCCCGGTGTTGAGCAGCCTGACGTACGGAACCTCCTCGAGCAGTGCCGCCAGGTGACGGCCCGTCGCGTTGGTGGGAGACACTGACTGCAGTACGGGGTGGTGGGCGTTGAAATCGCCTGCCGCCAGGAGGCTGGTGTGCTCGGCCAGCGCAAGCAGCTCCCCCGCCTCCAGGAGGTGTCTCTGGCTCCGGTAAAGGTTGTACACCGTGAGCGAGACACTTCCCACGTGCAGCTCCAGCGCAAGGACCTCCACGCCGTCCCCGCAGTGCACTGGGTGATGGACCCTTCGGTGCGGGATTGCGCTCCTCACTAGCGCCACGCAGCCACGGACACCCTCAGCCGTGGCGGCCAGCGAGTGGAGAGTGTATCCCGCCACCCTCCATTGGAAGTCGGCTGGCGTCAGTGTCTCCTGGAGGAGGACCACGTCAAGGTCATCCTCGACCACAGCCTGCAGCACCTGGTGTCTCTTGGGGCGGAGGCCCTGCACATTCCACTGGAGGATTTTGAGCCTGGGGGCGGCCGCCGGCGGCGCCACGCAGGTGATGTTGGGTTCATTGTGTCCCTCCATCTTGGTCATTTTGATCTGCTGAAGTTATGGGCCGCTGCAGGGGCTCTATTTCTGCTGGCGGGGGCTGACAGTCACCTCCTGTGATGGCTGCTGCAGCTTCCTGAAGGAGAAGCGTGCCCTGCTGAGCTGTGAGCTCCGGGCGGCAGAGGACGAGCTGTCTCACCTCATCCACCAGCCTCGCGATGATCGTGCGCACCAGGCCACGCAACTCCTCATTTAAGGCACCCGTGGGGTGCCCGCTAGTCTCGTGTGACTCCGCGGGCGGTGATGTAGGCATGGCCGCGGGTGGCACTGTGCCAACCTCCATGGGTGGCGTCTCGGTGGGTGCTGCAGGGTCGTTGGTGGGCTGCATCCTGTGGTTGCGTGGGCGGCAACGTCGGCGGCGGGACCCGGCTCCATTTTGCCTCTGAGGGAGTGGCTGGGCGGGGGGATTGATGGAAGCGGCGGCTTCCCTTCTGGTCGCACCTGTGCTGGCCTGGGAGGGGGTGGAGTCCCTGGGGAGAGGCTGTTTAACCCAGGCTGGCCGTTCAGGTGGCGGTGCGGAAACAAAGCGGTGTTGCCGCTGCTGCTCGCCCTGTTGCTGGCCACGTGGCGGATCCCGCCGCTCTTGGTGCTGGGGGCCGCCACGTGGTTGCTGTTGTTGGTGCTGTTGTTTCTGGAGCGGCCACCGCATCCTGCGGCGCCTCTCAGGGCACTGCGGATTCCAAGCGTGATGCTTTTTCCCGCAGTTTGGGCACTTTGCCGTGGTGGGTTCCCTGGCCTTGTGCCGGCCAATGCACTCCTCCGTCGGATGGGGCCCGCTGCACACCCCGCACCTGACGGAGTGTACGCACCTTACCTGCAGGTGATTGAACCTCTGGCACTTGTAGCACCTGACAGGCTCGCCCTGATAGGCTCGCAGGAAGTAGGAGCCCCAGCAACCTAGGTCCAGCTTGGCGGGCGGCGGCCCCTGGTGCTCGACCAGTACTTGCCTGGTGGGGATCTTGTCCCGCGTGGCACGGAGCCGCGTGGCGGACATCACGTTGGGGTGGTTCTCCACCGCGTCGAGGGGGAGGTCGAGGGGGTACCGCTGGAGCACCACTTTGTATCTCCTCAGGCTTGGGTCGAGGAAGAGCACCCTGTTCCCTTCCTTGGCGAGTCGTCGTAGGAGGGTCGCGGAGGCCTCGTCCTTGGGTGTGAGGACGTACTCCGCCTTGAGGTTGGGCCTCACCTCCATCCTCAGCTCGGGATGCTCTTCCTCTAACGCCGTGATGGCCCGGTAGGCGTTTTCATGCTCCCCGAGGGCACCCAGTTTGAACTTGGGCCGCGGGGGGTTCTGGTTACAGGCGGCGCGTCGGGTCTTCCCCGCGAGGGTCCAGCCCTGGTCTCGCCCCTCTTGCCCCTCGTTTGCGGAGAGGTCAATCACTAGGGGGGCCTCACTCGCAGTGTCACTATCACTTATGTTGGCCTCGCCAGCGTGATCCAGCTGACGCTCGAGGCTTCGGGCGGCCTTCTTGGGGGTAGAGTGTTTTGGGGGGGATTCGGAGACGGATATATCCAAGGCCCGCTTCCCCTTCCTAGACACAACGGGAGACATTGTCACACTCGAGGAAGCCATCGATGGCTCGAAAGAACACGTGGTCGGGCCCAGCGCGCGGCCCAACCTGACTTGACCTAATTTGACCTGATTTGACCGGGAGGATGGACACGCACGTCCTCTCGCTTCAGCTATCAGGTCGAGACTGGTTATTTATTTTACTTTTCTTTTTTTTTTTCTTTAAGGTTTATTGTACAAATATACAGTTTACATGTTATAAATATATATAAATTATAAAGTATATAGTACAATGCGGGCATCTGTCCGCCAGTGAGGAGTGTCCTTTCCCGCTCTAAGAGGTTCAAGTGGTTGTGTGTCGCGGTTGCGGCAGGTGTGGTCAGCGGGGGAGGAGGTGGTGCTCTGAGCACCCCCAGGAGCCGGTCACGAGGGGTGTGTCTGACCAGGAGGGCAGCTTTCACCTCGCGACTGCTCAAGAGGCCCCCACCGGCAGGCTATATTCTTATTGATTTTAAGGTTTATTGTACAAATATACAGTTAACATGTTATAAATATATATAAATTATAGAGTATACAGTACAATGCGGGCATCTGTCCGCCAGTGAGGAGTGTCCTTTCCCGCTCTAAAGGTTCAAGTGGTGGTGTGTTGCGGTTGCGGCAGGTGTGGTCAGCGGGGGGGAGGTGCTGCTCTGAGCACCCCCAGGAGCCGGTCACGAGGGGTGTGTCTGACCAGGAGGGCAGCTTTCACCTCGCGACTGCTCAAGAGGCCCCCGCCGGCAGGCTGGGCGGCTGCAGCTGGCACCGGTCTGAGGCGGGCGGTGGCGGGGCAGGACAGGAGGTAGTGCACCAAGGGAAGACGGCTGTGCCTCCCGCAGTGGGCACACTCCTGTCCCTCAAAGTCCTCACTCAGCTGCTCCCGGGTGGAGTACGCCAGCCTAACGCGCTGTAACAGCACGCCGTCCTCCCTGGGCTGCTGCAGGGCGGCGCCGAGGGGTTGGTAGTCGGTGGCGACGGCGTACCAGGCCGCCTGCCTCTTACTGGCCTCCAACTCCCGGTGTCGCTGGTGGGTGTGTTGGGCCCCGGCTCGCCTCGCACGCTCCTTCACCTGTCGTCGGCTGGGCGGCACATGCTTGGTGATGGTGGGTCCTGCGGCAGCTCGTTTGGCGGCTTGGTCAGCAGCCTCATTACCACGTATCCCCACGTGGCTAGGGATCCAGTGCAGCCTGGCCCGCCTCCCCTGCGTGACCAGACTCTGCAGGCTGCCCAGGATGGAGGTGATGAGCCGCACGTTGTCGCTGGGGTGTGGCTGTTGCAGGACCTGTAGCGCCGCTCTGGAGTCCGTGTGCACGACCACCATCGCCTCCGGGCGACGCTGAGCGTGCTCGAGGGCGTGAAGGATGGCCACCAGCTCCGTCTGGAGGGAGGAGCAGTGGTCCGACGTCCTCCACGACAGCTGTGTGCCCACGGTGATGGTCGCAGCGCCCGTCGTGCCGCTCTCAGGATCCACGGAGCCGTCGGTAAAATACACCGCACTGCCCGGCTCCGTGACCTCCTCCATGGCCATGAGAGCTCGCTGCTGCATCTCCTGGGGGATGCAGTGGGCCTTGCTGGCTGGCAGGGGTGTGACGGTGATCTCGGCGACGGGTGGTTCCCACGGGGGCGGGGCGTGGAAGGTGGGGGCGGGGACATCGGCCTCCCGCCACTGCCATGGCCAACTCTCCACGTAGCCGAGAATGCTGGCAGCCCGGGTGGTGTTGGCGAGCCATGGGTTGCCGCGGAGGCACTCGCTGCCCTGTGCCATGGCCATCCGGAGCCTCCGTTGCACGAGGCCCTCGGCGTCACGGTGAAGGGTCCGCGCAACATGGCAGGTCACGATGTAGTTCACCCTGGTGGCGAGGGGCACCAGGCTGGTCTCGCTCTGCATCACGCAGGCGCTGCACCACCTCGGAGCTCCCAGCATGGTCCTCATGGCGCTGTTCTGCACCACCTCCAGACGCGTCCGCTGGTTGGGGGAGAGCGAGGTGAGAACGGGCGCGCTGTAGTCCACCAGGGAGCGCACCGCCTGCACGTAGTACAGGCGCAGGACGTCATAGGTGGCCCCAGCGCCAGGCCGCGTCATGGCCCTCATCACGTTCAGCCTGGTCTGCGTCCTCTCTCTCAGGTATGTCAGCTGCGCCGCGAAGGACAACCGCGAGTCCAGCCACACTCCGAGGTACTGGTAGCAGCCAGTCCAAGCCAGTCCGATGTCCTGGACCCTCAGCTGGGCGGCCGGGTTGGCTGCTCTGATGGCCATGGCGCGGGACTTCTCAGCTGAGATTTTAAGGCCCAGCTCTTCACACTTGTCAGTGATGAGATCCAGCGCCCGCTGAGCCCCGCTGAGGTGGTTGCCTCGCCCAGTGACTACAAGGGCGAGGTCATCCGCGTAACTGAGCAGCACGGTGCCCTCCTGGAAGGGGAGGGCAACCAGCTGCTCCATCAGCAGGTTGAAAAGGAACGGGCTGAGGATGCCGCCCTGGGGCGTCCCGTTCTCTAGCTCGCGGAAGCTGGACTTGTGGCCCTGAAATTTGACCCGGGCGCGACGGTGCTGGAGATAGTCCCGGAGCCAGGCGAGCAGTCTTCCTCGTACCCCCTTCCTCGCGAGGGAGTCGAGGATGGCGTGGGGGCTGGCCAGCTCGAACGCTTTCTCCAAGTCGAGGAAGACTGCGACTGAGGGGCGGTGGTTGACGCGCGTGAGGAGGGTGATGATGCTGTCCGCCGTCCTTAAGCTGCGCATGAAGCCAAACACGTGGGGGTGGAGGGCACCCACGCGCCACTGCAGGCGGGACAACACCATCCTCTCGGCAGTTTTGGCGGCACAGCTGGTGAGGGAAATGGGCCTCAGCTTGGCGGGTTCCCGAGGCTTGGGGATTGGCTGGATGTCCGCCTCCTTCCACGCGGGCGGCAGGCGGCCCGCCAGCCAGGACGCATTAATCAGGGACAGCAGTGCGGCGCTCCCGGCTGACCCAGCATGAGCCAGCATCGAGTACGTCACTCCGTCTGCCCCTGGGGCTGTGTCACGTCCTTTCCTCCGAGTCCTGGCCATAACTAGTTCCCGGGGGGCGAAGGGCACGTCGGCGGCGTTGGGCTCCTCGCAGGCGTCCCTCACCACCTCGTCGCGGTGTGATCGCAGCTGCTGCTGAAGGTGACGTGTCCTAGGAGGAAGTTGGGCGCTGGAGCCTCGCGCGGTGAAGGCGTTGATGATCCTCTCAGCCTCCTGCTCAGGGTGTGGGTGGGCTGGCGGGCGGGGAGGGGCGGCACCCGTGGCGGTGCGCACGCTCCTCCACAGCTGGCCCAGGGAGGTGTGCTGGCTGAAGGTGGCGCACCACTGCAGCCATTTTGCCTCCTTGGCTCGCTGAGATACCGCCCGCGCTCGGCTCACTACTTCCTGCAGCAGCCTCAGGGTGGTGGGGTTTGGCCGCTTTCTATACAGCTTGCGGTGGATGTTGACGCGGTGGTTGTGTTCTCTCACCTCCTCGCTATAGAACCACCAGTCCGGGCGGCAGCGGCGGCCTGGGGAGCTTCTGGGGATGGCGGCGTCGGCTGCTTTGTGGATGGCCGCCGTCAGATCACTCTCCTGTTGGTGTAGGTCGCCCGGCAGCTCGTAGGTGGCCCACCACTCGTCCAGGACGGACTGAAACATGGCCCAGTCGGCCCTCCCGATGACCCAACGTGGCTGAGGTCTGGGCGGGACGGGTGGTGCTACTGCAAGGTGGTGAGGGTGGCGTAATGGTCGCTGGTAAGGGTGGGATGCACCTGCCAAGTAGCGCCAGGTGTCAGGTCACCCGACGCGAAGGTGAGGTCCAGCCTCCCCCCCCGGATGTGGGTAGGCTCCCCGGTGTTGAGCAGCCTGACGTACGGAACCTCCTCGAGCAGTGCCGCCAGGTGACGGCCCGTCGCGTTGGTGGGAGACACTGACTGCAGTACGGGGTGGTGGGCGTTGAAATCGCCTGCCGCCAGGAGGCTGGTGTGCTCGGCCAGCGCAAGCAGCTCCCCCGCCTCCAGGAGGTGTCTCTGGCTCCGGTAAAGGTTGTACACCGTGAGCGAGACACTTCCCACGTGCAGCTCCAGCGCAAGGACCTCCACGCCGTCCCCGCAGTGCACTGGGTGATGGACCCTTCGGTGCGGGATTGCGCTCCTCACTAGCGCCACGCAGCCACGGACACCCTCAGCCGTGGCGGCCAGCGAGTGGAGAGTGTATCCCGCCACCCTCCATTGGAAGTCGGCTGGCGTCAGTGTCTCCTGGAGGAGGACCACGTCAAGGTCATCCTCGACCACAGCCTGCAGCACCTGGTGTCTCTTGGGGCGGAGGCCCTGCACATTCCACTGGAGGATTTTGAGCCTGGGGGCGGCCGCCGGCGGCGCCGCGCAGGTGATGTTGGGTTCATTGTGTCCCTCCATCTTGGTCATTTTGATCCGCTGAACTTATGGGCCGCTGCAGGGGCTCTATTTCTGCTGGCGGGGGCTGACAGTCACCTCCTGTGATGGCTGCTGCAGCTTCCTGAAGGAGAAGCGTGCCCTGCTGAGCTGTGAGCTCCGGGCGGCAGAGGACGAGCTGTCTCACCTCATCCACCAGCCTCGCGACGATCGTGCGCACCAGGCCACGCAACTCCTCATTTAAGGCACCCGTGGGGTGCCCGCTAGTCTCGTGTGACTCCGCGGACGGTGATGTAGGCATGGCCGCGGGTGGCACTGTACCAACCTCCATGGGTGGCGTCTCGGTGGGTGCTGCAGGGTCGTTGGTGGGCTGCATCCTGTGGCTGCGTGGGCGGCAACGTCGGCGGCGGGACCCGGCTCCATTTTGCCTCTGAGGGAGTGGCTGGGCGGGGGGATTGATGGAAGCGGCGGCTTCCCTTCTGGTCGCACCTGTGCTGGCCTGGGAGGGGGTGGAGTCCCTGGGGAGAGGCTGTTTAACCCAGGCTGGCCGTTCAGGTGGCGGTGCGGGAACAAAGCGGTGTTGCCGCTGCTGCTCGCCCTGTTGCTGGCCACGTGGCGGATCCCGCCGCTCTTGGTGCTGGGGGCCGCCACGTGGTTGCTGTTGTTGGTGCCGTTGTTTCTGGAGCGGCCACCGCATCCTGCGGCGCCTCTCAGGGCACTGCGGATTCCAAGCGTGATGCTTTTTCCCGCAGTTTGGGCACTTTGCCGTGGTGGGTTCACTGGCCTTGTGCCGGCCAATGCACTCCTCCGTCGGATGGGGCCCGCTGCACACCCCGCACCTGACGGAGTGTACGCACCTTACCTGCAGGTGGTTGAACCTCTGGCACTTGTAGCACCTGACAGGCTCGCCCTGATAGGCTCGCAGGAAGTAGGAGCCCCAGCAACCTAGGTCCAGCTTGGCGGGCGGCGGCCCCTGGTGCTCGACCAATACTTGCCTGGTGGGGATCTTGTCCCGCGTGGCACGGAGCCGCGTGGCGGACATCACGTTGGGGTGGTTCTCCACCGCGTCGAGGGGGAGGTCGAGGGGGTACCGCTGGAGCACCACTTTGTATCTCCTCAGGCTTGGGTCGAGGAGGAGCACCCTGTTCCCTTCCTTGGCGAGTCGTCGTAGGAGGGTCGCGGAGGCCTCGTCCTTGGGTGTGAGGACGTACTCCGCCTTGAGGTTGGGCCTCACCTCCATCCTCAGCTCGGGATGTTCTTCCTCTAACGCCGTGATGGCCCGGTAGGCGTTTTCATGCTCCCCGAGGGCACCCAGTTTGAACTTGGGCCGCGGGGGGTTCTGGTTACAGGCGGCGCGTCGGGTCTTCCCCGCGAGGGTCCAGCCCTGGTCTCGCCCCTCTTGCCCCTCGTTTGAGGAGAGGTCAATCACTAGGGGGGCCTCACTCGCAGTGTCACTATCACTTATGTTGGCCTCGCCAGCGTGATCCAGCTGACGCTCGAGGCTTCGGGCGGCCTTCTTGGGGGTAGAGTGTTTTGTGGGGGATTCGGAGACGGATATATCCAAGGCCCGCTTCCCCTTCCTAGACACAACGGGAGACATTGTCACACTCGAGGAAGCCATCGATGGCTCGAAAGAACACGTGGTCGGGCCCAGCGCGCGGCCCAACCTGACTTGACCTAATTTGACCTGATTTGACCGGGAGGATGGACACGCACGTCCTCTCGCTTCAGCTATCAGGTCGAGACTGATTTATTTTACAAAAATACAGACTGTACATAACAAATGCTAAAGAGTTGTTGAACATGGTATTTGAATATGCGCACTGTTTGATGACAGTGCGCGCAAAGTTGTTATTGAGTGCTGGTTTGCACGCTGCAATAATGGTGAGTATATAGACAAAGGATAAACATAAATGAAGAATATATAAATATAACAATGAAAAACATAATAAAAAAGATTACAATAGTTATGCCTGTAACCGCACATTTTCATTGTTGTGGGGGCGTAGAGAATGGTCCGCGCTGACGGGAACTGCTATATTACTCCCCCCCTAGTGACGAGGAAGGAGGAACGTTACGCTTTTCTTTATGCGAGGTTGTGGCAAGTCAGGCGCGTCTTGAGTCGTCGCAGGTGCGGCCATAACACAGTGAAGGATATAGGCCGGCTTGACCCGGTCGATGGCTATGACTTGAGAGGTGCCATTTTTGTCAATGGTGATGTTCTTCCTGGTCCGGCGCAGGACCTTGAAGGGGCCTAACCTGAACCGAACCTAACCTAACTTAACCTAACCATAACATAGCCGTAACCTAACCTAACAACCTTAACCTAAAAATAACTTAACCTAACCTAACCAACCTAACATAACCTAACCTAACATAACTTCAAAGACGTTTTGCGAGGTAAATAATGGTGAGCGCCGCCTGAAACCTTCACAGATGTGTTGAGTACACTATGTATAGTATGTAATGAAGGAGAGAAAAAAGAAAGGGCAAAAGGTCTTATTCTGCATTTTTATCAAAATCTATTATAATTCATCTATCTTGGTTTTCCTCATTTCCCTTTTCTATTACTATCTTTCTACATGCAAGAGAGTCTTGACCAAGAATGCAAAAGGAAAAATAAACTGATAAAAAGGTACAGACTGGACCGTGAAGGAATCATATTGGTGACTCACCAATATGATTCCTTCACGATCCAGTCTGTACCTTTTTATCAGTTCAGCGTCGTCATACAGGTTAAAAATGTCTTTTCTAGGCCTATATACTTTTGGCTTCCGGATTCCCACTTGTTGTTCGTCCACTAAGTGCTGCAGAGAGGACTTAAGAGTCCTCGCCCGGGTCACTCAACTTTGGCGTCTGTTAAGAATTTTGGTAAATAATACTTAAGAAATCGGCCGAGACTTAAGTGCGGAACTCGATAAAATTCTTCTGCTAAGTGTGCTTAGCATAACTAAGAATTTTTGTGAATACGGGCCCTGGGTATACACATAAAGACTATTAAGTTAATGTCAACAATTTTGGCACCACACATATCACGATTGGTTAATTTATCATTTCACCAAGGTATCTTTCCAGACAGTCTGAAAGTTGCGAAAGTAATACCAATACACAAGGGAGGTAAATTCAGTGACCCTAATAATTACAGACCTATCTCAGTTCTACCAGTTTTAAATAAAATATATGAGAGAGCCATGTATGATAGAGTCGTTGCATTTCCTAATACTAATAATACTCTAACGGATTCCCAATTTGGTTTCAGAAAGAAATTATCTCCTAAATTTGCTATTGCGCAACTGATAAATTATGCCTTGCAGGAGTTAGGACATGGAAAGTACGTAATTACTGTAATTTAGATCTAAGAAAGGCGTTCGATACGTTGAACCATGAAATTCTTATAAAAAAATTACAGCATTATTGTATTCTAAATGTCTGTCTTGAATGGTTGAAAAATTATTTATGTAATAGAAAACAATACACTTCAATTAATAATACAAACTCGGGTTATGCCATCCTTAGAACGGGAGTTCAACAAGGGTCTACATTAGGCCCTCTGCTCTTTTTATTATACATAAATGACATCATCAAATCGTCAAATCTCCTTAAATTTGTTCTATTTGCAGATGACACAAATATTTCTTTTTCTGCAAATGATTTGTTACCTTTGGTAAACACATTAAGTGATGAACTTAAATCTATATCCCTGTGGCTAATAGTACATAAACTCTCTTTGATTATTAGTACAAGTAATTATTTGTTATTTGCTGGTAACATAAGAATAAATATAGATGTTAATATCAGATTATTTGGGGAAAATATATTAGGAGTAGGGTCTGTAAAATACTTGGGTGTCATAATAGACCATAAAATTAGTTGGAAAAATCATATTTCTCACAGCCATAATATAATAAGTAGAATGGTAGGCATATTACATAAAGTAAAACCCCTTTTATCCACTGAAAGTCTTGTAACACTATATTTCACCTTGATTTATCCTTAGTTACATTACTGTAATGCCGTTTGGGGCATGGCTAACGTTAGAACACTCAAGCCGTTACAAATATTACAGAAAAGAGTAATCAGAATAATAGGAAAAGTAGCCTATGATGACCATATTGCTCCCTTGTTCAAAAATTTAAAGATCCTTAAAATAAGCGATATCTATACTTTAGAAAGTCTCACATTCATTCATGATCATTTATATACACAACAGTCTATTTCACTTCAAAGTGCTTTTCAAATACACAATATAAATACTAGAAACAGACATCACTTAAGATCACATTTTCCAGCTTCTGAGTGTCAAAAAAGGTTCGTACTATATTATGGTTGTTTGGTCTGAAATGATTTACCAGACCACATACAAAATATTACCAATAAGGACACATTTAAAATAAATGCTAAGAAACACCTACTGACAATGTACTAGATCTCCATAGCAGATAAGAATGTCTTTTGCAGTAATCATAATGATAGAGTAATGAAGGTGGTGGTGATGGTGGTAATGATGGTGATATTATGATAATTTCTATTATTATACTAATAATTTTGATCATTATTATTATCATTATTATTATTATTATTATTAATATTATATTTCTTGATAAATGTTTTTGTTTAACTACAAAGTACAGTTTCTCTAATATTAAACGATGTTATTATATTGTTACTACAATTGTTAATGCTACTATTACTGTTACTATTATTATTGTTGCTATTATGTATAATTATTATTATCATTATCATTATTATTATTATTATTATTATTATTATTATTATTATTTATTTATTTATTTATATAGTTATAGGTATTATCATTATTCTATTATTACTATCTAATTATATTTATTATTATTATTATTATTGTTTACTATTAGCTTTTGTTTTAGACATTGATTATTAATGTGATTACTGTTTTCTTAATATTCCAACTGTATCCTATTGTTCTATCATTGTTATTACTAACTTGTTAAAATTATTTTGTTTCACATTATTACCTGTTCCTCCTAGCCTAGGAATATATAACCTATCTCTTCAAAATTATAGTGGGAAATTATTTTTCATAACATTATGTCGTCTACCAAAAGCACTGGATCCCAACCTTATTCTACGATTCTTCTTTTTCATGATCTGAACATGCACTAATTTTCTATCTTAAGTAAATACATTCCTGAACACATTCTATTACTTCATCATCTACCTGAATTTCATGATTTGGCGTGTAATAATTAAACATCAACTTTGTCTTCTTCATATTCATTTTAAGACAAACTTTCTGGCTGCATTGCACAGCACTGCAAAATCATCTGCTGTAATAAATATATATATATATATATATATATATATATATATATATATATATATATATATATATATATATATATGTATATATATATATATATATATATATATATATATATATATATATATATATATATATTACTGTATTTATTTAATAGTAAAAGAAGACAAGGCAAATGCTGTTATTGGATATTTAGAAATGATAAATATGATGCATTATCGTACATAACATGATTGTTATGTACAATAATGCATCATATTTATCCTTTCTAAATATCCAATAACAGCATTTGCCTAGTCTTCTTTTTACTATTTAATAAATACAGTAATATATATCATTACATTCTATGCAGTTATTCTTATCCAATAACACTTGGAATTTATTCGAAATATATATCCTGATATGAAACCACACATGCCCCGCCCTCCTCGCCAAGGTTAGAGGCCAACATGTCGCTATTTACTGCAAATTCCCTAATATATTTAAATTATTATGCTTGTTTTTGGTTTTCTTTTATATTAAAAGCAACATATATAATATAAATCTTATGTATAGCACCAACTGTAATGGTCTCAAACTTATCCTACTTTCCTCTGATTTATTCAAAATATATCCCCTGTGGTGATTCTAAAAGTATTGTATTAATGTTATATATTTTTGTTATCATTTATTGTTATCACTTCATATTATCATTGTTATATTTGTAGGTATAAAATCAGTAGTCAAGATCAAGATCAAGTAGATTGGTAAAGATTAGAAAGGTGTATTTCCCAGTCCCAGAGCACAGGCGGTGGTCTAGTGGCTAGCGGTCGGGCATACCAGCTCAGGGTCCCGCGTTCGAGCCTCGGCACGGGCTGGCCACTTTTCTTCGTTACTACCGCCGAGTGGCCTAAGATCACCCACATGCTGCCGTAACACCATCCTCGCCGGGACTGCAACGTTATATGCGCGAGGAGCTTCCGCTGGCAGCATGAGCCTATCAATAAGAAGAAACAAGGCGTCACTTAAAAAATCTAACCCGCACTACTAACGGGCGGAGGCCAACCATCTAAGGTCTTCCTGAAGCCTACCGGCGCCATGGGTAAAAGATAAAAGAAAAGAAAGAAAAGAAAGAAGAATCAACACTTCGTGACATGAGGTTGTGTTAGTTAGTGCCTCTGTGGTTGCTGTAGGCTGGGCGATAACCTCTATGAGGTGAGTTTGTAATATGTAACATTATGTAATATGTAACATTATTTCAGATAGGATGTTGTGTGATGGAATGTTAGTTCAGTGAATGTTAGTTCAGTGAGTTGAGACGTCACACAAAATCCTTGCCTTGCCATCTATTTGGAAAGACTTTAGAGCATGGGCATAGGACTTCATTTCTTCATCTGCTTGTTGTTCGTGAGCAAGTGCTGGCAAATCATAAAGATCCACCGTTACAGCATTAGTTGGACGCGATAAACAATCAGCAACGATGTTCTGGCTTCCTCGAATATAACATATATCAGCTACATATTCACTGATGAGAGACAGATAACTAGGCTTCTTGTATGCACATGCCAAAGATTTGTGATCTGTGAACAATGTAACGTGTCTACCTTCTATTTGTGGTTTAAAGTGTAGAACTGCGAGGTATGCTGCCAGCAATTCTCTGTCAAAGGTAGACTGACTTCTTTGTGATTCAGATAGCTTCGCAAAGAAACCAATAGGCACTAACTGGCTATCTATGATTTGATGCAATGCAGCACCAACTGCGTATCTTGAGCTGTCAGTCACTATTTGATAGTGAATAATGGCTAAAGTAGGGTAAGGCAATGCATTGAGTTCACTTAAGATTGTCTTCATCTTTGAGAATGCTCGTTTCTCCTCTGCATCAAGTGTCAACTCTTTGGCGTTAGGATGTACTTTGATTAATTCCGTCAGAGGAAGAACGACGTCAGCAAAGTTTGGCACGAGACGTCTGTAGAATCCAACCATGCCTAAAAAGCGCCGAAGCGATTTTGAGTCTGTTGGTTCACTGAAATCCTTGATTTCATACAACTTTCTTTGCGTAGGCTTGACACCATCCGCACTGATATTGCATCCAAGGAAGTCTTTGCTCTCTTGCAGAAAAGAGCACTTGTCTAGGGAAATGCGAAGGCAGTTGTCATTGAGGATCTTGAGAACAGTCTCTATGTCTCTCAAGTGTTGCTCTCGTGACTTGGAGAGCGAAAACACACGACACATTCATGAAAAGGTTGTCCATATGTCGTTGTAGAGATGCAGATGCATTCCGCAGACCAAATGGCATGTACAAATATTCAAAAGTCCCAAATGGAGTGGCTACAGCTGTTTTTTCCACATGATCATGATTCATCGGTATTTGATGGAATGCCTTGAACAAGTCCACCTTTGAGAAGAATCTCATGCTATGAAGTTTGGAAGTTACAGAATGTATATGTGGCATGAAGTACCTATCAGGTTTGGTGATGGCATTTAGAGCCCTATAATCACCACAAGGTCTCCATTGTCTAGGTGTGCTCTTGGCAACCAACTGTAGTGGTGATGCCCAAGGTGACTCAGAACGACAGACAATACCCATATCAAGTAAGTTGTTGAACTCTTGCTTCGCAATGTCGTGACCAGATAGTGTGATAACGGGGAAGATGGATACTGATTGATTGATTGATTGGTGACAATAGATCATGGTGCCGCAACATCGAGGTCATTTGGCACCGTACTAAAAATACTAAAAATTAAAAAGCTACATAAATACTACATAAAAAGAAAAATATATCTACAGGAGGTGGAGAAAGCCACTTTCCTGTAGGAATTTTAACACCATGTCCCGGGGAGAGTGCCTGCTGCTCCCCCAGCACCAGAGAGAGAGAGAGAAACTCCCATCTCTGCCCCGACACTGGGCGAGGTACTGCTCTCGCAATTCCCTCAGGCTGGGGCACTCGACAAGCAAGTGCCGCACAGTCAGGGGAACTAAGCAATCATCACAATAGGGCTCAACTCCCCGGGACATGAGGAAACCATGGGTGAGGCGGATATGGCCCGTCCGTAAACGGGCCAATGCTGTCTCACGGCAGCGGCCTCGGACGTGCGCATAAGACCAGGGGCTCACAGCCCTTGCGGTAATTGCACCCATCTTGGAGGTGGCTCTATTAGCATTCCATCTCTCTTGCCAAACTACAAGAATAGCAGCTCTAATTGTGGGAAACAGTTCTCTGTGAGGGACGGGGCAGGTAGTGACTTAACGAGAGGCGCCAGTCTTAGCTAGCTCATCTGCCTTCTCGTTCCCTTTCACAGAGACATGGGCTGGTACCCAACAAAAAGAAATTCTGTGCCCACGACGGGCTGCTAGTACGAGCCAGTTGAAAATTTCTGAGACTATTGAGTGTGCATTATTAAAATCCTCAAGGGCTGACAAAGCTGCTCTGGAGTCTGAAAAAATAACAAAACCCCCCAACATTCAAGGTAAAATGAGATTTTATCGCTACTAAAATGGCCCACAGATCTGCGGTAAAAATTGATGTAAAGGGGGGTAGACTACCGCACCGGGTAAAATCAGGGAAGACAGCTCTAAATCCGACGCCTGCATCGGATTTGGAGCCGTCAGTACAAATGGGCGTGCAACCCTCATGTACGGAGGCATGATCGGTGAACAAAGTCCTCGCAGCAAGCTCCGACATAGCACTCTTGTTAGCCGGCATGTAACGGCAATACGATACTGCCAGCCGCTTCCACGGCGGGACATGCAATAATCGTGGGACAGCTATGGCAAGGCGAGGAAGGGACAACTCTTCAAGGACGCCACGAGCCCGAAAGCCAAAAGGCTGTGGGAAGTGCGGGTGCTGGGTGAAAGTGGCGTCCCGTGAAGTGTCCGTCACAGCACTGCAAGTGGGATCACCATAGAGACTTTGGCATCTGAACCACAAACGTGCCATCTGAGTCTGACGGTGAAGGTCGAGGGGTAACACTCCTGCATCTACGAGTAGACTGGGCATTGGGCAAGACCGAAAGGCCCCCGTCGCCAGTCTGATTCCACCGTGATGTACAGAGTCGAGAGTACGAAGGCGAGGGGATGTGACTGAAGCGTAGACTTGGGAACCGTAATCTAACTTCGACAGAACGAAACAGTGATATAAACGGAGGAGAATGGTGGTGCGATCAGCTCCCCAAGACACATGGGAAAGAAAACGGAGCAGGGACATCGGCCGCTGGCAAGCAGCTTTCAGGTCCCGCAGGTGTGGCAACCAGGTAAGGCGTCTGTCAAGTATTAAGCCCAAGAATCGAGTCGTTTCAACAACTGGCAGTCTCCTGCCATAGAGGTATAGGTCTGGATCCCTAAACTCACCTCTGCTTCGAGAGAAAAGCATAGCAACTGTCTTTGTGGGGGAAAAGTTAAAACCATGACTATCGGCCCAACGGGTGACCCGGCCAAGAGCCAACTGGATGTGTCGCTCGGCCACATCGAGACGGGAGGAAGCGTAAGAGAGGGAAAAGTCATCAGCGTATAGCGTGCATCGAAAGTCCCGGTGGACGCACTCGGTGATGCTATTGACGGCAACGCTGAATAGAGTGACACTGAGGACACTACCTTGGGGGACTCCTTCTTCTTGCTCAAAAGAGCTAGAAAGACGGGTGACCCGGCCAAGAGCCAACTGGATGTGTCGCTCGGCCACATCGAGACGGGAGGAAGCGTAAGAGAGGGAAAAGTCATCAGCGTATAGCGTGCATCGAAAGTCCCGGTGGACGCACTCGGTGATGCTATTGACGGCAACGCTGAATAGAGTGACACTGAGGACACTACCTTGGGGGACTCCTTCTTCTTGCTCAAAAGAGCTAGAAAGAGCAGTGCCCACCCTCACCCTAAAAGTACGGTCCTGTAAAAAAGACCGGAGGAACAGAGGGAGGTGACCCCTGAGTCCAACCGTATGGAGAGCTCGTAGAATGCCATATCTCCAGGTGGTGTCCTATGCCTTTTCAAGGTAGAAAAAGACGCTCACAACCCGCTGCCTGCAAGCAAAAGCTTGGCAGATAGTGTTTTCTAATCGCAGAAGAGCGTCTAAAGTAGAGCGAGATCGACGAAAACCACACTGTACTGCCAAAAGATGGCTACCCTTCTCAAGGAACCAGACTAGACGAGTGTTAACCATTTTCTCAAAAACTTTAATCATGCAAACGGTACGGGCAATTGGTTGATAGTTAAGGGGGAGTGAGGCGTTCTTTCCAGGCTTGGGGATTGGGATGACTATAGCAGACTTCCAGGAGGGGGGTACGTATCCGTCACTCCACATCCTATTAAATAATCCTAGGAGGAAGGACAGTGATCCAGAATTTAGGTGACGGATCATTGAGTATGTAATGTTATCTGCCCCTGGGGAAGAGTCATTACATAGAGACAAAGCTGAACGCAGTTCCGGTAGAGAGTAAGGGACATTGTAGTTTTTCATCCCCACGAGATGAAAAGTCTAGTTGGCGAGCCTCGTCTGCCTCAAACAAGCGACGCACTGCTGGAGATCTCGAGGCCCGGCTGGACATCAAAGAAAAGGTCTCAGCGAGTGTGTTGGCTACCGCCTGGCTGTCAGATACCTTATCCCCGTTGACATGGAGGATCGGAGGCGGGCCTGGAGAGAACTTTCCTGCTATCTTCCGCACGCGCTTGAATACCTGCGACATAGGTGTCTGCACGTTCAATGTGGAGACAAAAGATGCAAGGGACTTACGGCGAGCATCCTTGAGGATTCGACGATTGATTGATTGATTGGTGACAATAGATCATGGTGCCGCAACATCGAGGTCATTTGGCACCGTACCAAAAAAACTAAAAATTAAAAAGCTACATAAATACTACTTAAAAAGAAAAATAAATCTACAGGAGGTGGAGAAAGCCACTTTCCTGTAGGAATTTTAACACTTCATGTCCCGGGGAGAGTGCCTCCTCCCCCAGCACCAGAGAGAGAGAGAAACTCCCATCTCTGCTCCGACACTGGGCGAGGTACTGCTCTCGCAGTTCCCTCAGACTGGGGCACTCGACCAGCAAGTGCCGCACAGTCAGGGGAACTAAGCAATCATCACAATAGGGCTCAACTCCCCGGGACATGAGGAAACCATGGGTGAGGCGGGTATGGCCCGTCCGTAGACGGGCCAATGCTGTCTCACGGCAGCGGCCTCGGACGTGCGCATAAGACCAGGGGCTCACAGCCCTTGCGGTAATTGCACCCATCTTGGAGGTAGCTCTATTGGCATTCCATCTCTCTTGCCAAACTAGAACAATAGCAGCTCGAATTGTGGGAAACAGGTCTCTGTGAGGGACGGGGCAGGTAGTGACTTGACGTGAGGCGCCTGCTATCTTCCGCACGCGCTTGAATACCTGCGACATAGGTGTCTGCACGTTCAATGTGGAGACAAAAGATGCAAGGGACTTACGGCGAGCATCCTTGAGGATTCGACGAGCCTTAGCTCTAGCCAGTCTGTATTGTCCCCGGAAAAATTATGTTTTTATGTCGACGGTACCTACCAAAAGCTCGACGACGCTCTGTCACTGTCTGTCTACACTCATCAGACCACCAGGGGACCGGTCGGCGCTTGGTAAACCCTGTGGTCTGAGGGATGGAAAGCTCACCAGCTCGCTGGAGTATAGATGTAAAATACTCGACAGCGCTGTCTATGTCTAAAAACTCATCAACCTCGCAGTCAACTATGGCAAGTTGTTTAAAAAGTCCCCAGTCAGCGCGGTCTAGCCGCCAGCGGGGGACACGGGGTAAGGGGAGGACGTCGGGAGAAGACAGGAGTATAGGGTAGTGGTCACTCCCACAAAGATCTCCTGTGACGCTCCATGTGAAGTCAAGTAGGGTGTCAGGAGAACACAATGATAAATCTAGAGCCGAGGTGGTGTCTGTCTGGATGTGGTAGTGTGTATGGTCACCGGTGTTAAAAATACCTAGATCTAAGGCTTCAACCACAGTGGCAATCATTGCTCCCCTGTGGTTGATAAGTGTATCTCCCCACAGGGTGTGCCGACCATTAAAATCTCCTAAAAGAATAAACGGGGAAGGCAATTGCTGGACTAGGGAAACGAAGTCCTCTCTGTCTACTGGAGAATTGGGAGGGAGGTATAAAGAGCAGACAGTGTATGTTCTCCTGAGGTGGAGCTGGACAGCCACCAGCTGCAGGGGGGAGACAATATTAAAAGAGGTAAAAGCAATGCCGCGTGAGTTATCTAAAAAAATTGCTGTTCCACCATGATGGCCTTGCGCGCGATCATGAGGAGAGTAAAAGCCAGAGTAACCCCTGGGTGTAGGATGGGAGGACGAACCAATCATAGTCTCCTGCAGACAGACACAGACCGGCTGGTGTCTTCGCAGGAGTAGACTGAGCTCCTCCCAATTTCCTCTCAACCCACGAAGGTTCCACTGTAAAATATTAAAAATATTAAAATTAACGGTGCGTGGGGAGGCCCCTAGAGGAGACCCTCCCAACACCAGTATCCTTCTTGCTCTTACCCTGCCTAATGGCAGTGGCTAGAGCAGTGGAGGCAGTGGACAATCGCCTTGCAGTCTTTCCTAGCCCAGTGGCCAGTGAGGTGGCCACAGCAGCAGGAGCAGTGATGACGGCGTGAGCCGACAACGGGGTAGGAGTGACGGCCGGAGCCGACACCAAGGCGGGAGTAACGGCCGTAGCCGACACAGGGGCGGGAGTAACGGCCAGAGCCGTCACCGGGGCAGGAGTGTTGGTCAAAGTCAAAACGGTCGGGGCCGACAGCGGGGGGGAGTGACGGCCGGAGCCGACACCGGGGTGGGAGTGACGGCCGGAGCCGACACCGGGGTAGGAGTGACGGCCGGAGCCGACACCGGGGTGGGAGTGACGGCCGGAGCCGACACCGGGGTGGGAGTGACGGTCGGAGCCGACACCGGGGTAGAAGTGACGGCCGGAGCCGACACCGGGGTAGAAGTGACGGCCGGAGCCGACACCGGGGTGGGAGTGACGGCCGGAGCCGACACCGGGGTGGGAGTGACGGCCGGAGCCGACACCGGGGAGGGAGTGACGGCCGAAGCCGACACTGGGGTAAAAGTGACGGCCGGAGCCGACACTGGTGGGGGCCTTCGAGGCCCACCAGAGGGTGTAGAGGATCGTGCCTCCTTAGGAAGGGGCACCTCCTCGATGGAGTCTTCACTTCTGCTACGCTTATGGTGTGATGGCGTAGCAGTAGGGGTCTGAGTGAGTTCCTCTGACACCTCCATGGATGTAGAGGGCAGAGCAGCAGGAGCAACAGCATTTTTGTGTGAATCATTTTGTGGCTTAGCCACTTGGTGTCCTGTAGCAGTCGGTTTGTGTAGTTGACGTCTATTAGTAAGAGAGGAAAGCATAGTTGCATAAGTCACTCCTGGACGTATATGCGTAGTAAGGACTCTACGCTTTGCCTCGGCAAAATCAATTTTCTCCGTGGTCCTGATGGAGAGTACTTCCCTCTCAAATCTGTAGCGGTCGCAGTCTTTTGAGTAAGCTGGGTGAGGTCCGTGGCAGTTAAAGCAAGAGACAGGACCAGGGCAGGTCGTGCCATCGTGATCCGTTGTACCACAGGACGGGCACACCGCTGGTAGGCCATCTTGTAACCTACGGCAGGAACGACTGACATGTCCGAATGCCTGACAGTGATAGCATCGCCTAGGGGACGGTATGTATGCTTTTACTGGGAGGCGGAGCCACGCCAGTTTGACAACTTCAGGCAGTTTGAGTCGGTCGAAAGTGAGAAACAGGGTAGGGGTGGGAACAAGAACTCCATCAACTTTCCTTTGTAGACGATCAACTCCTACAACACCCTGATCACTCAGTTCGTGTAGAAGCTTTTCGGTTGAGTAGCGCATGACGTCACGAGAAAAGATGACCCCCTTACACTGGTTGAGGGTAGCGTGTGGAGTACACGCCACCTGCGTTCCAGGGACAGAGGAGATCGCTCTGAGGCGAGCACTCTCTTCCGGGGACGACACCTCCACTAGGAGACTACCATCCCTTTGGGAGGAGACCTTAGGCTCGCGTCCACAAACTTTAATGAGTGCTCTATGTACGTCAAATATGTCCAGATCCATGACAGACACCCCATCAAGAGACTTGATGACAAGGAATTGTTCGTAATATGCCGGTTCGAAAGTACCTGGTAGAGTCTGAATGAGAGGGCCTGAAAAGCCCTTCTGTGCGTTAACGCGTCTTTGTTTTCTTGGCTTATAATTAAAAATTCTCGGTTCGAATCTGTAGAATTCGAAGCGGAGGGGACAGTGGTCCCAGTTGCACCACCCGTGGCCCGGAAAGGCTGAAGGGTGGCGATAAGGGAAGATCGAGAAGAGAAGCCGGGGACGAGCGGACGTCAGGGAGCGAGCTTGGTCGCGAAAGTGGTGGTGAAGATGCCATAAAATATTAAGAAAGCATTCGCTTCCCCACCCCCCCACCCACCACGGAGCCCAACAAGGGAGGGATGTATGTTGAGGCACGACGGCTCTCAACAGCCCTAGGGGTAGTGGGGGAAGTATACGCAGCCACTGCCTGGAGTGAGGTGGCAGCCGCGGGACCGTTGCGGTGCCCACCAGACAGCAGCCGCTTGACCCTAGCCAACGCATGACCAGCCGATTGATCCAGCGGGGCCACACTGGACCACCTGTCTTACCCCAACTCCCCCACCAAAGAAGTGTGTTGTCCACCGCAGGGAACTACCTCCTGCCCTGCGGTGGACTCAACTCCCAGATGAGGGAGCGCGGGGAGTATACAGGACGCAACGCACGGCAAACACGCTGGGAGGCTTAGTCCTTCCCTAGATGTAGACGGGTAAGGACGAGCAACATCACCGGTAGGCCTCCTCTACCAGTGATGAAGGGGGAGTGCTTGGTCCACGAGGCCGACGGACACCAACCCTACAGAGACGGACAGGGCCTCGCAGGAGGGGGCGCCGCCGACCACGCTTCAAGCCCCGCCACCACATCAAGGTGACTCCCCACGGCGGGGATGACTTGTACATGTGGATTTAGAATGTGATAAACAGATCGTGCTCATAGTAGACAAACCAGGTGCACTCACATCCCGAACTCGTACACACTAAAGAAAGTGAGATTGCAGTCGTACAGAGTCATCAATGCCGCTCTGAAACTGACTAGATTGACCAGTAGTAAGGACTACGACTGCCACGTGCAGTTTAAGACTCACATATATAGAAGTAATCTGACATAATAGTGTGGGGCCTCCCAAAATGGTCTTGTAATGTAACTGCTAGTGAGTGTATATCGAGTACGGGCTAGACATCACCGCTCTACTCAGATGCAACACTCAGCTCAGACCGCTGTAACATGACAAACAATGACTATGCCGTATAAGATGAAAGAATATTTGATAACTGTGTGTGATTTCCACTGTAGGTATGAATGAGTTGACGGGAAGTGCGTCTCGAGTATAGACGGTGAAATTGTCCCGGTAGGACTCACAGGATGTACTCTGTGGATCTTAATTGATTGATTGATTGGTGACAATAGATCATGGTGCCGCAACATCGAGGTCATTTGGCACCGTACTAAAAACACTAAAAATTAAAAAGCTACATAAATACTACATAAAAAGAAAAATAAATCTACAGGAGGTGGAGAAAGCCACTTTCCTGTAGGAATTTTAACACTTCATGTCCCGGGGAGAGTGCCTCCTCCCCCAGCACCAGAGAGAGAGAGAAACTCCCATCTCTGCCCCGACACTGGGCGAGGTACTGCTCTCGCAATTCCCTCAGACTGGGGCACTCGACCAGCAAGTGCCGCACAGTCAGGGGAACTAAGCAATCATCACAATAGGGCTCAACTCCCCGGGACATGAGGAAACCGTGGGTGAGGCGGGTATGGCCCGTCCGTAGACGGGCCAATGCTGTCTCACGGCAGCGGCCTCGGACGTGCGCATAAGACCAGGGGCTCACAGCCCTTGCGGTAATTGCACCCATCTTGGAGGTGGCTCTATTGGCATTCCATCTCTCTTGCCAAACTACAAGAATAGCAGCTCGAATTGTGGGAAACAGGTCTCTGTGAGGGACGGGGCAGGTAGTGACTTGACGTGAGGCGCCAGTCTTAGCTAGCTCATCTGCCTTCTCGTTCCCTTTAACAGAGACATGGGCTGGTACCCAACAAAAAGAAATTCTGTGCCCACGACGGGCTGCTAGTACGAGCCAGTTGAAAATTTCTGAGACTATTGGATGTGCGTTATTAAAATCCTCAAGGGCTGACAAAGCTGCTCTGGAGTCTGAAAAAATAACAAAACCTCCAACATTCAAGGTAAAAAGAGATTTTATCGCTACTAAAATGGCCCACAGCTCTGCGGTAAAAATTGATGTAAAGGGGGGTAGACTGCCGCACCGGGTAAAATCAGGGAAGACAGCTCCAAATCCGACGCCTGCATCGGATTTGGAGCCGTCAGTAAAAATGGGCGTGCAACCCTCATGTACGGAGGCATGATCGGTGAACAAAGTCCTCGCAGCATGCTCCGACATAGCACTCTTGTTAGCCGGCATGTAACGGCAATACGATACTGCCAGCCGCTTCCACGGCGGGACATGCAATAATCGTGGGACAGCTATGGCAGGGCGAGGAAGGGACAACTCTTCAATCACGCCACGAGCCCGAAAGCCAAAAGGCTGTGGGAAGTGCGGGTGCTGGGTGAAAGTGGCGTCCCGTGAAGTGTCCGTCACAGCACTGTAAGTGGGATCACCATAGAGACTTTGGCATCTGAACCACAAACGTGCCATCTGAGTCTGACGGTGAAGGTCGAGGGGTAACACTCCTGCATCTACGAGTAGACTGGGGATTGGGCAAGACCGAAAGGCGCCCCGTCGCCAGTCTGATTCCACCGTGATGTACAGAGTCGAGAGTACGAAGGCGAGGGGATGTGGCTGAAGCGTAGACTTGGGAACCGTAATCTAACTTCGACAGAACGAAACAGTGATATAAACGGAGGAGAATGGTGCGGTCAGCTCCCCAAGACACATGGGAAAGAAAACGGAGCAGGGACATCCGCCGCTGGCAAGCAGCTTTCAGGTCCCGCAGGTGTGGCAACCATGTAAGGCGTCTGTCAAATATTAAGCCCAAGAATCGAGTCGTTTCAACTACTGGCAGTCTCCTGCCATAGAGGTATAGGTCTGGATCCCTAAAATCACCTCTGCTTCGAGAGAAAAGCATAGCAACCGTCTTTGTGGGGGAAAAGTTAAAACCATGACTATCGGCCCAACGGGTGACCCGGCCAAGAGCCAACTGGATGTGTCGCTCGGCCACATCGAGACGAGAGGAAGCGTAGGAGAGGGAAAAGTCATCAGCGTATAGCGTGCATCGAAAGTCCCGGTGGACGCACTCGGTGATGCTATTGATGGCAACGCTGAATAGAGTGACACTGAGGACACTACCTTGTGGGACTCCTTCTTCTTGCTCAAAAGAGCTAGAAAGAGCAGTGCCCACCCTCACCCTAAAAGTACGGTCCTGTAAAAAAGACCGGAGGAACAGAGGGAGGTGACCCCTGAGTCCAACCGTATGGAGAGCTCGTAGAATGCCATACCTCCAGGTGGTGTCGTATGCCTTTTCAAGGTCGAAAAAGACGCTCACAACCCGCTGCCTGCAAGCAAAAGCTTGGCAGATAGTTTTTTCTAATCGCAGAAGAGCGTCTAAAGTAGAGCGAGATCGACGAAAACCACACTGTACTGCCGAAAGATGGCCACCCTTCTCAAGGAACCAGACTAGACGAGTGTTAACCATCTTCTCCAAAACTTTAATCATGCAAACGGTAAGGGCAATGGGTCGATAGCTAAGGGGGAGTGAGGCGTCCTTTCCAGGCTTGGGGATTGGGTATGACTATAGCAGACTTCCAGGAGGGTGGTACGTATCCGTCACTCCACATCCTATTAAATAATCCTAGGAGGAAGGACAGTGATCCAGAATTTAGGTGACGGATCATTGAGTATGTAATGTTATCTGCCCCTGGGGAAGAGTCCTTACAGAAGATAAAGCTGAACGCAGTTCCGGTGGAGAGTAAGGGACATTGTAGTTTTCACCCCCACGAGATGAAAAGTCTAGTTGGCGAGCCTCGTCTGCCTCAAACTGGCGACGCACTGCTGGAGATCTCGAGGCCCGGCTGGACACCAAAGAAAAAGTCTCAGCGAGTGTGTTGGCTACCGCCTGGCTGTTAGATACCTTATCCCCGTTGACATGGAGGACCGGAGGCGGGCCTGGAGAGAACTTTCCTGCTATCTTCCGCACGCGCTTGAATACCTGCGACATAGGTGTCTGCACGTTCAATGTGGAGACAAAAGATGCAAGGGACTTACGGCGAGCATCCTTGAGGACTCGACGAGCCTTAGCTCTAGCCAGTCTGTATTGTCCCCGGAAAAATTCGGTTTTGTGTCGACGGTACCTACCAAAAGCTCGACGACGCTCTGTCACTGCCTGTCTACACTCATCAGACCACCAGGGGACCGGTCGGCGCTTGGTAAACCCTGTGGTCTGAGGGATGGAAAGCTCACCAGCTCGCTGGAGTATAGATGTAAAATACTCGACAGCGCTGTCTATGTCTAAAAACTCATCAACCTCGCAGTCAACTATGGCAAGTTGTTTAAAAAGTCCCCAGTCAGCGCGGTCTAGCCGCCAGCGGGGGACACGGGGTAAGGGGAGGACGTCGGGAGAAGACAGGAGTATAGGGTAGTGGTCACTCCCACAAAGATCTCCTGTGACGCTCCATGTGAAGTCAAGTAGGGTGTCAGGAGAACACAATGATAAATCTAGGGCCGAGGTGGTGTCTGTCTGGATGTGGTAGTGTGTATGGTCACCGGTGTTAAAAATACCTAGATCTAAGGCTTCAACCACAGTGGCAATCATTGCTCCCCTGGGGTTGATAAGTGTATCTCCCCACAGGGTGTGCCGACCATTAAAATCTCCTAAAACAATAAACGGGGAAGGCAATTGCTGGACTAGGGAAACGAAGTCCTCTCTGTCTACTGGAGAATTGGGAGGGAGGTATAAAGAGCAGACAGTGTAAGTTCTCCTGAGGTGGAGCTGGACAGCCACCAGCTGCAGAGGTAAAAGCAATGCCTCGTGAGTTATCTAAAAAAATTGCTGTTCCACCATGATGGCCTTGCGCGCGATCATGAGGAGAGTAAAAGCCAGAGTAACCCCTGGGTGTAGGATGGGAGGACGAACCAATCATAGTCTCCTGCAGACAGACACAGACCGGCTGGTGTCTTCGCAGGAGTAGACTGAGCTCCTCCCAATTCCCTCTCAACCCACGAAGGTTCCACTGTAAAATATTAAAAATATTAAAATTAACGGTGCGTGGGGAGGCCCCTAGAGGAGACCCTCCCAACACCAGTATCCTTCTTGCTCTTACCCTGCCTAATGGCAGTGGCTAGAGCAGTGGAGGCAGTGGACAATCGCCTTGCAGTCTTTCCTAGCCCAGTGGCCAGTGAGGTGGCCACAGCAGCAGGAGCAGTGATGACGGCGTGAGCCGACACCGGGGTAGGAGTGACGGCCGGAGCCGACACCAAGGCGGGAGTAACGGCCGTAGCCGACACAGGGGCGGGAGTAACGGCCAGAGCCGTCACCGGGGCAGGAGTGTTGGTCGAAGTCAACACCGAGGTGGGAGTGACGGTCGGAGCCGACACCAGGGGGGGAGTGACGACCGGGGCCGACAGCGGGGTGGGAGTGACGGCCGGAGCCGACACCGGGGTGGGAGTGACGGCCGGAGCCGACACCGGGGTGGGAGTGACGGCCGGAGCCGACACCGGGGTAGAAGTGACGGCCGGAGCCGACACCGGGGTAGAAGTGACGGCCGGAGCCGACACCGGGGTGGGAGTGACGGCCGGAGCCGACACCTGGGTGGGAGTGACGGTCAGAGCCGACACCGGGGAGGTAGTGACGGCCGAAGCCGACACTGGGGTAGAAGTGACGGCCGGAGCCGACACTGGTGGGGGCCTTCGAGGCCCACCAGAGGGTGTAGAGGATCGTGCCTCCTTAGGAAGGGGCACCTCCTCGATGGGAGTCCTCACTTCTGCTACGCTTATGGTGTGATGGCGTAGCAGTAGGGGCCTGAGTGAGTTCCTCTGACACCTCCATAGATGTAGAGGGCAGAGCAGCAGGAGCAACAGCATTTTTGTGGAATCATTTTGTGGCTTAGCCACTTGGTGCACTGTAGCAGTCGTTTTGCGTAGTTGACGTCTATTAGTAAGAGAGGAAAGCATAGTTTGCATAAGTCACTCCTGGACGTATATGCGTAGTAAGAACTCTACGCTTTGCCTCGGCAAAATCAATTTTCTCCGTGGTCCTGATGGAGAGTACTTCCCTCTCAAATCTGTAGCGGTCGCAGTCTTTTGAGTAAGCTGGGTGAGGTCCGTGGCAGTTAAAACAGGAGACAGGACCAGGGCAGGTCGTGCCATCGTGATCCGTTGTACCACAGGACGGGCACACCGCTGGGTAGGCCATCTTGCAACCTACGGCAGGAACGACTGACATGTCCGAATGCCTGACAGTGATAGCATCGCCTAGGGGACGGTATGTATGCTTTTACTGGGAGGCGGAGCCACGCCAGTTTGACAACTTCAGGCAGTTTGAGTCGGTCGAAAGTGAGAAAGAGGGTAGGGGTGGGAACAAGAACTCCATCAACTTTTCTTTGTAGACGATCAACTCCTACAACACCCTGATCACTCAGTTCGTGTAGAAGCTTTTCGTTTGAGTAGCGCATGACGTCACGAGAAAAGATGACCCCCTTACACTGGTTGAGGGTAGCGTGTGGAGTACACGCCACCTGCGTTCCAGGGACAGAGGAGATCGCTCTGAGGCGAGCACTCTCTTCCGGGGACGACACCTCCACTAGGAGACTACCATCCCTTTGGGAGGAGACCTTAGGCTCGCGTCCACAAACTTTAATGAGTGCTCGATGTACGTCAAATATGTCTAGATCCATAACAGACACACCATCAAGAGACTTGATGACAAGGAATTGTTCGTAATATGCCGGCTCGAAAGTACCTGGTAGAGTCTGAATGAGAGGGCCTGAAAAGCCCTTCTGTGCGTTAACGCGTCTTTGTTTTCTAGGCTTATAATTCAAAAATTTCTCGGTTCGAATCTGTAGAATTCGAAGCGGAGGGGACAGTGGTCCCAGTTGCACCACCCGTGGCCCGGAAAGGCTCAAGCGTGGCGATAAGGGAAGATCGAGAAGAAGAAGCCGGGGACGAGCGGACGTCAGGGAGCGAGCTTGGTCGCGAAAGTGGTGGTGAAGATGCCATAAAATATTCAGAAAACATTCGCTTCCCCCCCCCCCCACCCACCACGGAGCCCAACAAGGGAGGGATGTATGTTGAGGCACGACGGCTCCCAACAGCCCTAGGGGTAGTGGGGGAAGTATACGCAGCCACTGCCTGGAGTGAGGTGGCAGCCGCAGGAGTGGAATTAGAATTTCTTTGCAATTTCAACTTAGTTTGAAATTGTATGATTTTTTGTGACTTATATGAGACGCATTAATCCTGGATTGTTAAAACCTAGCAGATTTAAGAAATCATTGAGGCTTAGAGAATCAACCCCATTAACTTTTGATCTTGTGTTGCCATAAAATCTTAAAGACAAAATGGCTCAAGTACAATCACCTGGCAGTACCAGTACCTGCTTTAGTAAGGATGATATTGTTGAGGCAATTACAGATAATGCAAGGAATAATTTTAACAAAGTTATAGGATTACCATACTTTTGTGGAGGAAGTGAATCCAGTCCTTCTGCACCTAATGTAAAATGTATCACAAGTGCCCATTCCTGGATAATTGCTATTGAGAACCGAACTCGAACTAATTGGGATGATGAAGGACGTATCGAGTTAGCTAAGCAGTATGCATTAGACAGTGCTTACACACATATCAATCATTGTGCTTCCAAATATAAACTTGATTGGTGTCAGGGCCGAGGTGACTACCAATTAATATTATGCTTCTATAGAGTTGTGGGGAAGAAAAATCATGGAGTATGATACCCCGAATATATTTACACACATAATAATAGCAAACAGCAGGCTATAAAGCCAAAATAAATCACCAACGACGAACTGCTCGTAAACAATTACCAGAGCAGGGGTATGGCACCCAAATAACTCCCTGTACAGCTGTCTGGAGGATGAGATGCGTGGCAGCAACACTCGGCAACTTAGATAGCACCTCAGACAGCAGGGAGGGTCGAATGGTGTAGGTACAGTTGAAGGGCACACTGGAAGGGAGCCCAAGTCTCCAGAAATGCCTTCAGAATGTTGAGAACCAGCAGCAGGTGGTGAGGTGTTCTCAGGTGAGAGAGCTGAGGCGTTCTGTCTGTCTCCGGTCCGGCGGCGTGGAGCTTGCCTCGGTTAGACTACCCCCCATACCTCTGGACAAGGGGGTGGGGTAGTGGCGGGGAAGTCGGTGAACAAGCAGTTTGAGAGGTGAACCAGCGCCAGCAGACTAGAGTGGTAGTTCAACCACTAATTAAGGGAGAGACGAGGCAGGTGCAGTTCCTCACACATGCCCCCACTAAAACATCTGCTGCATAGCTGATGTCGAAGAACTGCAGCTGACCAGGAGACATAAACGAAATTTATAATAGATAGTCTTGAGTGCAGGAAACAAAACTTGTAAAAGACTGGAGTGCAGGAAACAAATAAAGAAGAGCTATTGCCGGCTGAGAAGGTCGGCTCCAATGTTGTCTGTCCCGGCAACATGAACAACCCTAAATTTATAGGGTTGAAGACCTAAAGCCCATCGTAGTACTCTATCATTTTTACCTTTAAATTTCTCAAGGTATATTAGAGGCTTGTGGTCTACTTCAAGGATAAATTCCTTACCTCGAAGATAAAAGTCAAACCTATGAATACCGAACACGATGGCCAGGCATTTCCTCTCGATGGTAGAGTATCGTCGTTCCCGATAGAGTAGTTTCCGGCTGGCGTAAGAGATTGGGTGTGGACGATCATCATGGTACTGAAGGAGTACAGCACCTAATCCATAGTTTGAAGCATCGGTACGAAGGACGAAGGTCTGGCTGGGGTCCGGAAGACGCAGAATAGGTCCCTAAGTCAAGGCTTGCTTCAGCAGCTTGAACCGTTCATGCAGATCTTCAGTCCACTGGAGGGGATCCCGTACCGGCTTCTTCAACAAGTCAGAGAGGGGGCCGGTAAGCTCAGAGGCCTGAGGAATGAAAGCTTTGTAAAATGATATCAAACCTAGGAAACTCCGGAGTAACTTCTTGGTGGTAGGAGGAGTCATGGAGGTGATGGCAGTCAACTTGCCAACTTGTGGTTGAAGATGGTCGCGTGACAAAACAAATCCCAGATAGTTGATGGACTCTGCTCCAAACCGGCACTTTTTAAGTTTGACAGTCAGACCGTTCTGTTGTAGTCTATCTAAAACAGACTTGAGGGCAGAGATGTGAGTGGGCCAATCAGATGAATACACAAAAATATTATCAAAATAAAATGAAACGTTGGCCAAGCCAGCAAGCACAATCCTCATTAAGCGAATATAAGTGGCACAGGCCGTAACAAGACCAAAAGGCATCCGAGTAAATTCCATCAGGCCCTTGTGAGTTGGAAAAGCAGTGAAGCGTCGAGCTTTGGCAGAAAGTGGAACCTGGTAATATGCCTTACTCAAATCTAGCTCTGAGAAGAACTCAGCACCAACGAACTTATGCAGCTCTGTCTCAATACCGCAGGATGGTTCAGCATGGAAAATAGTAACGGAGTTGAGTAACCTGTAATCAATGGCCATCCGATACGTACCGTCGGACTTCCTGACCATGATAACCGGAGAGCAGTGTGGAGAGGTTGAAGGTTGGATGATTCCTTGACTCAACAGTTGCTGAACCTCTTCCTGGTAGTAGTGTTGGAGATGGATTGGCACCGGGTAGATCTTGGCTTGTATTCTCTCCGTTGTAGTGAGGGTGATGTCGTGCTCGACAGTCTTGGTGCAGCCAGGTTGATCAGAAAAAGTAGACTGGTATGTGAGAAACAGGTCTTCAACCTGAGCAGACTGGTTCCAAGTGAGAGCAAGATTAATGACAGGTTCTTCAGCATTAGTTGGACCATCAGGTGTTAAAGCAAGCTCAGGTAAATCATCAATACCCTCATTCAAATAGGATGACTTACCCTTTTCCTCGGGCTCGCTTAAAGGTGAAATCTCGTCGAGGACTTGTAGCTGGTTAACTTGGGCCCGCCGGTGGTACTTCTTGAGGATATTGGCGTGGTAAAGTTTAGGTCCTCTTGGCATGTCGATCAAGTAGTCCACCTTACCCCGTTTTTCCAAAACTTTGTGAGGGCCACTCCAAGCAACCAACAACTTGCTGGAGTCACTAGGCAGTAGTAACAATACCTCATCGCTTGGCTGGAATTGACGGTCTTGAGATCTTACGTCAAAGTAAGGCGGGATTCCCACCAGGCCGTCACCGTCAGCCGTCATCCCGTCAATGACGTCACAAACACGACGGCCGTCTCTCTCGGAGGAGATGAGCTCCGTCACCGTCACCGCGGCACCGCCATCCGTCATCACAACACAACAGTGATCTTATTTCTAGCTATAATATACTGTTCCCTGGGACGCAAATCACTGCTTACTTGAACTCCCAAGTCTCTCATACTAGCCTCATGAAGCTACATCGAGTTTACTGCGAGTTCTTCTCAATAATAGAAACTATTTGAAAGAACATATGAAATAAGGAGATTGCAAGAGGCCAGTTCAAAACCATCCCACCTGTGGTTCGTTTTACCCTACCTTGCCCTACTATATGAGTACTTATGTACTCTTGCCGTACCTGATAGTATAGCTTCTTGTTGCTGGTGGAATCCAGTAGAGGAGTGAAGAGTGAAAAGTGAAGAGGTGTGTTTTCACAAGATGGCGCTTGGTAGACAAGATGAGCGTCGTCTGGGGAGGATGTGCGTTGTTGCCGTATTTCCAGATGCATCCAACAAAAGTCTTCACATCACATTAATACACACAATTTATGCAAACACAATTAAATATTTATCTAGCTCATGAGGCCTCATTTTATTTTCTGTGTGAAAATGCTTCAAATTGATATTTTCGTTATATCCAAGATATCCAACACCCTGGACATTGACAACACCGCCGCCGTCATCACGTCAAAAGATGAGATTATTTAACTTTTGACGGCCGTCACGATGACGTCATCGACGGCCGACGGAGGGAGAATATAGCCTCGATTCCCATTACAGCCACCGTCAGTGACGTCACGGACGGTGTACGGATTGACGGTGACGGCCTGGTGGGAACCCCGCCTAAGACTTATACCGGGCGATACTCACATCCGCGTGTTTGGCAGCAAGCTGGGCGCATTCGGTCAGTTTCTCCCGTAGCTCGATGACGTAACGGAAGGACGATCTCTCATCTTCTGGGATCCTACGGTTTTCCCATAGGTCACGGAGCACCGAGAGGGGACCCCGCACTGACCTGCCATAGAGGAGTTCAAAAGAAGAGAATCCAGTCCGGTCGTTAGGGATCTCTCTGAGGGCAAACAAAGTAGGGATTAAATATCGATGCCACTCCTTGGGCTTATCAGAGCACAACTTCCGAAGGGCAGACTTCAGGGTACCGTGCAGCTGCTCAACTCGCCCGTTTCCGCTGGGGTGGAAAGACATGGTGAAGATGGGTTTTACTCCCAGTAGTTTGTGTAGCTCTGCCATAAGCTGGGAAGTAAATTGAGTCCCACGGTCGGAAAAGATTTCCCTGGGGATTCCCACTCTGGCGAAGATGGTTAGCAGAGCTTCAGATACAGATATGGTGTCAATATCTTTAAGAGGCATGGCTTCTGGAAACCCAGTTGAGAAATCAATAAGAGTTACAATGTAACGGTGCCCTTCAGAAGATGGTGGAGACAAGGGACCTACCAAGTCAATGGCAACTCTGGAGAAGGGTTCAGTTACGACAGGTAACGGTTGAAGAGGTACTGGACGTACCCTTCCCTTAGCTGACATACGTTGACACTTGTCGCAGGAACGGCAGTAATCCTGGATGTCTGCACACATCTCAGGCCAATAAAAGTCTTGCAATATCTTCATCTGGGTCTTCCGGTGGGAGAAATGTCCAGCCAAAGGACCTTCGTGAGCAACACGTAGGATGACGGGACGGCAATCGCTGGGAACAACCAAGGATAAACCATTTACCTTTTGAGGGTGATCCGAGGAGAGACATTTTCGGTACAGGAGGATGTCTTCATGTATGAATTGGTATGTGGCACCATCCCGGGCCTTCTCAACTTCTTGAGTGGTAGCCTTTGATTGTAAACACGTCAAGGAAGGAAAGGATTCCTGAAGTTGACGAAACTCATCAGGGGTTACAGTCAAAGGATGGAGCTTAGGCAGAACTAGAGGGTGGACCCGTTTAGATCGACCGGCGTGTGCTGTGGAGACCAAACTGGTGGTAGATGCTGACATCCAGAAAGGCGGTTGTCCTTGTCTTGAGAGGAGAGGGAGGTTCCGGGCGAAGGCGAGTCATCAAGAGGCGACAGAGGATCTTGTAGGGAAGAAACGTCGGTGGTGGCTTGGTCATGGTCACTATGGAGAAGATCGTTGTCATTAGTGAGTAGAGATTGATTGATTGATTGGTGACAATAGATCATGGTGCCGCAACATCGAGGTCATTTGGCACCGTACTACAAAACACTAAAAATTAAAAAGCTACATAAATACTACATAAAAAGAAAAATAAATCTACAGGAGGTGGAGAAAGCCACTTTCCTGTAGGAATTTTAACACTTCATGTCCCGGGGAGAGTGCCTCCTCCCCCAGCACCAGAGAGAGAGAGAAACTCCCATCTCTCTCCGACACTGGGCGAGGTACTGCTCTCGCAATTCCCTCAGACTGGGGCACTCGACCAGCAAGTGCCGCACAGTCAGGGGAACTAAGCAATCATCACAATAGGGCTCAACTCCCCGGGACATGAGGAAACCGTGGGTGAGGCGGGTATGGCCCGTCCGTAGACGGGCCAATGCTGTCTCACGGCAGCGGCCTCGGACGTTCGCATAAGACCAGGGGCTCACAGCCCTTGCGGTAATTGCACCCATCTTGGAGGTGGCATTCCATCTCTCTTGCCAAACTACAAGAATAGCAGCTCTAATTGTGGGAAACAGGTCTCTGTGAGGGACGGGGCAGGTAGTGACTTGACGTGAGGCGCCGGTCTTAGCTAGCTCATCTGCCTTCTCGTTCCCTTTAACAGAGACATGGGCTGGTACCCAACAAAAAGAAATTCTGTGCCCACGACGGGCTGCTAGTACGAGCCAGTTGAAAATTTCTGAGACTATTGGATGTGCGTTATTAAAATCCTCAAGGGCTGACAAAGCTGCTTTGGAGTCTGAAAAAATAACAAAACCTCCAACATTCAAGGTAAAAAGAGATTTTATCGCTACTAAAATGGCCCACAGCTCTGCGGTAAAAATTGATGTAAAGGGGGTAGACTGCCGCACCGGGTAAAATCAGGGAAGACAGCTCCAAATCCGACGCCTGCTTCGGATTTGGAGCCGTCAGTAAAAATGGGCGTGCAACCCTCATGTACGGAGGCATGATCGGTGAACAAAGTCCTCGCAGCATGCTCCGACATAGCACTCTTGTTAGCCGGCAGTGAGTAGAGAATGAGGACTATCAGGATCTTTTACCCCGGGAATATTCCCAACTAGAGCACTAGCAAATTTAATTGGGGCCCTTACAGCATCTGTCCAACCAGTGTAAAATGGGCACCGTAAGTAACACTTAACGACAGGAAATTCGTCGATGCGTCCCAAATAGTCAGCAACTTGTACTTTGGGGCAGAGTGATGTGTCAATGTCTGACAAGGCTTCCTCGGAAATTACAACTCCAGAGCATTCAGTATCTCTAATTATAGAGGAAGACCATGTCCCATTAATAGTCCCCGTAACTGAGAAGTTAGGCACTTTATGATCTTCTAAACAAAATCCAACCTTATAGGGGGGCGTGGTAGTAGTTCCATCCTTGAATGCTCGAGGATTCCTGGGACAGCGTGGTCGTATTGTCCTGCTTCCCCACAATTGTGACAAGTCATGGTTGAGGGAGTCTGACTCCCAGGAGAAGGTAGAGACTGGAGTGGGCTAGCAAGTCGAGAGGAGATTTTCTTAGCGTTGTTGTAGGAAGAGACTTTAGGATAGGCGTTGTGGGCGGATGCCCAGTCATCCGCTAGTTGTATTGCTTCCTTCAGCTTGGTAGGTCTTCTTTCCTTGATGAATAGGCGTATTTCTGGTGATAAAGAGGACAGAAATTGGTCAAAAATGATAAACTCCCTTAAATCAGCATAAACATTGGCCGCAGAGGAAGACTCAACCCAAGAATCAAACATCCTCGATAACTGGGTAACAAACTGATGGTAGTTCTGTCCTACTCTAATCTTGTTTGACCTGAAATCCGCCCGGTAGCCATCTGGAGTTTTACTGAAGCCTGTTAACAAGGCTTGCTTCAGTAACTCGTAATCCTCAGTGGTGGATGACGGAAGGGACGTGTAGAGTTCGGCAGCTTTACCAGTAAGGAGGCAATCCAGACGAACGGCAAAGGTATCTCTGGGTAAAACCAGCATCTCGGCCACACGCTCAAACCTAGTTAAATAGGTGGCAATATCCTCTTCATCCTTGTATGGTGGTAGACTAGGTCTGGAAACAGGATCATGTGATGGTAGGACTGAGGGCTTACCTTTAGCTGCAATTTCTGCCAGCTTGATCTCTTTCTCTCTCTCAGCTTGTCTTTCTTCTCTCTCTTTCTCAGCTTGTCTTTCTTCTCTTTCACCTTCTTTTTCTTCTCTTTCCTTCGTAGCTTGTCTTTCTTCTCTTTCTCTCTCAGCTTGTTCTTTTCTTTTTTCTCTCTCAGCTTGTGCTTCTTCTCTTTCCTTCGTAGCTTGTCTTTCTTCTCTCTTCTTCTCTCTCTCAGCTTGTCTTTCTTCCCTTTCGTGTTTCTGTTGTTCTACGATCCACTGGCCAATTTCCATGCCCTGTAGACCGAGGGCTTCACCCTGCTCCTTCAGTTCTTGAAATGAAGACATGGAGAAAACCAAACGGAGAACACAATACAAAAACATAAATTGGACAACACCTCACGTGCAAAATCTGGCAAAAGCAAGAGTTTGACGGCAATCAAAACACTCTCATAACATTACTCCCGGGCCTCAGGCAGCAACAGCGCGCAGCAGCGACTAATAGATTAAAATCCACAATCTGTAAAAAGATAATTAATAATTGGTAGTTCTTATCCTGACGAGGTCGCCAATATGTAAGGGCCGAAGTGACCATCAATTAATATTATGCTTCTATAGAGTTGTGGGGAAGAAAAATCATGGAGTATGATACCCCGAATATATTTACACACACAATAATAGCAAACAGCAGGCTAAAAGCCAAAATAAATCACCAACGACGAACTGCTCGTAAACAATTACCAGAGCAGGGGTATGGCACCCAAATAACTCCCTGTATAGCTGTCTGGAGGATGAGATGCGTGGCACCAACACTCGGCAACGTAGATAGCACAGACAGCAGGGAGGGTCGAATGGTGTAGGTACAGTTGAAGGGCACACTGGACCATAAGAACATAAGAAATGAGGAGACTGCAAGAGGCCAGTTAATGACATACACGAGGCAGCTCCTTGCCCCCCACCCTTGGAATAATCCAATATTTAGCCATCCCACCTGTCATCCCTATCCATACTCTGATCCAACCGTCTTTTAAAGCTATCTATTGACTCAGCACTTACTACGTGTCTACCCAGCCTATTCCAATCGTTCACCACTCTGTTAGTGAACCAATATCTACCTAGGTCTGTCCTGAATCTAAGTTTTTCTAGCTTGTACCCATTTCCACGTGTACTATCCTGACTACTAAATTCTAAAACCTGATCAATGTTTTCCTTAATAATTCCTTTTACCCATTTGAAAACCTCAATCAAATCCCTCTTGCCCTCCTTCTCTCTAGGGAGTGGAGATTAAGACGTTTTAACCTATCTTTGTAGGGTAAATTTTTCAGCCCCTGAATCATCTTGGTCATTCTTCTCTGGACTGCCTCCAAGGAGCCTATATCTTTCCTATAATAAGGGGACCAAAACTGAGCTGCATAATCTAAGTGGGGTCTTACTAGCGCTAAATACAACCTCAGAATGACCTCAGAACTCCTATTTTTCACACACCTACTAATAAATCCCATTATCTTGTTGGCTCTATTTCTAGCTATAATACACTGTTCCCTGGGGCGCAAGTCACTGCTTATTTGAACTCCTAAGTCCCTCACACTATATGACTTTCCTAAGGTATTGTCATTTAATGTGTAGACTACAGGCCTATTACCTTTACCTACACAGCAGCAGGTGGTGAAGTGTTTTCAGGTGAGAGAGCTGAGGCGATCTGTCTGTCTCCGGTCCGGCGGCGTGGAGCTTGCCTCGGTTAGACTACCCCCCTACCCCTGGCCAAGGGGATGGGGTAGTGGCGGGGAAGCCGGTGAACAAGCAGTTGGAGAGGTGAACCAGCGCCGGCAGACTAGAGTGGTAGTTCAACCACTAATTAAGGGGGAGACGAGGCAGGTGCAGTTCCTCACAATTGGGCTAACGTCAAAAAAGCATTTTTAGAAATATATCCAGAAAATCGTTCTCTTCCTAGTCTGATGCATGAATTATAATCTGTCACTCGGAGAACAAAAAAGACATTAACTGAACTCTACATCAGAATTGAAGGCATTGTTGAACAGTTAGAATCACTTAAGCCTACAGGCAAGAAAGTTTATAATGATATGTTTGTTTCTATTTTTATAAATGCATTACCCAAAGACTTCTCATACATTTTAACAGAAGCTGATATGAAAATTCCCTTGACTGTCTATAAAAAGGCATTAAAATACGTAGCCTCACATCCAAGCCTTCAGCTTACAGATGTTGTTATAAGGAAAGAAATGAGTAAGGGTATTCCAGTAAATTCCATCACCTCACATGAAATCCCTGTTCATCAGACCACAACAGGAAGGAATAAGACTTATTGTCAGAGATGTGGGTTAAATAATCACGACACACAATTCTGTCGAGCCTCAGAATGTCTCAGATGTCATCGATTTGGTCATACTTCTAGGTACTGTAAAATTCAAATTCCACAATGGCGCCGACCTACAGTCACTGGTTTCTCTTGCGGCATGTTTGGGCACACTAACAGACAATGCAGAAATGTGCCATGGTATCCACCACAAGGCAAATCATCACACTTTATAAAAAAAAAAACGCCGATTCATCCATGGTAGTTATAGAAGCAGTAAATGGAGAATCAGGCCACATATTTATTGAAGTGAAAATAGGCGATAGAAATAGTAAGGAGCATTTAGCATTATTTGACACTGGAGCAGGAGTTTCCCTAATAGGAGCTGAATTAGTAAAATCATTAGGAAAAATTAAAAGAATTCAAGATTTAACCACAATCCGTAACGCAAGTGGAAATGTTATGGACACTGCAGGGAAAACAAGATTAACACTAGAAATAGGAGGAAGAAATTATATTCATGAATTAATTATTAGTGAAGAAAGAGGATTAACTTCACAATTGATATTAGGCTGGGACTTTATGATAAGGTACGATGTATAATTTCAAACTAACCCACTGAAGCTCTATATTGAAGGAAAAATGTGACTACAGTTGAAATACCGTTAGAACATGCACTGCATATAACGAAAGAAAATAAAACGCCACGAAAAGAGGAGATTATAGAGAATAATGAATTCAAATATTCAGTAGCTGAAGCAATAGTATTAGAAGGAGAAAATATAAGTTTTATTGTACTAGAAACCAGTTTGGTAGAATATGATACAGCTATTTTTGAGCCAGTAGTAGGAAACGCTGGATCTCACACATTATGTCCGGGGATAGTGAATTTAGAATCTGATGGAGAAAATAGGAAATCTAGATTCATTATACAATATATAAATGTGACAAATGAAAAAATTGAATTAGAACCAAGGAAAACTTTAGGATTCGTTCAGCCATGTAATAAGGAAAATTTGCCGGTTGATCAGTGTAATAATGTGAATACCATAACAGAAAAAAATAAGGAGGAACAACATAATTGTTTCTTTCAGACAATAGATGACATGTATTCTATAAACAGTAATGAAAATAAGATCCTAAAAGGACTTATTATGAAATATCCATCAGTCTTTGCAAATGATGATGATCCTCTGAGTGTTACTCTATTTTATTATCATACCATCAAACTAGAGTCAACCCCTAAGCCTAGAAAGCCATACCCTATTCCAGTTTGTTACCATGAAAAAGTAAAAGAACAAATAAAAATAATGGAAAAACATAGAATAATAAGACCTTCAAGATCATCTTTTCAGTCACCCTTGGTGCCAGTAATAAAAATAGATGGTAAATTAAGGCTTTGTATAGATTTCAGGAATTTAAATACTCATGTTATGAATGATTCATATCCCTTACCTAACACAAATAATATCCTTCATAACTTAGGAAAGGGAAAAATATTTTCATGTTTAGATTTAAAACAGGGTTTTCATCAAATTCCCCTTACAGAAGACAGTAAAGCCTTAACTGCCTTTGTAACACCTGAAGGATTATACGAACATAATGTTTTGCCGATGGGTTTGAAAGACAGCCCAATGTCGTTCTGTAGAATAATAAATCAAGTATTAATAGGCTTGACAGGCCATAATACACATGTGTATTATGGTACAGATTTGATGGATAATATAGATAATCTTGAAAGAGTATTTCTTAGACTCCAAGAATCAAAATTAAAAGTGAATTTAAAGAAATGCACTTTCTTTAAGACAAGTGTAAAATATTTAGGACATATCATCTCCGCAGAAGGATTAAAACCTCAGCCAAATAAAATAGAAACTGTAAATAAGATGTCCACTCGCAAAACAGTAAAAGAGTTACAATCATTTTTGGGGATGACTAATTATTATAGAAAATTTATACAAGGTTATGCTGGAATAGCAGCTTCCCTAAATAAACTTACAGAAGGTCACATGAATGGAAAAAAAAATAAAAAATCCATAGAATGGAATAAGGAAGCCGAAGAAGCATTTGTTAAGCTCAAAAAGGTATTGTCAGAGCAAATAACACTCATATTTCCTGATTTTGAAAGACCATTTTATCTCACCACAGATGCTTCTAATATTGCAATTGGTGGTGTTCTACAACAAAAGGATGAGTATGATAATTTGAGACCACTCACTTTTTTTAGCAGAAAATTAAATAAAGCTGAGATTAATTATAGTACTATTGAAAAAGAAGCACTAGCAATTGTGTATGGTCTGAAAATAAACAGGACATTATGTCTAGGATATCCTATAATGGTTCACACTGATCACCGACCACTGGTATGGCTATTAACTACCTCAAATGCGAACAGTAGAATCACTAGATGGCAATTACTAGTAGCTGAATTTGATATTAAAGTGGAATATATCCCGGTAAGGAAAATATGGTAGCTGACTGTTTGTCTAGATTAAGGCATCAAGAAGATAACCTAGATGATGGAAATATATGTGTAATAACAGAAGAAAAAGCAGATATGTATCTCGAATGGGATCTAGAAAAATTAATAAGATTACAAGATGAAGATGAGTATTATGGATTATTGAAACAATTATTAAAGAAAGATTATGATGTCAACACTTTAAAAAAAGAATTAAGTAAACACAAAAAGAAAGTTGGAAGATTGAATTTAGAAGAAATGATGATTATAAACAGGAAATGGCCACTAAAGCTAGTAGAGTTTATGCTAGATGCCAACTATATTTAGAAGAAGCTAAAGGAATGTTACAGAAAAATCAAAATAAGAGAGCAAAGATAAAAGTAATTGAAATAGGAGACAGAGTATATGTAAAACAAGTCCCAAGAAAAGGGTTACCGTCAAAACTACAGCCAGCCTACAATGGTCCATTCAGAGTGTGTGATAAAGTGAGTGATGTAGTAATGAAAGTAAGAAATATTAGATCCGGCAATATAAAGACATTGCATACAGATAGAGTACGTGTTATGCATGAAGATAATATTACACCACATTTAAATTCTAATGTGAAGAGAGCATATCCAGTACATGACAATGGTGAAACAAGAGCACCTCATATCCAACATAGATATACTTTACGCTCAACTTCAAATGTCCATGACGTATCACGAATTATGTCTAAACCTATAGAATATACATAAAAATATATATTGGTCACAGACCAAGGTAAAGAATTTGTTAATGAAATATTAAAAGAAGTAGCTAACTTGTTGCAAATGAAACATATAACAACAACTCCATACCATCCACAAGCAAATGGCACAATAGAAAGATCAAATGGTACTGTATTGAATATATTACGCACTTTAGTGCAAGATAATGTTAGTATTTGGGATACAATGCTCCCCATAGCTACTTTTGCCTATAACACGATATTTCATAGAAGTCTCCAAGACAGTCCATTTTTCTTAATGTATCTTAGGGATCCTTGTTTCCCTTTTGAAATAATGAAAGAAGAGAAGACATGGTATAATATTGATGATTATAAACAGAAAATGGCCACTAAAGCTAGTAGAGTTTATGCTAGATGCCAACTATATTTAGAAGAAGCTAAAGGAATGTTACAGAAAAATCAAAATAAGAGAGCAAAGATAAAAGTAATTGAAATAGGAGACAGAGTATATGTAAAACAAGTCCCAAGAAAAGGGTTACCGTCAAAACTACAGCCAGCCTACAATGGTCCATTCAGAGTGTGTGATAAAGTGAGTGATGTAGTAATGAAAGTAAGAAATATTAGATCCGGCAATATAAAGACATTGCATACAGATAGAGTAAGTGTTATGCATGAAGATAATATTACACCACATTTAAATTCTAATGTGAAGAGAGCATATCCAGTACATGACAATGGTGAAACAAGAGAGACAAGAATAAGCCTTCAACCCGTAGATCCATTCCCGTTTTTTTCTGAGGATACAGATGATAATTCAGTAGATAATTCAATGGGGAGTGCATTAGAAAATTCAATAGAAGAGAATAGAGCCCTAGCACCTCATATCCAACATAGATATACTTTACGCTCAACTTCAAATGTCCATGACGTATCACGAATTATGTCTAAACCTATAGAATATACATAAAAATATATATTAGTAATTTATTATTATTCCAGATTATCTACCTCTGCCTTGGAGTCATATACTCCATAAGTGCCCTACAAGAATCATCTGTTCGGCCAGGCATGAGCTTCACGCCTGAGTTCAAGTTAATTCTGACCGGGAATAATTATATTGTTCCATTTAAAATAAGGATTGACGATATAACTGAACCTGTCAGAAGAGCTGAAAACCTTACGACAGATATTATTCGCAATCTGGATAAAGTTTTACTCCATCAAGATAATAATTTCATGAGTGATTTTATTTTGCGACATGTTTTTGAGTTTGAATTAAAATTCAAAGAATTACATTTTGCCATGAATGATTTTTTAATTCATATATTGGGTTATAACTTAAATGATTCCGGGAAAAATAGACATACTAGAGGTGCTTTAAATGTTGTAGGATCAATTGCAAATACTCTTTTTGGTACAGCAACACAAGACCAAATAGATCACATTCACGAGAAATTGCAATCTCTTAATCAATTTACAGAAGAAGAAAGGAAAGTTCTCAATGTACATTCTCATATCTTGAATGTTACTTTAGGTGATTTAACAAATGTACATCAAGCACTAGATAAACTGGAAACGGCTACGAGAATGACTGAAAAAATATTTAATAAATTAAATGATGAAATAACTGAAACAAATCAAAAGTTGCTCATGTTAGAAACTCTTTTGCATGTACAATTAGCTCTAAGTGTTATCTCTGCAGATCATATCAATTTAAGAATTGGGTTACAAACCATGATGGACTGATTGATTAATTGGTGACAATAGATCATGGTGCCGCAACATCGAGGTTATTTGGCACCGTACTAAAAACACTAAAAATAAAAATAAAAAAAAATAAAAAATAAATAAAATAAAATTAAAAAAAGCTTCATAAATACTACATAAAAAGAAAAATAAATCTACAGGAGGTGGAGAAAGCCACTTTCCTGTAGGAATTTTAACACTTCATGTCCCGGGGAGAGTGCCTCCTCACCCAGCACCAGAGAGAGAGAGAAGCTCCCATCTCTGCCCCGACACTGGGCGAGGTACTGCTCTCACAATTCCCTCAGGCTGGGGCACTCGACCAGCAAGTGCCGCACAGTCAGGGGAACTAAGCAATCATCATAATAGGGCTCAACTCCCTTGGACATGAGGAAACCGTGGGTGAGGCGGGTATGGCCCGTCCGTAGACGGACAAATGCTGTCTCACGGCAGCGGCCTCGGACGTGCGCATAAGACCAGGGGCTCACAGCCCTTGCTGTAATTGCACCCATCTTGGAGGTGGCTCTATTGGCATTCCATCTCTCTTGCCAAACTACAAGAATAGCAGCTTTAATTGTGGGAGACAGGTCTCTGTGAGGGACGGAGCAGGTAGTGACTTGATGAGAGGCGCCGGTCTTAGCTAGCTCATCTGCCTTCTCGTTCCCTTTCACAGAGACATGGGCTGGTACCCAACAAAAAGAAATTATGTGCCCACGACGGGCTGCTAGTACGAGACAGTTGAAAATTTCTGAGAATATTGGGTGTGCGTTATTAAAATCCTCAAGGGCTGACAAAGCTGCTCTGGAGTCTGAAAAAATAACAAAACCCCCAACATTCAAGGTAAAAACAGATTTTATCGCTACTAAAATGGCCCACAGCTCTGCAGTAAAAATTGATGTAAACAGGGGTAGACTGCCGCACCGGGTAAAATCAGGGAAGACAGCCTGCATCGGATTTGGAGCCGTCAGTAAAAATGGGCGTGCAACCCTCATGTACGGAGGCATGATCGGTGAACAAAGTCCTCGCAGCATGCTCCGACATAGCACTCTTGTTAGCCGGCATGTAACGGCAATACGATACTGCCAGCCGCTTCCACGGCGGGACATGCAATAATCGTGGGACAGCTATGGCAGGGCGAGGAAGGGACAACCCTTCAAGGACGTAACGAGCCCGAAAGCCAAAAGTGCGGGTGCTGGGTGAAAGTGGCGTTCCGTGAAGTGTCCGTCACAGCACTGTAAGTGGGATCACCATAGAGACTTTGGCATCTGAACCACAAACGTGCCATCTGAGTCTGACGGTGAAGGTCGAGGGGTAACACTCCTGCATCTACGAGTAGACTGGGGATTGGGCAAGACCGAAAGGCCCCCGTCGCCAGTCTGATTCCACCGTGATGTACAGAGTCGAGAGTACGAAGGCGAGGGGATGTGGCTGGAGCGTAAACTTGGGAACCGTAATCTAACTTCGACAGAACGAAACAGTGATATAAACGGAGGAGAATGGTGCGGTCAGCTCCCCAAGACACATGGGAAAGAAAACGGAGCAGGGACATCCGCCGCTGGCAAGCAGCTTTCAGGTCCCGCAGGTGTGGCAACCATGTAAGGCGTCTGTCAAGTATTAAGCCAAAGAATCGAGTCGTTTCAACTACTGGCAGTCTCCTGCCATAGAGGTATAGGTCTGGATCCCTAAACTCACCTCTGCTTCAAGAGAAAAGCATAGCAACCGTCTTTGTGGGGGAAAAGTTAAAACCATGACTATCGGCCCAACGGGTGACCCGGCCAAGAGCCAACTGGATGTGTCGCTCGGCCACATCGAGACGAGAGGAAGCGTAGGAGAGGGAAAAGTCATCAGCGTATAGCGTGCATCGAAAGTCCCTGTGGACGCACTCGGTGATGCTATTGATGGCAACGCTGAATAGAGTGACACTGAGGACACTACCTTGGGGGACTCCTTCTTCTTGCTCAAAAGAGCTAGAAAGAGCAGTGCCCACCCTCACCCTAAAAGTAGGTCCTGTAAAAAAGACCAGAGGAACAGAGGGAGGTGACCCCTGAGTCCAACCGTATGGAGAGCTCGTAGAATGCCATACCTCCAGGTGGTGTCGTATGCCTTTTCAAGGTCGAAAAAGACGCTCACAACCCGCTGCCTGCAAGCAAAAGCTTAGCAGATAGTGTTTTCTAATCGCAGCAGAGCGTCTAAAGTAGAGCGAGATCGACGAAAACCACACTGTACTGCCGAAAGATGGCCACCCTTCTCAAGGAACCAGACTAGACGAGTGTTAACCATCTTCTCAAAAACTTTAATCATGCAAACGGTAAGGGCAATGGGTTGATAGTTAAGGGGGAGTGAGGCGTCCTTTCCAGGCTTGGGGATTGGAATGACTATAGCAGACTTCCAAAGGGTGGTACGTATCCGTCACTCCACATCCTATTAAATAATCCTAGGAGGAAGGACAGTGATACAGAATTTAGGTGACGGATCATTGAGTATGTAATGTTATCTGCCCCTGGGGAAGAGTCCTTACATGAAGATAAAGCTGAACGCAGTTCCGGTGGCGAGTAAGGGACATTGTAGTTTTCACCCCCACGAGATGAAAAGTCTAGTTGGCGAGCCTCGTCTGCCTCAGACTCGCGACGCACTGCTGGAGATCTCGAGGCCCGGCTGGACACCAAAGAAAAGGTCTCAGCGAGTGTGTTGGCTACCGCCTGGCTGTCAGATACCTTATCCCCGTTGACATGGAGGACCGGAGGCGGGCCTGGAGAGAACTTTCCTGCTATCTTCCACACGCGCTTGAATACCTACGACATAGGTGTCTGCACGTTCAATGTGGAGACAAAAGATGCAAGGGACTTACGGCGAGCATCCTTGAGGACTCGACGAGCCTTAGCTCTAGCCAGTCTGTATTGTCCCCGGAAAAATTCGGTTTTGTGTCGACGGTACCTACCAAAAGCTCGACGATGCTCTGTCATTGCCTGCCTACACTCATCAGACCACCAGGGGACCGGTCGGCGCTTGGTAAACCCTGTGGTCTGAGGGATGGAAAGCTCACCAACTCGCTGGAGTATAGATGTAAAATACTCGACAGCGCTGTCTATGTCTAGGAACTCATTAACCTCGCAGTCAACTATGACAAGTTGTTTAAAAAGTCCAAAGTCAGCGCGGTCCAGCCGCCAGCGGGGGACACGGGGTAAGGGGAGGACGTCGGGAGAAGACAGGAGTATAGGGTAGTGGTCACTCCCACAAAGATCTCCTGTGACGCTCCATGTGAAGTCAAGTAGGGTGTCGGGAGAACACAATGATAAATCTAGGGCCGAGGTGGTGTCTGTCTTGATGTAGTAGTGTGTATGGTCACCGGTGTTAAAAATACCTAGATCTAAGGCTTCAACTACAGTGGCAATCATTGCTCCCCTGGGGTTGATAAGTGTATCTCCCCACAGGGTGTGCCGACCATTAAAATCTCTTAAAACAATAAACGGGGAAGGCAATTGCTGGACTAGGGAAACGAAGTCCTCTCTGTCTACTGGAGAATTGGGAGGGAGGTATAAAGAGCAGACAGTGTAAGTTCTCCTGAGGTGGAGCTGGACAGCCACCAGCTGCATGGGGGAGACAATATTAAAAGAGGTAAAAGCAATGCCACGTGAGTTATCTAAAAAAAATTGCTGTTCCACCATGATGGCCTTGCGCGCGATCATGAGGAGAGTAAAAGCCAGAGTAACCCCTGGGTGGAGGATGGGAGGACGAACCAATCATAGTCTTTTGCAGACAGACACAGACCGGCTGGTGTCTTCGCAGGAGTAGACTGAGCTCCTCCCAATTCCTTCTCAACCCACGAAGGTTCCACTGTAAAATATTAAAAATATTAAAAATAACGGTGCGTGGGGAGGCCCCTAGAGGAGCTCCTCCCAAAACCAGTATCCTTCTTGCTCTTGCCCTGCCTAATGGCAGTGGCTAGAGCAGTGGAGGCAGTGGACAATCGCCTTGCAGTCTTTCCTAGCCCAGTGGCCAGTGAGGTGGCCACAGCAGTAGGAGCAGTGATGACGGCGTGAGCCGACACCGGGGTAGGAATGACGGCTGGAGCCGACACCAAGGCGGGAGTAACTGCCGTAGCCGACACAGGGGCGGGAGTAACGGCCAGAGCCGTCACCGGGGCAGGAGTGTTGGTCGAAGTCAACACCGAGGTGGGAGTGACGGTCGGAGCCGACACCAGGGGGGGAGTGACGACCGGGGCCGACACCGGGGTGGGATTGGCGGCCGGAGCCGACACCGGGGTGGGAGTGACGGCCAGAGCCGACACCGGGGTGGGAGTGACGGCCAGAGCCGACACCGGGGTGGGAGTGACGACCGGAGCCGACACCTGGGTGGGAGTGACGGTCAGAGCCGACACCGGGGAGGTAGTGACGACCAGAGCCGACACTGGGGTAGGAGTGACGGCCGAAGCCGACACAGGGGTAGAAGTGACGGCCGGAGCCGACACTGGTGGGGGCCTTGGAGGCCCACCAGAGGGTATAGAGGATCGTGCCTTAGGAAGGGGCATCTCCTCGAGGGAGTCCTCATTTCTCCTACGCTTATGGTGTGATGGCGTAGCAGTAGGGGCCTGAGTGAGTTCCTCTGACACCTCCATAGAGGTAGAGGGCAGAGCAGCAGGAGCAACAATATTTTTATGGGAATCATTTTGTGGCTTAGCCAATTGGTGCACTGTAGCAGTCGTTTTGCGTAGTTGACGTCTATTAGTAAGAGAGGAAAACATAGTTGCATAAGTCACTCCTGGACGTATATGCGTAGTAAGAACTCTACGCTTTGCCTCGGCAAAATCAATTTTCTCCGTGGTCCTGATGGAGAGTACTTCCCTCTCAAATCTGTAGCGGTCGCAGTCTTTTGAGTAAGCTGGGTGAGCTCCGTGGCAGTTAAAACAGGAGACAGGACCAGGGCAAGTCGTGCCATCGTGATCCGTCGTACCACAGGACGGGCACACCGCTGGGAGGCCATCTTGCAACCTACGGCAGGAACGACTGACATGTCCGAATGCCTGACAGTGATAGCATCGCCTAGGGGACGGTATGTATGCTTTTACTCTGAGGCGGAGCCACGCCAGTTTGACAACTTCAGGCAGTTGAGTCGGTCGAAAGTGAGAAAGAGGGTAGGGGTGGGAACAAGAATTCCATTAACTTTCTTTTGTAGACGATCAACTCCTACAACACCCTGATCACTCAGTTCGTGTAGAAGCTTTTCGTTTGAGTAGCGCATGACGTCACGAGAAAAGATGACCCCCTTACACTGGTTGAAGGTAGCGTGTGGAGTTTTCGTTGCATGTTATGCAACGTTTCCGTGTTCTGTTAATCAGCATATACTTTGGTCACGGGGTACAGAACACTTTGATTTTTCTATATTTAATCAATCAAGTTGACAATCCTGCTCCAACATTATTTCCTTTATCAATATTTAACATATATAAATGAACAGGCACATTAGATAATTTCTTTAGGAGCTCACAACAATATCCACAATTTGGAGCAACACATAACAATCAAATCCTGGAGCAATTCATAATATTCCTATCTGGAACAATGCACAATATTTGTTCATCACAATCCTATATAAATTAATATCCTTAAAATAAACATTCTACCAGCTGCTAAAAAAGACTACATTAGAATCAGAGTTCTACTCACAATAATATTCAGAATCCCCATTCTGAAGCTGAGGTGGTTGTATCTCCAAGTGGAAAGGCTGAGTGAAGTGATTCTATAGGCCTCTACAGTCTGAATATATACACTCAAACTAGCAGTTACCAATTCTCGCAAGACAACATTTTGGGAGGCCCCAACATATATGCTATTTTTCCTTAGACTTCTGCTTCCTTATATAACTGTGAGTTTTCCCTTAGAGTTCTGCTACCAGATGTTTGGAGGGACCTTTCTCAGAAGGACCCTACTGGTTCCTAATCTGGGTCAGATTTACAAAAGGGGGAAAGCCGACATGATTTATGACCTAGCTTGACTAGTCTGATAATCCCGCTAATCTGAGAGTCGGCTGTCTGGAACAGTCGCTTGTTTTGGTCTACTCTTATGACCGCGCTAATCGCTACCTCTGACCTCCTTACTTTCACATTCCACAAATCCACATGTATCTTCCATTTTCACACGGTATCCATCTTCCCCGTTATCACACTATCTGGTCACGACATACCCCCCTCTTTAAGTGCACGTCCTCGGGCACCATACTAATGATGTTGATACGTCGCTGAAGTTGTCGGTGTAGGATCCGGCATCAATTCGTTAGATTCTTTGGTGTCGTCCGGTCGATTGGATAACCGAGAAGCGTACCAGCAATTACGCGCCCGTATAAGTCCAACAACCAATATCACGAAGAGTAGGGTAATCAACACCGTGATACCCATTCGTGACCATTCCGGAAGTCCTGCGTCGGTATTCTGCTGTCTCAATATTGGCTGCAGCTGATCAATGTAGTTGTTGAGGGATAAAGGCTCCAATCTATTACTGCTGGGTAGTGTGATATTAGTAACATTCATGAGAAATCTATGTTCCCATGTTGTGAAGGGGAGAGGTAATGAGAAAGGGTATGGCTTGATATTTAAAGGTATCATTGTTACATGTGATATTATAACTGGAAGTGAGAATGTATCGCTATGGATACTACAATCATGACCAACTTCTAATATTCCAGTGCCATTTAATATATGCCTGGATTTCGGAACAGTTTGGTTGACACAATTCAAAGTAATGTCTATTTGATTACTGGTTGCATAAATCCATCCTTGCAAATTTTTGATAAAGATGGGGGAAAACTCCTTATCAATTTGTGTTTTGCACTGTTTAGATACAGATTGTTTTTCAAAAAACAATGCTAATTCACAGCAATCAATATTTCTATTATAAATTGGTCCCATTGGTGGACAAATCAATAAATTTTCATATTTCCTACATACATTAAAATCATTCATAAAAATATAATGAGTTCTAGACTCACTAATAACTAAATAATGTTTTGATGTATAATGTAACATGAAAGCATTAGTATGTGGAATAGGATATGGTAAAGAATCCATTTTTAAGACATCAAAAGTGTCTGTGGGATCACCTCTGAGGGGAATAAGCAAGTAGAAACTCAATCCATCTAATGCAGTCTTTTGAACAACACGAATAGCAGCTCTATGTAAACCTAAAAATTCTGGTTTAGGTGGAAACAACAATCCAATAGTTGTAACAGAAATATCATTCAATAATTTCAATAACATAGTGTTAGTAACAATGTGAGGAGAAACATGGGTTTCCATCATGGTTTGTAACCCAATTCTTAAATTGATATGATCCGCAGAGATAAACTTAGAGCTAATTGTACATGCAAAAGGGTTTCTAACATGAACAACTTTTGATTTGTTTCAGTTATTTCATCATTTAATTTATTAAATATTTTTTCAGTCATTTTCGTAGCCGTTTCCAGCTTATCTAATGCTTAGTGTACATTTGTTAAATCACCTAGAGTAACATTCAAGATATGAGAATGTACATTGAGAACTTTCCTTTCTTCTTCCGTAAATTGATTAAGAGATTGCAATTTCTCGTGAATGTGATCTATTTGGTCTTGTGTTGATTGATTGATTGGTGACAATAGATCATGGTGCCGCAACATCGAGGTCATTTGGCACCGTACTTAAAAAACTAAAAATTAAAAAGCTACATAAATACTACTTAAAAAGAAAAATAAATCTACAGGAGGTGGAGAAAGCCACTTTCCTGTAGGAATTTTAATACTTCATGTCCCTGGGAGAGTGCCTCCTCCCCCAGCACCAGAGAGAGAGAGAAACTCCCATCTCTGCTCCGACACTGGGCGAGGTACTGCTCTCGCAGTTCCCTCAGACTGGGGCACTCGACCAGCAAGTGCCGCACAGTCAGGGGAACTAAGCAATCATCACAATAGGGCTCAACTCCCCGGGACATGAGGAAACCATGGGTGAGGCGGGTATGGCCCGTCCGTAGACGGGCCAATGCTGTCTCACGGCAGCGGCCTCGGACGTGCGCATAAGACCAGGGGCTCACAGCCCTTGCGGTAATTGCACCCATCTTGGAGGTAGCTCTATTGGCATTCCATCTCTCTTGCCAAACTAGAACAATAGCAGCTCGAATTGTGGGAAACAGGTCTCTGTGAGGGACGGGGCAGGTAGTGACTTGACGTGAGGCGCCAGTCTTGTGTTGCTGTACCAAAAAGAGTATTTGCAATTGATCTTACAAAATTAATAGCACCCCTAGTATGTCTATTTTTCCCGGAATCATTTAAGTTATAACCCAATATAAGAATTAGAAAATCATTCATGGCAAAATATAATTCTTTGAATTTTGATTCAAACTCAAAAACATGTCTCAGAATAAAATCACTCATGAAATTATTATCTTGATAGAGTAAAACTTTATCCAGATTGCGAATAATATCTGTTGTAAGGTTTTCAGCTCTTCTGCAGGTTCAGTGATATCATCAATCCTTATTTTAAATGGAACAAATTAATTATTTCCGGTCAGAATTAACTTGAACTCAGGCGTGAAGCTCATGCCTGGCCGAATAGTTGATTCTTGTAGGGCACTTATGGAGTATATGACTCCAAGGCAGAGGTAAATAATCTGGAATAATAATAAATTACTAATATATATTTTTATGTATATTCTATAGGTTTAGACATAATTCGTGGTACGTCATGGACATTTGAAGTTGAGCGTAAATTATACCTATGTTGGGTATGAGGTGCTAGGGCTCTATTTTCCTCTATTGAATTATCTACTGAATTATCATCTGTATCCTCAGAAAAAAATGGGAATGGATCTACGGGTTGAAGGCTTATTCTTGTCTCTCTTGTTTCACCATTGTCATGTACTGGATATGCTCTCTTCACATTAGGATTTAAATGTGGTGTAATATTATCTTGCATAACACGTACTCTATCTGTATGCAATGTCTTTATATTGCCGGATCTAATATTTCTTACTTTCATTACTACATCACTCACTTTATCACACACTCTGAATGGACCATTGTAGGCTGGCTGTAGTTTTGACGGTAACCCTTTTCTTGTTACTTGTTTTACATATACTCTGTCTCCTATTTTAATTACTTTTATCTTTGCTCTCTTATTTTGGTTTTTCTGTAACATTCCTTTAGCTTCCTCTAAATATAGTTGGCATCTAGCATAAACTCTACTAGCTTTAGTGGCCATTTCTTGTTTATAATCATCAATATTATATATTTTTTCTTCTTTCATTATTTCATTAACAAATTCTTTACCTTGGTCTGTGACCAAGGTCTTGGGTACTCCTTTTAATATTTCATTAACAAATTCTTTATCTTGGTCTGTGACCAAGGTCTTAGGAACTCCTTTTAATATTTCATTAACATATTCTTTATCTTGGTCTGTGACCAAGGTCTTAGGAACTCCTAGTTTACATACCACAGATTCAAAAAATACTTTAGCTACTTCTATAGCTGTCTTTGTTTTAATCGGTTCAGCAATCAAATATCTTGTAAGCACATCAATCAATACTAAACAATATTTATAACCTTTTTCTGAATTTCCTATGGGCCCAATTAAATCCATGTGTACACGTTCAAATGGCATATTTACATACCAGACATGCTTTGCAATAATTCTCAACATCCTTTTTCATACCGATCCAGTATGAAAACTTTTGACATCTTGCTAAGGTAACTTGCACACCCCCATGCCCTGCAGAAAGCATAGAGTGTGCTAGTTTCAAAGCTTGATGTTTATAAGAATTAGGCATTACAATCTGTCTGGTCATTTCACCATAATTATTTTTAGCCAATCTATATAAAACATTATTATCCACATTCATTTCTTCTAAATTCAATCTTCCAACTTTCTTTTTATGCTTACTTAATTCTTTTTTTAAAGTGTCGACATCATAATCTTTCTTTAATAATTGTTTCAATAATCCATAATACTCATCTTCATCTTGTAATCTTATTAATTTTTCTAGATCCCATTCGAGATACATATCTGCTTTTTCTTCTGTTATCACATATATATTTTCATCCTCTAGGCTATCTTCTTGAGGCCTTAATCTAGACAAACAGTCAGCTACCTTATTTTCTTTACCGGGGATATATTCCACTTTAATATCAAATTCAGCTACTAATAATTGCCATCTAGCGATTCTACTGTTCGCATTTGAGGTAGTTAATAGCCATACCAGTGGTCGGTGATCAGTGTGAACCATTATAGGATATCCTAGACATAATGTCCTGTTTATTTTCAGACCATACACAATTGCTAGTGCTTCTTTTTCAATAGTACTATAATTAATCTCAGCTTTATTTAATTTTCTGCTGAAAAAAGTGAGTGGTCTCAAATTATCATATTCATCCTTTTGTTGTAGAACACCACCAATTGCAATATTAGAAGCATCCGTGGTGAGATAAAATGGTCTTTCAAAATCAGATATTTGCTCTGACAATACCTTTTTGAGCTTAACAAATGCTTCTTCGGCTTCCTTATTCCATTCTATGGATTTTTTATTATTTTTTCCATTCATGTGACCTTCTGTAAGTTTATTTAGGGAAGCTGCTATTCCAGCATAACCTTGTATAAATTTTCTATAATAATTAGTCATCCCCAAAAATGATTGTAACTCTTTTACTGTTTTGGGAGTGGACATCTTATTTACAGTTTCTATTTTATTTGGCTGAGGTTTTAATCCTTCTGCGGAGATGATATGTCCTAAATATTTTACACTTGACTTAAAGAAAGTGCATTTCTTTAAATTCACCTTTAATTTTGATTCTTGGAGTCTAAGAAATACTCTTTCAAGATTATCTATATTATCCATCAAATCTGTACCTTGAACTAATGTCATCTAAGTACACATATGTATTATGGCCCGTCAAGCCTATTAATACTTGATTTATTATTCTACAGAACGACATTGGGCTATCTTTCAAAACTATTGGCAAAACATTATGTTACTGTCTTCTGTAAGGGGAATTTGATGAAAACCCTGTTTTAAATCCAAACATGAAAATATTTTTTCCTTTCCTAAGTTATGAAGGATATTATTTATGTTAGGTAAGGGGTATGAATCATTCATAACATGAGTATTTAAATTCCTGAAATCTATACAAAGCCTTAATTTACCATCTTTTTTTATTACTGGCAACAAGGGTGACTGAAAAGATGATCTTGAAGGTCTTATTATTCCATGTTTTTCCATTATTTTTATTTGTTTTTTTTACTTTTTCATGGTAACAAAACAGGATATGGCTTTCTAGGCTTAGGGGTTGACTCTAGTTTGATGGTATGATAATAAAATGGAGTAACACTTGCAAGGACTGATGGATATTTCATAATAAGTCCTTTTAGGATCTTAGTTTCATTACTGTTTATAGAATACATGTCATCTATTGTCAGAAAGAGACAATTCTGTTGTTCCTCCTTATTCTTTTCTGTTATGGTATTCACATTATTACACTGATCAACCGGCAAATTTTCTTTATTACATGGCTGAACAAATCCCTAAGTTCTCCTTGGTTCTAATTAAATTTTTTCATTTGTCACATTTATATATTGTATAATGAATCTAGATTTCCTATTTTCTCTATCAGATTCTAATTTCACTATCCCCGGACATAATATGTAAGAATCCAGCGTTTCCTACTACTGGCTCAAAAATAACTGTATCATATTCCACTAAACTTGTTTCAAGTTCTATACAACTTATATTTTCTCCTTCTAACACTGTTGCTTCAGCTACTGAACATTTGAATTCATTATTCTCTATAATCTCCTCTTTCTGTGGCGTTTTATTTTCTTTTGTTATATGCAGTGCATATTCTAACGGTATTTCGACTGTAGTCACATTTTTTCCTTCAATAAAGAGCTTCAGTGGGTTAGTCTGAAATTTTACATCGTACCTTTTCATAAAGTCCCAGCCTAATATCAATAGTGAAGTTAATCCTCTTTCTCGTACCTTTTCATAAAGTCCCAGCCTAATATCAATTGTGAAGTTAATCCTCTTTCTTCACTCTTAATTAATTCATGTATATAATTTCTTCCTCCTATTTCTTTTGATAATCTTGTTTTCCCTGCAGTGGCCATAATATTTCCACTTGCGTTACGGATTGTGGTTAAATCTTGAATTCTTTTAATTTTTCCTAATGATTTAATTAATTCAGCTCCTATTATGGAAATTCCTGCTCCAGTGTCAAATGATGCTAAATGCTCCTTACTATTTCTATCTCCTATTTTCACTTCAATATATATGTGGCCTGATTTTCCATTTACTGCTCCTATAACTACCATGGATGAATCGGCGTTTTTTTTTTTGTAAAGTATGATGATTTGCCTTGTGGTGGATACCATGGCACATTTCTGCATTGTCTGTTAGTGTGCCCTAACATGCCGCAAGAGAAACAAGTGACTGCAGGTCGGCGCCATTGTGGAATTTGAATTTTACAGTACCTAGAAGTATGACCAAATCGATGACATCTGAGACATTCTGAGGCTCGACAGTGTTGTGTGTCGTGATTATTTAACCCACATCTTTGACAATAGGTTTTATTCCTTCCTGTTGTGATCTGATGAACAGGGATTTCATGTGAGGTGATGGAATTTACTGGAATACTTTTACTCATTTCTTTCCTTATAGCAACAAGCTGAAGGCTTGGATGTGAGGCTACGTATTTTAATGCCTTTTTATAGACAGTCAAGGGAATTTTCATATCAGCTTCTGATAAAATGTATGAGAAGTCTTTGGGTAATGCTTTTATAAAAATAGAAACAAACATATCACCATAAACTTCCTTGCCTGTAGGCTTAAGTGATTCTAACTGTTCAACAATGCCTTCAATTTTGATGTAGAGTTCAGTTAATGTCTCTCTTGTTTTCCGAGTGACAGATGATAATTCATGCATCAGACTAGGAAGAGAACGATCTTCTGGATATATTTCTAAAAATGCTTTTTTTACGTTAGCCCAATCAAGTTTATATTTGGAAGCACAATGATTGATATGCGTGTAAGCACTGTCTAATGTATAATGCTTAGCTAACTCAATACGTCCTTCATCATCCCAATTAGTTCGAGTTCGGTTCTCGATATCAACTATCCAAGAATGAGCACTTGTGATACATTTTAGGTTAGGTGCAGAAGGACTGGATTCACTTCCTCCACAAAAGTATGGTAATCCTATAACTTTGTTAAAATTATTCCTTGCATTATCTGTAATTGCCTCTACAATATTATCCTTACTAAAGCAGGTACTGGTACTGCCAGGTGATTGTACTTGAGCCATTTTGCCTTTAAGATTTTCTTGCAACACAAGATCAAATGTTAATGGGGTTGATTCTCTAAGCCTCAATAATTTCCTAAATCTGCTAGGTTTTAACAATCCTGGATTTAGGCTCCAGTCTCTTCGGAGGCGTGGGTTCGAATCCCACCGCTGCCACCAATTTCGTTGCATGTTATGCAACGTTTCCGTGTTCTGTTAATCAGCATATACTTTGGTCACGGGGTACAGAACACTTTGATTTTTCTATATTTAATCAATCAAGTTGACAATCCTGCTCCAACATTATTTCCTTTATCAATATTTAACATATATAAATGAACAGGCACATTAGATAATCTCTTTAGGAGCTCACAACAATATCTACAATTTGGAGCAACACATAACAATCAAATCCTGGAGCAATTCATAATATTCCTATCTGGAACAATGCATAATATTTGTTCATCACAATCCTACATAAATTAATATCCTTAAAATAAACATCTTACCAGCTGCTAAAAAAGACTACATTAGAATCAGAGTTCTACTCACAATAATATTCAGAATCCCCATTCTGAAGCTGAGGTGGTTGTATCTCCAAGTGGAAAGGCTGAGTGAAGTGATTCTATAGGCCTCTACAGTCTGAATATATACACTCAAACTAGCAGTTACCAATTCTCGCAAGACAACATTTTGGGAGGCCCTAACATATATGCTATTTTTCCTTAGACTTCTGCTTCCTTATATAACTGTGAGTTTTCCCTTAGAGTTCTGCTACTAGATGTTTGGAGGGACCTTTCTCAGAAGGACCCTACTGGTTCCTAATCTGGGTCAGATTTACAAAAGGGGGAAAGCCGACATGATTTATGACCTAGCTTGACTAGTCTGATAATCCCGCTAATCTGAGAGTCGGCTGTCTGGAACAGTCGCTTGTTTTTGTCTACTCTTATGACCGCGCTAATCGCTACCTCTGACCTCCTTACTTTCACATTCCACAAATCCACATGTATCTTCCATTTTCACACGGTATCCATCTTTCCCGTTATCACACTATCTGGTCATGACAGAGTACATGCCACCTGAGGAGATCGCTCTGAGGCGAGCACTCTCTTCCGGGGACGACACCTCCACTAGGAGACTATAGTCAGACCGAGCTTAGACTGCAGGTGGGGAGCGGAAAGAGACGAGAATTACCCTTTTACAGGCCTGCCACGTGTCTTTTAATCCGCATTGTAGAAATGTTTCAATATAAGTAAAACCATGGCAGACATGATCAGGAAATATGCATACATGTTTATTCATAGTATTATAATGTATGTAGAAACAGTAAACTTATAATGGATAAGATATATATAAACATATAAAGAAACGTGGCATACATATTTTACAGTGTTGCTAATAAAAAGCAGTACCTATTAATGAACTTCCCTTTCGTTTTGGGATGGATAAGCAGTTTAACAATTGTATTTAGATGATATCGTGAAGGAAAGTACGATAAAATAAGCTGAAATAAGTAAGAAAAAAAAATACATTGAAATCCTAGTTGTGGAAATACTCTCAGACACGCTCGCGGCCTTGACCTCACCATAGCAGACACAGCAAAAATTCTCGACACATGGCACAGCTGTAAATCGGGTAATCCCCACGATGGTCACACCCTGACTGCAGTCTTAGCTCGGTCTGACTATACCATCCCTTTGGGAGGAGACCTTAGGCTCGCGTCCACAAACTTTAATGAGTGCTCGATGCACGTCAAATATGTCTAGATCCATAACAGACACACCATCAAGAGACTTGATGACAAGGAACTGTTCGTAATATGCCGGCTCGAAAGTACCTGGTAGAGTCTGAATGAGAGGGCCTGAAAAGCCCTTCTGTGCGTTAACGCGTCTTTGTTTTCTAGGCTTATAATTCATTATTTCTCGGTTCGAATCTGTAGAATTCGAAGCGGAGGGGACAGTGGTCCCAGTTGCACCACCCGTGGCCCAGAAAGGTTCAAGGGTGGCGATAAGGGAAGATTGAGAAGAAGAAGCCGGGGACGAGCGGACGTCGGGGAGAGAGCTTGGTCGCGAGTGGTGGTGAAGATGCCATACAATATTAAGATAAACATTCACTTTCCAACCCCCCCACCCACCACGGAGCCCAACAAGGGGGGGATGTATGTTGAGGCACGACGGCTCCCAACAGCCCTAGGGGTAGTGGGGGAAGTAAACGCAGCCACTGCCTGGAGTGAGGTGGCAGCTGCGGGACCGTTGCGGTGCCCACCAGACAGCAGCCGCTTGACCACCATGATGGAAACCTGTGTTTCTCCTCACATTGTTACTAACACTATGTTATTGAAATTATTGGATGATATTTCTGTTACAACTATTGGATTGTTTTTTCCACCAAAACCAGAATTTTTAGGTTTACATAGAGCTGCTATTTGTATTGTTCAAAAGACTGCATTAGATGGATTGAGTTTCCACTTACTTATTCCCCTCAGAGGTGATCCCACAGACACTTTTGATGTCTTAAGAATGGATTCTTTACCATATCCTATTCCACATACTAATGCTTTCCTGTTACATTGTACCCCAAAGCATTATTTAGTTATTAGTGAGTCTAGAACTCATTATTTTTTAATGAATGATTTTAATGTATGTAGGAAATATGAGAATTTATTGATTTGTCCACCAATGGGACCAATTTATAATAGAAATATTGATTGTTGTGAATTAGCATTGTTTCTTGAAAAAAATCTGTATCTAAACGGTGTAAAACACAAATTATTAAGGAGTTTCCACCCATTTTTTCAGAAATTTGTAAGGATGGATTTATGCAACCAGTAATCAAATAGACATTACTTTGAATTGTGTCAACCAAACTGTTCCAAAATCCAGGCATATATTAAATGGCACTGGAATATTAGAAGTTGGTCATGGTTGTAGTATCCATAGCGATACATTCTCACTTCCAGTTATACAATCACATGTAACAATGGAACCCTTAAATATCAAGCCATACCCTTTCTCATTACCTCTTCCCTTCACAACATGGGAACATGAATTTCTCATAAATACCAGTAATATCACACTACCCAGCAGTAACCGATTGGAGCCTTTACCCCTCAACAACTACATTGATCAGCTGCAGCCAATATTGAAACAGCAGAATACCGACGCAGGACTTCCGGAATGGTCACGAATGGGTATCACGGTGTTAATTACCCTACTCTTTGTGATACTGGCTGTTGGACTTATACGGGCGCGTAATTGCTGGTTCGCTTCTCGGTTATCCAATCGACCGGACGACACCCAAGAGTCTCACGAATTGATGCCGGATCCTCCACCGTCAACTTCAGCGACGTGTCAACATCATTAGTATGGTGCCCGAGGATGTGCACTCGAAGAGGGGGGTATGTCGTGACCAGATAGTGTGATAACAGGGAAGATGGATACTGTGTGAAGGTGGAAGATACATGTGGATTTGTGGAATGTGAAAGTAAGGAAGCCAGAAGTAGCGATAGCGCGGTCATAAGGGTAGACCGAACCAGGTGACTTTGCCTCTGTAAATACGGTAGCAGAAACCTTTCCAAACAGCCGATCCTCAGATGACCAGGCAAACTAAAGGACAGATTAGGGAGATTATCAGACTGCAGTCGAGCTAGGTCATAAACACAAGGCGGCTTCTTTTGTAAACCTGACTCAGATTAGAAAACCAGTAAGGTAATCTCGGGACCGTACACAAAGGCCCCTCCAAACATCATTTTGCAGAATTCTAAGGGAAAACTCACCTTTATATAAGGAAGTAGAAGTCTAAGGGAAAATAACATATATGTTGGGGCCTCCCAAAATGTTGTCTTGGGAGAATTGGTAACTGCTAGTTTGAGTGTACATATTCAGATTGTAGCGGCCTATAAAATCACTTCACTCAGACTTCTACTCAGAAGTACAACCAACTCAGCTCAGAATGGAGATTCTGAATAGTGGGGTAAGTGGAAGCTCTGTTATAATGCAGTCAATTTAGCAGCTGATAGGATGTTATTTTAAGGATATTTATTTATGTAGGATTGTGATGTACGAATATTATACATTGTTCCAGTATATGAATATTATGAATTGCTCCAGAATTTGAATATTATGTGTTGCTCCAAATTATGGATATTGTTGTGAGCTCTTAAAGATATTATCTAATATGCCTGTTTATTTGCATACGTTAAATATTGTTGAAGGAAATAATGTTTGGAGCTGGATTGTCAACTTGATTGATTAAATATAGAAAAATCAAAAGTATTTTGTACCCCATGACCAAAGTATATGCTGATTAACAGAACACGGAAACGTTGCAATAACGTGCAACGAAAGCAATGGCAAATTTTTCTTCAGATAACTGACGTGCCTTGGCATGAACTGGTGCTTTATCTCCTGTGTCGATGCGATGCACAACCTTGGCTTTAGCTGTGTTTCCTGGTAGTTGCTGTGGCAAAGTCAAGGCAGGTAAATTTTGAAAGAAATGTTGAATTTCAGGTGATAGACCTTCAGGAAAGCCAACTACCACATGTAAGGCATCATATTCAGTCTTGCAAGCATTGACAGAAAAGTTGGTAGTGTTGTCAATAACTTTTTGCTTTCCACAATCAATGATTAAATTATGATGTGACAAGAAATCTAAACCAAGAGGAGCATGTATTGTATCAGCCACAATCATTGTCCACTCGTGCACTGCGTAACTGAGGGATGGATATGTCTACTACAGTGGCGTATGGTGGTTTCTGTCACTGGGTGTGCTGAACAGTGATTCTGTCCATAACTAACATATACCTAATTACTGGTGTGTGTGTGTGTGTGTGTGTGTGTGTGTGTGTGTGTGTGTGTGTATGTGTGTGTGTGTGTGTGTGTGTGTGTGTGTGTGTGTGTGTGTGTGTGTGTGTGTGTGTATGTGTGTGTGTGTGTGTGTGTGTGTGTGTGTGTGTGTGTGTGTGTGTGTGTGTGTGTGTATGTGTGTGTGTGTGTGTGTGTGTGTAATTACAATTTTATAATTATTCATACTGTTAGTTGGAAAATAAAGCAAATTTTATGTGTAAATTTAGAATAATTAAATTTATTAATTTTGATTAGCTAAGCTTACCACCTAAATTACACAGTAGAATGGTTGAGTGGTTGACATACTTGATTACTTATAATTCAACTCTATTCTTCGTGTTTTTTTATATAAACTTGTTCATGACTTCATCATAGAAAGAGCCTCTTTGTTTAACTTCAGTCAGTAAGTTTTTTTTAATGGAGAGCAAACTGAGGACACTCAGCCTCAGTTGACTTTGTGTTCCACGGTAACATGAATTTATTCTTTTTAGAGCAGAAAACGAGTGCTCTGCTGAAGCTGTGTTGCTTGGTATGGTTAAGATTAATTCAGCCAACCGGATGCTTCTTGGAAACCAGAATTAAGTCCGTTTTTCACCATGAATTCCACTAATTCATGCATATTTTTGTCTGCAAACTCAGGAGATGAATATAGTACAGCAAGTTCATTCTTCAAGCGAATGTAGTCAAAGAGAGAGGCATAGAAATCCTTTAGCTTGGTTAATAAGTGATCAGGGAACTGTCTCTGGTACACTTCATATTTCTCATGCTAAAGAAGTTGGAAAAACTCAAGCTTTGAAAGGGAAGAGTACCTGGTCTTAATTTGCATGCATACACTTTCTACTATATTCTGATAGTGTTAGATAAGAATTTTTTTCATTCTCATCAACCATTACACTAACCCTTTTAGGTCTTTGGGAAATTTGGTCATCATAATTGCTACTAGAGACAACAGAAGTCCATAAGTTTTCAAATTCGTGTTACTTGTCATGCATAAGTTTTTGCGAAACCTCATTTATTTTCTTACAGCAGTACAGGACATCAAACACTTTGCTTTGTAGCACATTGTACAACACATCGGTATATCCAAATAATTTAGAAAATATTTCAAGCAGAACAATTGTTTGAAAATCTTGCAGAAAACTCTTAAATTCTTGTGCTCTCACAACAGTGTCATTGTCCCAATCTGTAGAGCTTTCAATAATGTGCTGGAAAAACTCTACTAGTTGTGGTCTGCATTCCTGAACTGTGTTGCTTAAACGAGAGGTAAAATTCCATCTGGTGGGTGCAACAGTGGGCAATTTCCTTGCAACAAATTCCTGTAGAGCATACACTCGCTTAGAAGACTTAGAAAAAAATGCTGCTAGACCACCCAGAGTTTGAAAAAAATATTCTACACTGCTTAATACTAGAAAGACCTTGCTGAAGAACTAAATTTAATATATGAGCATAGCAGTGTGTAAAAATAGCAAGGGGATACTCATCTAAAACTTTTTTCTGCAGTCCATTAACATGCCCACTCATCACACTCGCCCCATCATATGTCTGGCCAACCAGTTTGTCTTTAATCTGAAATTCTTCTACTATCTTCACAACATGCCTGAACAGTCCATCAGCAGTACGGTCATCACTTACATCACAAAAAGCAACAAACCTCTCACAACTACTGTCAATTAGCTAGAAGTCAAGGGAAATGCACGTGCTCCCTCGATACTGGCGTCAATGAAACTGAGTTAGTATAACTTGGCAACTCAACTTACTTCCGTTGTTTCATCGGTAAGAGAGTCCATGACTTAGGTTGCACTCAATCTTTATTTCTGATTGAGTGACTTAATAACATTTGGTTTCATAATAAATACTATATTATAATTCCTGCAAGTCTTAATTATGCCCATATAATGAATGGCAAAGACACTTTATACCTTCTAGCCAATATAAAATTTCAGCAGCAAAAACGAACGCAAGCAGTGTGCATTTGTAGAGCCGCACACCCAGCTCCATATTTTCAAGTCTGCCCTCCCACTCCACCGTACGCGCTATGCTACATAATGATACAATTGATTATTGGGTGTGCAGTGCTTCTACAGAACACCTATAGTGCAAAATATTATAACAGGGCTAAAAACAATAAGAAAAATATCGTTTCCCACTTACTGCTGAATTTATTTATAACTATCATGCATTTCTCTATCTGGCTGAGGGTGTGCGGCGCACACCTAGCACACCCTGAATATACGCCCTTGGCTGTAGCTGACGCTGCCCGAGCCCTAAAAATCAGCAATGCAGTCCGTTGTGAGCCTGACCTTCGTGTCCCAGATTATATCCCTCCTCCTCCTTGGGCCACCAAGACCTTCACCATCCACTTTTCGCCTCACACACGACCTAATTCAAGGCTGTCTATCTTCCTCCGACAAGAAAGTGTTTCTGCCATCGCCTCCTTTTCCTCCGCTGATGCTCTCCACTATTTTACAGATGGATTTGCCAAAGAAGATGGCACAGCAGGAGCTGCCTTTGTCACACTGTCAAATAACACTACTGCCTTTCAAGCCGAACTGATTGCACTCCCTATTTCACTACAATACGCCTGCAATCTTCAACCCATTTCCATCCACATCTTCTCAGACTCCCTTTCTGCTCTACACGCCATTCAACATGACTCTCCTACTGATAATGTCCTCCTCATCTCCATTCACCATCACCTCCTAACACTCTATCGCTCCAACACCGATATTGGCTTCCATTGGGTTCCCGGGACATGTTGGTCTCAACGACAATGAGCGAGCTGACACAACAGCGCGCCTAGCTAGTGAGGAACCATTCGTCACTTTTCATGTCCCTCTTAGCTATTCCAGCATTAAGGGAGTGGTCAACAGGGCAGCCATCACTCAAACTGCATATCTCCTGGAAAATTTTGTCATCCAGGGCTCCCGGTCAGCGGCCTGGTACTACGTGACTGCAACCAAGAGAACACCGCTCCAGGTTCCACCTAAAACATCCCAAGAAACGGTATCCCACCTCATCCGCCTAAGACTTGGTTACCTCTGCTGGACACAGATAGCAAACACAGACCCCGACCCTTGCCCACACTGCCTCACAGTCCATGATGACCCACTAGTGCACTATGTCCTTCACTGCCCAAGTACCTGCGGACTGCGTTTCCAGGTTGCCGAGTCCCCTGATCCTGAGTACGAGCAGGCTGCACAAGTGGTCGCCTCTTCACCCCTTGCAACGCTGCTCCACATCTGCACAAGCTACCCTCCACCTCGGTAGAAACCCAGACCATAATGTATATATACTGACGGGCTCTTAGTTAGCCCGTGCTCTTCCTTCACGGAGGAGCGATAGGGAAGCCAGTGATCTCACGCATGCGCACCTCCCACCTGATCACTCTATCCTAACAGGACGCCTCATAACGTGTTCATTAAGGACACCAGGGCCCGTATCAATAAACATTCCTAGGAGTTGCTCGTAAGAGTAAGAGGCGGTGGCCTAGTGACTAGCGGTCGGGCATACCAGCTCAGGGTCCCGCGTTCGCGCCCCGGCACGTGCTGGCTACTTTTCTTTGCTACTACCGCCAAGTGGCTTAAGATCACCCACATACTGCCATAACACTATCCTCGACGGGACTGCAATGCCATATGCGCGAGGAGCTTCTGCTGGCAGCATAAGCCTCTCAATAAGAAACGAGGCGTCACTTAAGAAATGTAACCCGCGCTACTAACGAGCGGAGGCCAACCATCTAAGGCCTTCATGAAGCCTACCGGCGCCACGGGTAAAAGATAAAAAAAAAAAAAAGGTCTTATGTCCTAGGAGTTCTTCGTAGGAGTACTCCTAGGATGAGCTTTTGCTCTGCGAGTAAAAGCAACTCCTAGGAGTAGAAATGTCGCTGAATGTAGCTACTTTTAAAAATTTAGCGACTTTTTTTTTGTATATCCATTTTTCTAGTAGTTTCCTTTACTTTTACATCATAAATATTTTCCATTGAATCTACGAAGTTTTCAGCATTCTTAGGCGCGTTTTCGATAAATTAGAGTATGTAAACAAATGTAATCACCCGGCCGTCATCTCTGCCATCAAGACCAAGAAGATCTTCTTGTTCCTATACCTCCCAATGATGTTCTGTGTTTTTCCACTTTGCTAAGGTAGGTGTAGCTGTCTATCATCTCAAGTATGTTGTTCCCCAGGACCCATTGGTTTTCTTCCTGCTCACCAAATTCCATCACCTTACATTTCCTGGTACTGTATTTAATGTTCAACTCCTTCCCGAAGGTGTCAGCAATTCTTAACAGTTTTTCCATTTCTTCCTTGCTTTCTGTCATGAGCACATCAGCAGCATATGCTAGGCATCCTAACCTCTTGTATCCAACCTGATTTCCTGATTTTCCAAATCTTGTTATAAGTTATTCTAAGTAAAGGTTGAACATTGTTGGGCCACAGCAAATTTGTCGTGCCTGCAAGGGTTGCACAACTCTTTCACTCTCTATCTAAATTAATGCGTAGGGCTCAAGAGAGCTCAATATATTCCTCCACTTACTTTGGTACCCCATAGGAGACTGTTAAGTAAAGTCAAGGCTCATGGCATAGGTGGGAAGTTACTAGAGTGGATTAGGGGATGGCTTACTAGTAGGGAACAGAGGGTACAGATTAATGGGAAGAAATCAGAATGGGGTAATGTCACTAGTGGGGTACCACAAGGATCAGTACTAGGACCATTGTTATTCATAATCTATATAAATGACTTAGAGACAGGAATAAACAGTGATATCAGTAAATTTGCCGATGACACAAAAATAGGAAGACCGGTAAAGAATTTAGATGATGCTAGGATGCTGCAGGATGACTTAAATAGGCTGTACGAGTGGTCAGAGAAATGGCAGATGCAGTTTAATGTTAACAAGTGTAGCATTATGAGTGTAGGTAAAGGTAATAGGTCTGTAGACTACACATTAAATGACAATACCTTAGGAAAGTCATATAGTGTGAGGGACTTAGGAGTTCAAATAAGCAGTGACTTGCGCCCCAGGGAACAGTGTATTATAGCTAGAAATAGAGCCAACAAGATAATGGGATTTATTAGTAGGTGTGTGACAAATAGGAGTTCTGAGGTCATTCTGAGGTTGTATTTAGCGCTAGTAAGACCCCACTTAGATTATGCAGCTCAGTTTTGGTCCCCTTATTATAGGAAAGATATAGGCTCCTTGGAGGCAGTCCAGAGAAGAATGACCAAGATGATTCAGGGGCTGAGAAATTTACCCTACAAAGATAGGTTAAAACGTCTTAATCTCCACTCCCTAGAGAGAAGGAGGGCAAGAGGTGATTTGATTGAGGTTTTCAAATGGGTAAAAGGAATTAATAAGGGTAACATTGATCAGGTTTTAGAATTTAGTAGTCAGGATAGAACACGTGGAAATGGGTACAAGCTAGAAAAACTTAGATTCAGGACAGACATAGGTAGATATTGGTTCACTAACAGAGTGGTGAACGATTGGAATAGGCTGGGTAGACACGTAGTAAGTGCTGAGTCAATAGATAGCTTTAAAAGACGGTTGGATCAGAGTATGGATAGGAATGACAGGTGGGATGGCTAAATATTGGATTATTCCAAGGGTGGGGGGCAAGGAGCTGCCTCGTGTAGGTCATTAACTGGCCTCTTGCAGTCTCCTCATTTCTTATGTTCTTATGTTCTTATGTCCCGACGAGGTGTGGTTGGTAGCACTGCAAGGTTGGCAGTGTCTGGCAACTCCTAACAGCTGGCTGGCGGTCGGGACGTATTCATTTAACCAGTGCCGGAATATTATATCCTTGCTTGCTGACCTATCTTCTGATTCCGTATCTTCGTCCACGCCTGGGCCCACAAACCTATTATAACAGGTACAGTAATAGTTAATTATTTACTCAGTTATTAGTATAAGTTGTTTGTTTTTATATTTTAATAATCACCCAAACAGCCAATATTTACAATTACACCAACATCACAAAGGTTGATGAAAATTGTACTTTTCGTTGTGTTTTAGGTAAAATTACAGTATTTCACCCGTCTGACGTAACCTAACCAAACTCATCTAACACAACTTAGCCATACTACATAAAGTTAACCTAACCTAAACCTAACCCTTACCATACTAAAAATATGTAAATTGAATTTGTCATGTTATCTTTGCAGGGTACCAGTTGACACAAGACGGATACCCAGTAGTAAACACAAAATTAACGAAAATTACCACCATCGCTTGATATGTGTAAGGAAATGCTGAAACCAACGTGACATATTGGTTATAATAGTTAAATGGTATTATATACTTACATTGAGATGCTGAGTCATCATTGTTAATGAAAGGTTTGATGAACCCTCGTGAGAAAGACGAGTGAAATTGTAAGTTTAGTATAGATTGTAGCGGCAAGGAGAAGGAAGTTACTGTAGCTACTTACTATTACCAAAGTAAATAGAGGAATATATTGAGCTCTCTTAAACCCTCCACCCATTAATTTAGATAGAGAGTGAAAGAGTTGTGCAACCTTGCAGACACGCCACATTTGTTGTGGCCCAACAGTGTTCAACCTTTATAGAAGAACTTATAAAAAAATTTAGAAAAGCAGGAAATTGAGTAGCCTAAAGGTTGGATACAAGAGGTTCGGATGACTAGCATATGCTGATGATGTGCTCATGACAGAAAGCAAAGAAGAAATGGAAAAACTGTTAAGAATTGCTGACACCTTCGGGAAGGAGTTGAACATTAAATACAGTACCAGAAAATGTAAGGTGAAGGAGTTTGGTGAGAAAGAAGAAAAGCAATGGGTCCTGGGGAACATAGGTACTAGAAATGATAAACAGCTACACCTACTTAGGTTTAGAGGTCAACAAGAAAGGAATAGGAAGAGAATAAATTAAGGGAAAGCAAGTTGGATGACAGGCATGGTTGAATGGTGGAATACGAACAATAAACATGTATGAGGCAAGCAGGAGCTTGTGGAAGGGTATGGCTGTTCCCCATTGCCTGTATGGGTCTAAGATAACCACCTACAGAGAAACAGACCTTAGCAAAGTGGAATAACACATAACATCATTGGGAGATATAGGAATTAGGAATAAGATCTTGCTATGCAGCTCTTGATGGCAGAGGTGACGGTTGGGTGATAAAATTTGTTTACATTCTCTAATTTATCGAAAACGCGGCCAAGAATGCTGAAAGCTTCATAGATTCAAAGGAAAATATTTATGACGTCGGGAAAGTAAAGGAAACTTCTACAAAAATGGATATCTATAATAAAAAAGTTGCAAAACTTTGAAAAGTAGCTACATTCAGTGACATTTCTACTCCTACGAGTTGCTTTTACTCGCAGACCAAAAGTTCATTCTAGGAGTACTCCTACGAGGAACTCCTAGGACCTAAGATCAATCTTACGAGTAATTCTTAGGAATGTTTATTAATACGGGCCCAGGGCGTCACACAGGTGGGTCAACGCTAGCGCCACCTCCCTGTAGAGTCATTAAGTACAGATAAATACAGGTAGAGGTAGTCCGAATGGCAACACTTGTGATGCGACCCTTCTTCATCCTTCCACTGCAATAAAAAAAAAAAAAAAAAAAAAAAAAAAAATTATAAGTAAGAGCAAATCAAGATACTCCACTTCACTCATACAAACGTTATGAAGGGAGAAGGAATAAAGGTTGTCTGAGACCCATTCACATTCAACAACGGAATATTGAATACCTGGTTACTCACCTTCCCTCTGATGCATCAACAGGCGGAGACGGTTCAAACACCTGACTACATAATCATCTCCTCACTTTTCCGGCCTTTCGTTACCATCTTTGGGTACATTTGTTCTGTCAAAGTGCGACGGAGAAAGATAAACAACGTGTGGTGAACAAGAAGAAAGTTGAGCTGTGAGACGTGTGGGGAAGCGAGTTAGAACAGGTGAGTCAGCAGGCAGGAAGGACTCGTGTGAACGTGAGGCAGAGCTAGAGGACAGGGTGAGGCCTTGGGGAGGGCAGAATGAGGAATGCATTGCCTTCGTTATATATAATAAGCTTGTGCTGGTATAATATTTTTTTTAGTTGGGGTGCGACGTAAGGCTTTGATGCTGGCTACCAGTTGGGAGATGATGGTGTTACATTCATGATAGCCAGTAGTGGCTTTAGAAGCAGGATCATGGTTCTCTAAAACTAACGTACACCCTCCACACATTCATTTTGTGGGAGGTATAATAGGGCATAGATCCGCATGAAGGGATATACTCACAGATACTCACAAAAGACTCCTGGAAGAGGTTATTAAACCTGTGACTCCAGCTCTGAATCACTAACACTGTATTCTGTGGTCGACATGTCTATCCTGTACCTTATCTTCCTTAGCCATGCAAACAAAAAATTTACATCTTCATCATAATGGGGTCTGTTTAAGAAATAATATGGCGTCTGCACCTCGTCCAACTCCAAGTAGGGTCATAGAGAACATTTGATATCTTCTTAAATAACCTAACCTAACCTAATCTAAATTAACCAAACCTTAACCTACATTGACAAATAACAGAACCTTGTTCAAACCAAACTAAACTTTACTTTTCGAAGAGAAGGTCTCACAGAAAACATTGAATATCTCACAAACTAAGAATTTGATATGGAAATGTAATTAAGAAAAGCTTCTTAAAATGCATCAGGTAATGCAACAATATAACCCTGAATTCTCTAGAGCGTTCTGGTGAAGATGTAAAATAATACCAAAAACATATATATATATATATATATATATATATATATATATATATATATATATATATATATATATATACATATATATATATATATATATATATATATATATATATATATATATATATATACATATATATATATATATATATATATATATATATATATATACATATATATATATATATATATATATATATATATATATATATATACATATATATATATATATATATATATATATATATATATATATATACATATATATATATATATATATATATATATATATATATATACATATATATATATATATATATATATATATATATATATATATATATATTGTATTTTACTTCTTTGCAATAGTACTCTAGAGAATTTAGTAATTTTTTTTCCATTACATGATATATTCTGAGAAAGTTTTACTCACTACATTTCTGTCGCTAATCCCTAATTTCGGAGATATTGGATGTTTTCTAAGAGCACAAATTGGAGGTTGGGGCAGGTGTACACGGCATTTTCTTCCCTAGCTTCTATCCCAGGAAGATGTAAAAATTTATGTGGAGTGTTGTACAATAAGTTTGGTCAAACTAAAAGAAGAGAAAAAAAATTGATAAAACAGACTCACAGAGATGAGCTACTGGCCGTCGTGAGGTTACGAGGGCAGGCTGGATGCATCATTCCGTAATTTTACCACATTTTTTATATCGTATTTGTGCAATTTCTTTGACATTATGACTAGCATTATGTAGTGTATTTGAAGATAAGTATTACATTGGTGAAACGTTAACACAACTGAACTTTATTGCTTTACGTACAGGTGGAGGACTTGATGACTGAAGTTAGCTCCAATCTGCCAGACAATTCTCACCATCTTCATCACCACCGCCTTTTCCACCTACATCGACAGTAACATCACTGCTGCCACCATGATGAAGAATTGCTGGTCACCGTGGTATTATTATGACAACACGGAGTCGGGGAGCAAAGCGTGTGCTGCCACCACAATCTTCTTCAGCACCTTCTCTATTATCTATATCAGCCATTGCCTCAATGGCGGAGACTCCTCTCAGTTCTTCCTGCCTCTTTTTGAAACTGATGTTAACACAAGTGAGTAGATATCAATGTACTATATATTCCTTTAATGGTTTCTTGTATATGTTACGTTTTCACATTCTTGAACGAGTATCCATTTTTTTTTCAAGCAATAATCAGGAAATGTTTCATCTTGAAATTCTTGAAAAACAGAAACAGTCACTTTTATTAATGAAATGCTGTCATCTAAAGTTACTTTAAAAGTAGATAAAGTTACCTATCTATATACCTGGCTTGTATCCCCACTAAAAAGGGGTAGCCAAGACAAGCCACTAGGGTTCTGGAGACATTACTCTCCCCTCCCCTTCTGTGCCTTGTTTTTTCGTAGGATAGAATACAGAGGAGGGTTTTCCAGAACCCTCGCTCCATCTCCTTTAGTTGCCTTTCACCACCCGCAGGAAATATGGTGGTGGCTCACAGGTATCTACTTCATGACATATGTAAAATTGTTATTACCATTCATTTGAACACATGAGTGATAGTTGTCTGAATTACAACATTTGTGTATCTACACGGATTATTAAAAAAAAAAAAAAAAAAGCTGCTAATTTGTGTGCTTATGATTGATTGGCCTTTCTTTCTAAGTTAGTTATATTCACTTACCATGCCTGTTTCTGTATTTTTAACAATATTTCTAAACTAGTATTATTTACTTAACATGTGTTTCTTTTTATAACTAATATTTGTAAGTTAGTCTTATTTACTGAACTGTTTTTGAGCTATCATAATCTATGTATTATTCGTATGTACAGTGTATATGCGAATAGAGAGTTAGGATAATGTTTACAAGGTAGGCAATTTTTAAACATGCAATGATAGTTCTACCTCATTGTTCCTTTTCACAGCCATGAAAGGTGCTGGAGGATTCATGATTGTGTTCTACCTGGGTTACATTGTGGTGTCTATGTTGATGGTTGAGGGTGTCAGGAGGGAGCACCGTGGTCTCATCCTGCCATGGCTTACACAGAACCTTCTCTACGTACTCATGATCATTGCCTTTGCCCTGTGGTTACAGGCATCATACTACCATTATGTGAGTATTTTATGCTTCCATTTAGTGGGACAGTTTTATTAACATCTTATTTCACATCAGCTAGAACTCTTTTGAGGAGAGACAAAGAGAGGTATGTCAGGAGTTTCTCAGAGGATGTTGAGGGTCATTTAGATGTTAATGACCTCTGATCTGCCTATCGATCCCTGGTATTGACGAATTAACTAACTAACTAGCTCTTTGTTTATATGATGAATGGATGACTCAAAGTACAATATAGGCAATATTTGAAGACCTGAAATGATTTTTGGATGTGCCTCTGTTTTACAACCTTTGCTCTGAACCAATCAGCAGCAAAGGGCTGGCAGGCTTAGAGTAGCTCATCTCTAAACGGGGAAGAGGAGGAATTTTTTTTTGTCAACTTACTGTGGGGTGAGTATAACTATCGTTCTTTTTTTTCAGCTTCATTTCATATCAGTAAATATAAGAGTGTTTCTTTTTTTGCCAGCTGTTGTCAGTGTTATGGACATGCATCTACCTGCTCTTTGCTGCAGCTCACGTGAGTAAAGTGATGCTTTATGTTAGAGAATGAGTGATAGTTTTCTGTCATTTAGTTGCTTTACCTATGGTTAACTGTTACACACATGACTTAATTATGAAATGCTATACTTTAACTAAAACCACCCAAATGTAGCACATCATCTACCAACAGGTATACATGTACCGGTGTGTCAAGAGCCAGTATGAGGTGATTAAGTACGCACAGGCTCCAAACATTGTGCAGCTGTACTGATCAGTACCCACCATCATCATTGTTGCCACCTCTTGCCCAATCCATCATTGCTGACCATCATAATCAAGGCTGAGCAGGAGCTTCATTGACTGGCCCACATACATAAATCCTATGTTTTGTTTTTTAAAGTGCTAAAACAGCATTATAGCCAGTTACATAGCCAACTTTCAGTGTACAAATGTGTGTGAAACTTGATAACTGCACAATTGAACTATTGTATTTTTAAGTTCAAATGAATGCGTTGTTATTTTCTAGTGGCATTTCCTTTCTTTTAGTATGTCATAGTTTCTAAACTAAGATGCTTGACCTGCACATGGGAAACCATAAAAAAAAAGTTGTGTTCATTTTATCAGAACCACAAGATTAAAGTAGCATGTGCTTGATGAGATAGCCAAGTGAAATTCCAAGTAGGAATTGCAGAACGCAGGTTTTCTGAGAACACGATTATATATCCTTTTTCATGGAAGATTGTGTTAATTTTTTTTAATGTACATTTTAAATGCCACAGGCAAAGGGTTTCAATTGTATAATAATTTCTCCCAATTTATCCTAAATTTTTTTTTCTTATCTTCATAGGAAGTAAAAAACAAAACCAGCTTTCTTGTACAATTTTTTGTGTGTGTTTAAGACATATTCTAAATATGCATTGCTTATGATTTAAGTTTGTAGGTTACATGTGTTTACATTGAAATAATGTTTCTGAGATAGATGAGGGCATTTCACAAAACTATGTACTTAAGGAAGTGAATATGAAAGGTCAAAAACTTTCCATGGAAAGAATTGAAAGAATACTTAAGTAATAAGTGAAATATGTTGTACAGCACATGGGAACTTCTTATGTGTTCTATGTGTGTGCATTGACAACAAATTGAAGTTATGAAATCAACATTGCAATCACTAAGTGATAAATATATTCCGTCCACTATAGCTGATAAATATATTCTGTCCACTATAGCTGATAAATACATTCCGTCCACTATAGCCACTATGGCAAATCATGATAGCTATGCTTTCCCAGCATCCACAACAATTTTGCCACTTTCTGGTACAGTTCACACAAAAAGACTTTAGTAAGAGTTGTGCAACAGTCCTTGAATTAATTTTTGCTTTCATTAGAGGTATACAAAATGTTTGAGTCAAAACCTAGAATTCAAAGTTTACTTTAAATTGCAGGATTAAGTGAAAGTGTAGTTCCATAGTGTACATATTCCAGTATTTGCATCTTGTGTGAATCAATCATGATGCCTATAGTGTTTTACAAATATTGTTGTAATATATGTTTTATTATTTTTATTGATTTTGTTTCTCCTTACTGGGGATGATCGTAATTATTCTATTTCTTGTTTATCATCAACATCATCATCATCAGTATAGGTATATATACCTATCTATAGTATTTTCACTGGTCACTTCTAGACCAATTTCCTTTTAGTGACCATTTTCCTATTTTACTCACTCCCACCTCTTACGTTCCAACCCCTAATCCCTCGTTGGTGTTTTAAAAGAGCTTACTAGCATTCTTTCACCTCACTTTGAAATCTTCCCTTACCTCCATTATATTTCTCTACCACTACAGACATGCTAAAGTGCTGCATTTAGTTATATTCCCTGTATCTTTTTACATCCAAGTGTGTTCCTCGGTGGAACTTAGACTGCACCAGAGCTTTACGTGTAAAGCGTGCTGCCTGGTGTAGTTTTCGTTGCAAACACAACACACCTGGACACCTCTCAGTTTTTACTTTTTTTCAAAAGATCTGCTGTTTTCAGAAATAAAAAATAAACATCTCAAAAAACCTAAGCTGGCACAGTTATGTCTCCTCTTTAACATCAAGCTCATCCCTTTCAGTTATATGGAGATGAATACATAAAATCTGGTAAACATCCACCCTCTTCTACATATAAATGATCGATCCACTACTGGTAGCTAGGTAGCTGGTAGCTAGGCTCATTCTTTAGCAAAATCAGTAGTGGATCTCATCTCCCTCCACAGTTCACTAATATTAAATTGATGGCTGAATAAAATCCTATCACCTCTTTATCATCCACAGTGTCTTATAATGCTCCTTTTTCCTCCATTGAATTAACATTAGCTTTCAAGTCCTGCCATAATACCTGTGAAGGTCTTGTTGGTATCCATAACCTTATGCTTAAACACCTACCACCATTATTCTTAGCTTTCCTACTAGCAATTTTTAATAGAATCTGGATGAAAGAATATTTTCCCACTACATGGTGAGAAGCCCTTGTTATCCCTTTCCTCAAACCTAAAAAATCCGGTAATCTCCCACAAGATTACCAGCCTATTGCTTTGACTAGCTACCTATGTAAACTATTGGAAAGAATAGTAAATGCACACCTTATGTGGCTCTTAGAGTCAAAAAATTTGATCTCATCTTTACAATTTGGATTCTGACAAGCTAGAAGTACTGCAGATCCACGAGCACACCTAGAAACTTACATATTAACAGCTTTTGCCTGTAAACGGTCAGTTCTCACAGTATTCTTCAATTTAGAAAAAGCTTACGATATTACCTGGAGATATCATATATTCCATCAGCTATCCTCCCTCAAAATTACTGGTAACATGGGTGTATTTATACAATCTCCTTCATAATCGAACCTTTTGTGTCTGAGTTGCCTCATCTGTCTTCCTCTTATACTCAATATTATGAAGGTGTCCCTCAAGGATGTGTTCTTAGCACCATCATATTTCTTATTGCCATTAATAACATTATATCTTCATTACCGATAGGTGTAAGATCATCCCTCTATGTAGATGATTTTGCCATCTATACATCTGGGTCCTCCCCCTCAACAATATATCATATCAAATATTTCTTCTTTGGGCCACTGATCATGGTTATAAATTTTCAGCTACTAAATCCTATTAGATTTTCTTCACCTGCTCCCACACAGTAACTGCACCCCTTCTTTATCTCTATGAAATTCAATTAAAATCCCACTCCTCAGGCAAATTCCTTGGCCTCATTTTGGACCATAAACTTTCCAGGAAAGAACACATTGCAACCATAAAATAACGTCTCCAACTTCTAAAAACTTATATCTTGGGGTGCGGATTGGAAAACATTTCTCTATCTACATGTTTCCTTGATACTCGGCACTCTTGATTACGGATGTCATATATACTTTTCAGCTTATGCCACTCTCTTAAACTCACTTGACCCCTGTCATGGGTGGAATTTTTGGGCCTACGTGACAGAGGAGAGCTACGTCATGGCTAAGGAATGTGGGGACGCTTCGTTGAGTGGAATATTCCTTTTTGACGTCACACGTAGGTCCTGTGCCGCTACCAATAAGAATGCAGGATTCTAGACAAGGAGCGAGGGTAGAACCCAAATTACATTATATCCATGGGAGGGTATTATCAGGCTGGGAGACATTTTCTGCATGCAAGCAGGACTACTTAATTGTAGGGATGGTTGCATGATGTGTAACATTTACGCGCATGTTAAATTGGGGTTGTGTTATACAAATTAACACAACCAGAGAGATGCCGTGTGGCAGCGTGTGGCATGTCAATGACCCGGGCGGGGTAGCAGCGACCCCGGCGGACCGGCAGACAGTCTGGGTGGCGCGGCGGCGGAGAGAGGTCAGGTTGGGGGTGAATTTCTTTTTCCACGTTTCTCGCGTCGCCATTTCAATCTTGCATAGTCTGGTGGACTGCAGTTGTATGGTGACGCGAGGAATTGCGTGGAGTTTCTTTGAGAAGAAACTGGTGGTGAGTGAAGTGGAGTGAAGGTAAGTGGAGGAGTCTAGCTGTGTGGAGTGGAGTCCAAGGTGGACGCCACGTGTCTCTGAGCTAGCTAAGTGGAGTTGCCTCTGAGTGGAGAGGCTGAGTCTAGCTGTGTGGAGAGGTCCAAGGGTGGACGCCACGTGGAGGCTGAGCTAGTGAAGTGGAGTCGTCTCCAGGTGGAGTTTCTCTGAGCTAGCTAAGTGGAGTTGCCTCTGAGTGGAGAGGCTGAGTCTAGCTGTGTGGAGAGGTCCAAGGTGGACGCCACGTGGTCTATGAGCTAGCTAGTAGAGTTGTCTCTGAGTGGAGGCTGAGCTAGCTGTGTGGAGAGGTCCAAGGTGGACGCCACGTGGTCCATGAGCTAGCTAATGGAGTTGTCTCTGAGTGGAGGCTGAGTCTAGCTGTGTGGAGAGGTCCAAGGTGGACGCCACGTGGAGGCTGAGCTAGTGAAGTGGAGTCGTCTCTAGGTGGAGTTTCTCTGAGCTAGCTAAGTGGAGTTGTCTCTGAGTGGAGAGGCTGAGTCTAGCTGTGTGGAGAGGTCCAAGGTGGACGCCACGTGGTCTATGAGCTAGCTAGTGGAGCTTGAGTGGAGAGGCTGAGTCTAACTGTGTGGAGAGGTCCAAGGTGGACGCCACGTGGTCTATGAGCTAGCTAGTGGAGCTTGAGTGGAGAGGCTGAGTCTAAGGTGGAGTCTGGTTTGTCCTGCCCCCTGGAGCCTGTGGTGGCTGAGTCTAAGGTGGACTCTAAGGTGGAGTCTGGTTTGTCCTGCCCCTTGGAGTCTGTGGTGGAGTTTCTTTGCAGAAACAGCGTGTGGGAGGACAGAAGGAGACGTATATATGGATACCACGTGTGCCCCCTCAACCCACATCCACGGACACCGCCCACGAGAGAGAAGTGTGGTGGAGAGGCTTAGTGGAGCTTAAGTGGAGAGGCTGAGTCTGGCTGGCGCAGAGGTGGAGTTAGGTCAAAGGTTGGGGTTGGAGTCTTTTTCCACGTATATATTTCTCGCTTTGCCCTGTATATCATCGTCTGGGATTTGCAGAGGTGGAGCGAGGATTTACGTGGAGTTTCTTGTACAGAAACTGGCGGTGGAGAAAGAGAAGTGTGGTGGAGAGGCTTAGTGGAGCTTGAGTGGAGAGGCTGAGTCTAAGGTGGAGTCTGGTTTGTCCTGCCCCCTGGAGTCTGTGGTGGCTGAGTCTAAGGTGGAGTCTGGTTTGTCCTGCCCCCTGGAGTCTGTGGTGGAGTTTCTTTGCAGAAACAGCGTGTGGAAGGACAGAAGGAGACGTGTATCTGGATACCACATGTGCCCCCTCAACTCACGCCCGCCATATCCACGGACGCCGCCCACGCCCGCTGAACCCACGTGCACGCCTGCACACACTACTTCCTTGAGAGTAGGAAGGTCGTGAGTACAGTAAGGAATCTTAAGGTTTACAATTAAGTTCTTTATAGCCAGGTTAGCGAGTGAATGGTGTGAGAGTCTTTAATAATCTTTCCGTTTCAGGGGAAGCTTATTTAAATAAACTAAAGAAGCTTGTCTTACTTGTTTAATTTGCCAAACACTCTGGGTACATTAGATTTAAAACTTAGATGTTACAGAGCCTCCCGAAGGTGAGTGAAAAGAGGTTGGTGTCGTAAGGCTTGTAATTATCCTACAGATTTATCGTAACGAGTCCACAGAAAAGGAGTTAAAAAGAACCCGTAACAACCCCATCCAACACTTAGACTTACTCCTTGCTTTCAGCACCTTTCAATCTTCCCCAGTGGAAAGCCAGTATGTAGAATCAGGCTTATCATCACTTTCCCAATGCTGGACCCTCCTTTCCCTTTGAAGTTATGTCAGACTACACCAGTTTTCCACCTCTAAGATCACTATTCCACAAGCTCTTCAAAGTAATTTCTTCTCCCATCCACGACTACCACAGCCACTTTTTGTTCGTATGCACTCCCTTCTCTTTCACTCCTCCCTTCTTAATTTAAATGTCCTCTCTTTCCATACCCATTCTTTTCTGCCATGGCTTATACCCACCACTTAATTTCCTCTTCTGTCTTTTCTAATTCTTCCAAGTATGATACACCAACTTACATCTTACAAACCCTTTTTCTTGAACACTTTATTACTCATAATTATTGCATCCTGATATATACTGATGGCTCTAAATCCCATTATGACTGGTTTTGCCGTTCTGTTCCCCTCCCAATACTTCCAGTTCCAATTACCAAGGGTGTCCAGTGTCCTTACGACTGAGCTATATGATATTCTCTTTGCCTTGAGAAAGCTTTTTTCCTACCCATCTTCATCTTTTGTAATTTTCACTCAAAATTCTCTCTTCCTCTTACGCTCCTATACTATTCACCCTTTAGTTTGTGAAATCCAAGTGGCTATTTCGCCTCTGTGCTCGTAAAAAGTCTGTGTTTTTGTTGGGTTCTGAGCCATCCTGGTATTACTGGTAATTAATGTATCGACTCACTGGCCCATAATACCTGCTACTATATTAGGATGCCATCATTTCACAAAAGTCTCAACCTATGATTATTTCCATTCATTTAGCTCCTTTCTATTTAGCCGTTGGCAGTCCTTCTGGTCTAACCTCTCAAATAGTAAACTTTGTGCAGTTAAACTATCCGTCTCCCCTTGGTCAGACCCATATCACAAGAATAGACAGTGGGAGACTGCACTTGCACGATTTCGTATTCGCCACACTAACCTCACTCACTCTTATCTTATGACACATTCTATACAGATCCTTTGTATGACCTGTAATATCCCCTTCTTTGTACCCCACATTCTGCTTTTCTGTCCTTGTTACACTGCTGCATGAGCTACAGCTTTCCCTCACTTAACTCATCTTTCTCGACCTTCCTGCCTTAATGATATTCTCACAGAATCACCACATTTCCATTTAGACAACATAATTTCCTTCCTACAATAAAAACACATCCTTCATTTGATCTAATCTTTTGACTATAACTAACTGCTGAAGCTTTCCCTCCTCATAATTTGCTTTACCATCATATCTGCTATACTGTCTACCTTTTAGATTAACATTGCGCCATATTCTGATTCTGATAAATAATGCGTAGGGCACCAGTTCTGGTGCATATCACGCATAAAACCATATGACCTCTGATGTCTGGCACTTGCTCCTTTTTGCATTAACTAACTAACTTACACAGTTTTTCCTCCAGTTGATTACATTCTTTGCCATAATACCTCTTCTTTCAGTCCATTTGAAGTATCTATACTTCTTTGGGGAAAACTACTTTTTTGTCATTTAAGCAAATTCCTTTTACCAATTTTTTCTTATGTTCCCTTCAATTTCCAGCCTGCCTTTCTTCTCAATATTAGATCTTTTCTATCTGTTTCTTTCAGGTTGTTCATCAATTTATGTATTGTAATTAAAGTCTCTCTTCAAAAAAACTTAGTTGCATTTCTTTTCATCTTTCCTCATATGTGAGATCTTTCAATTCTGGCACCATCTTGTTGCTATTCTCCGTATTCTTTCTAATTTCAACACATGCTTTTTCTTATGAGGGGGACCATATTACTTTTGCATATTCCATTGTTGGTCTAATCATTGAAGTTATAATTTTTCACATCATAACTTTATCTAGGAAGTGAAAAGTCATTCTTATGTTTCTTAGTATTATATGTGTTTGTGTTGGGTATTTCAGTCCTCACTTAAGCCCCCTTTTGAAAATCAGCAAACGTTCATCTCACAGGAAAGTGGCTTAGGATGTCTGACCCCACGTTATCATGACCAGCAATGTGAACTATTCGGAACAGGTAGTTCTGCAGCTGAAGACCCCATCTTGTCAGTCTTTTGTTAGAGCATTTAGACTTCTGCAGATAAACAAGAGGTTTATGATCTGTCTCCAGAAGGAACTCTTTTCCTCTAAGGTTTGTTTGTTTGTTTTACTACTAGTATTACTACTAGGTTTTGTTTAGAGGTGTATGTCTCACAGCCATGGTGGACCCCTGCTGCACCACTGTGGTGCCCGACCACAGCAGTTCCTCCCCAGTAAACAGCTTAAGCATCACGGACCCGGGCGGGAACTCGATCTGCTGACCAAGCGAATGCAAGGCCAGCGCGCTACCACTGTACTAGTCAGGAGGTTTAAGTCAAACTTTTTTTATCCCAAACAAAATGGCGGCGAAGGCTTCTCTCTCAATGGTTGAGAACCTCCGTTCACGGTCTAGCAACTAATCAGCTGACGTAGGTTACAGGATGGAGATATCCATTAATGTACTGGAGAAGGATGGCTCCTACTACGAAGTTCAACGCAGCTATTCTGAAGACAAAAGGCAACATGGAGTTAGGTATTGGAAGGACTTTATGTTGGTTAAAGCATGACAGAAGATCCTCAGTCCAAGGTGAAGGTTCGTGCTGGGCTTTCTGAAAAGAGAGGTTCGGTGAATTCTGAAGCCATGAGAATAAAATATCTATAAAATGAAACCAACCTAATGAAGCTGGGGAGATTCTTGGTTGTTAGAGGGCTGATCTGCTTTAGTCTAGTCCTGCATGGGTGAAGGTACACTCCATCCATAGGTCTTTCAGTTAGAGGTCCTCTTACACTGACTGTAGAGGAAATCGAGGCCAAGAATTCATTGCAGTTGCTAGGCATTTCTCAGAGGGCAAACAAGATGGTACTACAGTAACTAAGTCATTCTCTTGGTTTTTTGTTACAAAGTTTTTGTAAGACAGCATTGAGAAGCCCATGTAGGAGTAGGCAGTAGACACCTGCTGCCTGGTGGAATACTTTTGTTTTTGGACTTAAATACCATTAAAATTTGAAAAAAATATATAATTGAAGAATTTGTTACTAAAGTAATTATGAAAAACATTATAATCTTTCTTTGTGTTGGTTCACTCCACCTGATCATTGTTTTGCCTACCTGAGTACCATAATTCTCCATGTATAGGTAAAATCCTATCTTCCTAAAAAAAATATAGCAGTGCAACGGAAGGCCAATAATGCAACCAACCGCTAGGGAAAGAATGCAGACAGGTGAGGATGAAGAAAAATACTGACCTGTTCACAATGGTTTATTAAGTGTTGAAGTTCATTTAAAGATAATTTTACTATAACCCAATGCTCTGCCTTATGCCATTCAAACATTCCTCCATGGTCTTCCTCTCATTCACATAGTCCAGGCATAGGGTCTTCAAACGCTGTTGATGCTCTTTTGTGGCATGTTTGACTCGTTTTCTTGGAGGCTCACCATCAGAATCCTAAATCGGGCTGTTGATACAAGAGCTTGATCCTTTCTCGTACTTCCAATGGCCTTCCAGATAGTTAGGTCTTCCTGTTCTGTGCATGTGCGGGAGACGAGCTTGTTGCCAGGTGCACAACTCATTCTTCTAAGCGGGGCAGAAAAAGTATAAACACAACTAGCTAGCAGAGACAAAATAATTTGAGGACATCCAAATCAACATTGAAAATAATAATAACTATAGTATATGAAGGAAGGATAGAAAAGGTAAGAAAGGAGGTGGTGATGATAATTATAAAATCACAATAAAAATGACAAATGTAGAATATGGAGAAGGGAAAGCAGAATTGATTAGTGCACAAATTATGACAAAATGTGGAGAAACTAAAAAGATTGTAGGTACATCAGCCCCCCAAAAAATTTAAGGTAAAAAAATGCCATATTGGAAATAGGAGAGTGCTATGAGACCCTCATGGACATATAAATTAGGACAAAATATTATATCAACAGAAAAAGAAGTGAAAGTGTGTGTGTGTGTGTTGACTATGATGTAGAGCTGTGACTGTCTCATCTGTTTTCACAAGCGACAACTCACTACACGAAGGGCTATGTTCCAACTTCTATATACAAAACATTGTCCAGACCACTACCTTTCATAAATCAAATATACAAAACAAAATTATCCAAGCTGCCTATGCTTCATGCCAAACACTCCTATACCATATAACACCTAACTTACACTTCCCAACTTTTAGTTCTATACCATCTCTGTCTCCCCTTTTTTATATTTCCCTACTTTTATCCTTACTTTCTTTTGGCATCATTATTCTTGTAGAAGTTTGTGTAGTCGTACATTTTGCTTTCTCTTGTGTAGCATTCCACTTTTTTCGAAAATCTTAAAAAAATCTTGCTTCTACTTGTCCAGACAACAAGTTTTCTTTGTTTAACCTACTGAATTACTTCACACTACTATCATCTTGCTCTGTTAGATGTATACCTGATTGAAGCAAATGCATTTAGGATGACGCATTATACAGAAGTGATCTTGTAATCATGAGGATATCTTCACAAAGTAGGTGAACAATGATTAGTCCTCTCTCACTGCAGGATGATACTATCAAAGTAGATTTCTTTTACCTCTTTTACCCATCATTTCAATGGTAATGAGGATGCAAAGTACATCAAACAGTCAAAGGAGGAACTTATAGAGGTGCATATTCAAATGTCCTATTCTCTTACCTGAGTATTCAGTTCAGGAGAGTGTTCCTTGGTTCACTGCCTCATACCAATGCCTCTTCTTGCTCAAACCAAAGCCTGTGCTTTGGGTTATTGACAAACCGCTTGATGGTGTGACATGTGAGGCAGGTCACCACCAAGTGCTTCTGGCGACGTGATTGGTGTCTCACTCGGGCATTGATACCATACACCAGAGCTGTGCCACAACCCTTACACAGACATCGCTTGAGGGCTGGGGCAAGGCGCAGCACACAGCGACGCCCCACTGCACTAGCCAGGCTACCCACCTGGGCTGCCAATGCCTGCTGACCTGAGATGGCAGGTGATCCAGCTGTGAGGCCCACAGCTTGAGATGCCTGGACCAAGAAGTTGATACGCTCCTGGTTCTCACCAACCAGTTTCTTCTTTAGTTTCTTGCAGTGCTGCTCTTGCCGCTGCTGCTGAAGGTCCTTGTCCGAGAGTTGATGCTTTTGGGGTTGCTTCTGGTAATGAGTGAACAGCTTCTTTTGATGCTGCTCTGGAGTTGAGAGTGACAGATTGGCCTGGCCTGAAGTTAGGATCTGATGTGTTTGCAGTTCTTTGGTTTCTTGTGTTTGTAGTTCCTTATTATGTTGCAATTGCAGCTTATGACTCTCTTGCATTTGCTTTAGGTCAAAGTGTTTCTCAATTTCAGGCTGTATGTATACCTCTTTTATTTGCTTTCTAGAGTTCCGTTGCTGCTCCTGACTGTCTTGTACTTGCTTTTCCAGAGGAAGTAGAGATTCTGGAGCTTCTTGTTGCTGTTCCTTTTGATGTGCTTCCTGTTGTTGTTCTTTTTGCTGTGCTTCTTGTTGCTGTAAGTGTAAAGGTTGTTGATGTTGGACCTCTGCAGTGTTGGGTCTTACCTCAGCCCTATATATCATGTGAGGGATAGACAAATATCCTTCTGACTGATCATTCTGTTGTTGCTCCTGGGATACTTCTTTCAGGGGATGATCCATTATGTTCTCTGGGCAGCAAGGTAGTGTTGGGTATGTGTTAAGACTGCAACAACCTGCAATGGTCAGTGTTCTTTCTTTGATCCCTTTAATTTCATGTGGCAAATGTGGCAATCCTCCTTCACTTCAGTGTTTAAAATTCATAGTAAAAAGAAACATTATTAAGCAAAGTCACTTATTCTATTAAAACAAATATGAAACTATGACAAGTTAAATTTTGACATGGGTAAGCCTTAGTCATACAACGGAACCTCGATAAATTGCACAACAACCTATGGTAAATTTGTCTCATTCTCAAATTTCTAGATTCATCCTAAGAACTTATTATTTCTCCTATAGGTTACCCATTGATGATAAAATGTCTATCTCAAAATATTTCACATGCCTAACCCAGTCATTATCAACCTTTCTCTCCATATGGGCAAATCAATGATTTTACCTGTTTGCATCACTACACAGATGTACTCAATTATAATATTCTCAGCTCCATACTTGCATATCTGTTTATGTCTGTTCATGTGGGGAGACTTCAATTTTTTTTACCTCTTGCTTTCTACCAGATTGGTATTCTGGGCGGAGGAAAAAAGGATGAAAAGAATCAATAAATAGCACACCAATGTGTGAGTCGGAGCAATCTTGAGGATTACTGGTGATGTCTTCAGAGGTTCAGTTCTTTATCTTCAAAAGTTTTTTTGTGCCTCTTGCTGGAGTGGTGTTAGGGTGGAATGCTTTGATATGCTGTGACCTGGAAGTAGATGATGTTGATTAAGAGTCTGTTTTTCATGAATAAGGAATATAGTTCAACAGTTCAGTTCAAAATCAATACTGATGGAAAATAGTGAGAAAATATGATTTAGAAGTGAAAGAAAATGTCATTGATTAAAGATTGAGAGAAAGAGATATAATGTATTGATCTAAAAAAAAATTGAAGAAAAGATCATGTTAAATAGTTCCTTATCAAAATAAGAAAGTTATCTAATGGAGAAAAGCATGTAAACTTTGGATAATTAATAATACATGCATTAAAAGAATATATGAAATAATGCAAAATATCTACAGTACTTAAATAAAAGGAATATATCATAAGTGTGCTGAAAACCAGAAAGCGAGATTAAGATTTTATTTCCTCTTTTTAGCTGTGATTATTGTCTACTATTATGTTTATGATTGTCATGACTAAACCATGTGATATGTATTGTAGATTATAGTACAAAGGTGATTATACAATGATTATTATCACATTCTAACACTGACTAGTAGTATACTACTCTTTCTCTTAAATCTAATGCATTGCACATCTAACCATTAAATATTTCTATCTACTTGATTAATATTTTAGTTAAAATTTCAAAGGTAAAAGATCCTAGCTCCTCTACTCCAGTCCTCCACTCCTTTATAACTAAAGTGAAGCAGATGATTTTTCTTCTGTAATTCAGCGGCATAACTGTTTGAGGTGATCTCAACAAGTTTCTGAGGTTGAATTTGCAGTGCATTATAAAGGTAGAGATATCGAGTGGGTTATGCAACGAATCTTTACCAGTTTTGGTCACATTAAGTTTACTGAGACCGGGAAATAGGTCTGAGGCTGATAGTCAATGATATATTTTGCAAATTGCATGGTGTTTATGACACTGCAAATATTGAGTACATTACTCCACACATCCTGGTCATATTGTTATTTAGTGTCACTTATTATTTTGTCGAGAAAACACACTAAAGCAGAAATTATGTTACCTTATCTTGGTCTTGGTTCTTGGTGTTGTTTAGGGCTGCGACGATTCAATTGATCATGATCCCTGGTGAAGTCCTGTGAGGCTGTCACAGGCGTGTTAGCTGACCTGTCTTCATCAAGCAGGCGCTGGTGAGACGGATGACAGCTGTTTGTCGTGAGAGGTGGACGCCTGCTGCTACTAGGAGGGTGGGCATGTCAAAGGTGGTACAACATGGAGAGAATGGTAACGCACACACTGTAATAAGAAATGTTCGATAGTCTCCTGGATGTTTCTGCACCAGGGGCAGTGTGGGTGAGAGGAGAGACGCAGGCAGTGCAGGTCAGAAACTAAATATTCCATATAGGGCGATAAGATCACGTAGGAATGATCCAAAATGGATGACAAACAAATTAAAGTATATAATAGGACTAAAAAGAAACATATACAAAAAGGTTAAGGTAGGACAGGATAACTATAGGGAACAGTATATCGAATTATCTAGGTCAGTTAAGAAGCTAACACATACAGCAAAGAAACAATACGAAATTAAGGTAGCTAGCCAGGTTAAAACTGACCCTAAAGGATTTTTTCAAGTATATAGGACAAAAAGCAGGGAATTGGTGGGTCTGTTGAAATTAGGTCAGGAAGAGATGGTAAGTTCGGGGGAGGATATGGGTAAGGTTCTTAATGATTACTTCTTAAATGTTTTTACTAAGGAAGACAAAAACATAGTTCCGGTTTGCGAGCAAATATTTAGAGGGGAGGAAAGCGAAAAGCTAATAGATGTTGAAGTAACTAAGGAATTAGTGGTAAGGGAAATAGATAAAATGAAGAAGTTTAAATCACCAGGTCCAGATATGGTTTATCCCAGGGTAATTAAGGAATGTAAAGAGGTAGTTAGCCAGCCGTTAGTTAATATTTTCAGGAAATCAGTGGATTTAGGGGAGGTTCCTTCAATGTGGAGGCAAGCGAACGTAGTTCCGATTTTTAAGAAGGGAAATAGGGCATTAATGTCAAATTACCGACCCGTCCATCTGACTTCAATTGTAGGTAAATTACTAGAGTCTATTATTGCAAATAAGATTAAAGAGCATTTGGAAAAGTTTTGTTTAATAAATGATTCACAACATGGGTTCAGCAAGGGTAGGTCATGTCTCACTAACTTATTAGCTTTTTATAGGAATGTTTATGAGGCAGTAGATAATGATGTGAATTACGATATTATATACCTTGACTTCAGTAAAGCATTTGATAAAGTTCCACATGATATACTACTAAGTAAGGTTAGAGCGCATGGGATTGATGGGAAAGTTCTCCGCTGGATTAGGTCATGGTTAAGCAATAAGGAGCAAAGAGTTACACTTAATGGTTCCAAGTCTAATTGGGGGGGGTAACAAGTGGAGTGCCACAGGGATCTGTATTAGGGCCATTATTATTCATAATAAACATTAACGACTTAGACAATGGGATTAGTAGTGATATTAGTAAATTTGCTGATGATTCTAAGATAGGCAGGATTATTAAATCAGAGTCTGATGTAAAAGTCTTGCGGGGGGGACTTAAATAGGTTAAACGAGTGGGTGGTTAAGTGGCAGATGGATTTTAATATTTACAAGTGTAAAGTAATGAATATTGGTAGGGAAAATCCTCAAAACAGGTACAATATAAACAGGGTAATGCTAAATAGGTCAGAATGTGAGAGGGATTTGGGTGTTCAGGTTAGCTCAGACCTCCATCCCAGAAAACAATGCATTGAGGCTAGAAATAGGGCTAATAGGTTAAGTGCTGAGGTTATTTTGAAATTGTATTTAGCGTTAGTCAGACCTCACCTCGACTATGCAGTGCAGTTTTGGTCACCGTATTATAGAATGAATATAATTTTGTTATATAGTTTTGTTAGAGTCAGTGCAAAGAAGGATGACCAAAATGATAGAAGGGATTCGTAATTTTAGCTATGAAAGGAGACTAAAGCTTTTGAAATTGCACTCACTGGAGCGACGTAGACTAAGGGGAGATCTGATTGAAATATTTAAGTGGGTGAAGGGTTTTAATAAGGGGTATGTAGGAAAAGTTCTTACGATCAGTAGTCAGGATAGAACAAGAAATAACGGATTCAAACTAGAAAAATGTAGATTTAATAAAGAAATAGGCAGAAATTGGTTAACAAATAGGGTGGTAGATGATTGGAACAGACTCAGTCAGCAGGTAGTTAGTGCACAGACAATAGGGAGTTTTAAGAGAAGACTAGACGACTTCATGGATGGGGATGGGAGGTGGGTGTAGGTAATAAGGGGGGTTAGGATTAACAGGAACTACCTAGTGCAGGCCTCCGGGCCTTTTGTAGCTTCCTTATATTCTTATGTTCTTATGAGCCGTGAGTGTTGTGTTGCCGACTGCCGAAGCGGAGGCGGGTGAGGTCAACATCTATGACGCGGGATTGTTTCCGAATAGACAGTTATGGAGAGAAGTCCCTGCGGTATTGGCCCATGGATGTGATGTGGAGCGCATCATAGAGCGTGTTGTCCCAGGCAGAGTGGTAAACCCGAGATATGAGATGTTTTGCCGTGGTGAGAGGAAGGGGGAGAAGTGTTATGTTTACCTCCGACAAGGCCATCTTGGCAGCGGCGTCAGCGACCTCGTTACCTCGAACACCTGAGTGTGAATGTAGGTTTCAGGACGGACTCGCACTAGAACCACGGTAGAGTAAAGACCTACCTCTCTCTGCCACAACCATACACACCTACCTCAACCCTGCTTACGGTTCGGTGGGTGCTTTGCCAGTGCCCAAGTGCAGGATTTACTGCAGGTATTGAGTCCCGCCACATCGACAGCCGACGAACTACTAATGACTCATGCTGACTTATATATTAACTATGATGCTTCTGCATATGTGGGACATGCATTCTTGTCTTCTGTTATGAGTACAATTATTGGTAAAATTTTACATCTTCACCATAATGGCTTCTGTTTACGAAATAAAATCGCATCTGCGCCTCGTCCAACTCCCTACTTTTGGTCATAGAGAACATTTGATAGCTTCTATATTAATATAACCTAAATAAACTTTAATCTATAATGACAAATAACAGAACCTTGTTCAAACCAAACTAAACTTTACTTTACGAAGAGGTCTCACAGAAAACATTGAATATCTTACAAACTAAAAATTTGCGACGGAAATGTAATTAAGAACATCTCAGAATGCATCAGGTAATGCAAAAATATAACACAAATCTCTAGAGCATTATGGTGAAGATGTAAAATAATACCCAATTATTGTATATGCCTTTAATATTCCTGTTTGATGTTTCAGTAATGATTTTTTATATATACATTTATTGTTTGTGAGATTCTCTTATATTTCTTCATTATTCTGTTTACGTAACATTTCTGGAAGCATCATCAGTCATGTATATATGCTATGGTCAACTTAAGTAAAACAGTTCCTTTTTAATGTGAGAAGGGTGGGGTACATATACTTGTGTGTTCTCTCCGATTTTCATAGAAATGTGTTAGTGTCACGGGTTTTTTTTTTGTTCTTCTCCCTCCTATATTGTAGTAACAATATTTTATTTATTGTGTAGAACTCGTGATGATAAATCTGTAGGATAATTACAAGCCATTCCGACACCAACCTCTATTTACTCACCTTCGGGAGGCTCTGTATCGCCTAAGTTTTAAATCTAATGTACCCAGAGTGTTTGGCAAAGTAAACAAATAAGACAAGCTTCTTTAGTTTATTTAAATAAGCTTCCCCTGAAACGGAAAGATTATTAAAGACTCTCACACCATTCACTCGCTAACCTGGCTATAAAGAACTTAATTGTAAACCTTAAGATTCCTTACTGTACTCACGACCTTCCTCTCTCGAGGAAGTAGTGTACGCGTGCGCGCGTACACACGTGGGTGCGGGCGTGCGCGTAGGTGCAGCGTGGGCGTGCGCAGGCCTGGGCGGCGTCCGTGGATGTAGCGAGCGGGGTGAAGGGGGCACACGTGGTATCTATATACACGTCTCCCTCTGTCCTCCCACACGCTGTTTCTGCAAAGAGACTCCACCACAAACACAAGGGGGGCAGGACAAAACCAGGCTCCCACCTTAACTCCATTTCACTAGCTCAGCCTCCACTCAGAGACAACTCCACTTATCTCTCTCATGAGGCAGGACAAAACCAGGCTCCCCTTAGAGACAACTCCACTTCACTAGCCCAGAGAAACTCCACCTAGAGACAACTCCACTTCACTAGCTCAGCCTCCACTCAGAGACAACTCCACTTATCTCTCTCATGAGGCAGGACAAAACCAGACTCCCCTTAGAGACAACTCCACTTATCTCTCATGAGGCAGGACAAAACCAAACTCCCCTTAGAGACAACTCCACTTCACTAGCCCAGAGAAACTCCACCTAGAGACAACTCCACTTCACTAGCTCAGCCTCCACTCAGAGACAACTCCACTTATCTCTCTCATGAGGCAGGACAAAACCAGACTCCCCTTAGAGACAACTCCACTTATCTCTCTCATGAGGCAGGACAAAACCAGACTCCCCTTAGAGACAACTCCACTTCACTAGCTCAGCCTCCACTCAGAGACAACTCCACTTATCTCTCTCATGAGGCAGGACAAAACCAGACTCCCCTTAGAGACAACTCCACTTATCTCTCTCATGAGGCAGGACAAAACCAGACTCCCCTTAGAGACAACTCCACTTCACTAGCCCAGAAAAACTCCACCTAGAGACAACTCCACTTCACTAGCTCAGCCTCCACTCAGAGACAACTCCACTTATCTCTCTCATGAGGCAGGACAAAACCAGACTCCCCTTAGAGACAACTCCACTTCACTAGCTCAGCCTCCACGTGGCTACCACCTTGGCTCGTCTCCACGTGGCTCCACTTACCTTCACTCCACTTCACTCACCACCAGTTTCTTTTCAAAGAAACTCCACGCAATTCCTCGCGCCACCATACAACTGCAGTCCACCCGACTATGCAAGAATGCAATGGCGACGCGAGAAACAGCGTGGAAAAAGAATTCACCCCCGACCTCGACCTGTCTCCACCGCCGCGCCACCAAGACTGCCCGTCTCGCGGCATGGGGCGGGCTGGGTCACGCTGCTACCCGGCCCGGGTCACCGACATGCCACAAGCTGCCAGACGGCGTCACTCTGGTTGTGTTAATTCGTATAACACAACCCCAATTTAACATGCGCGTAAATGTTACACATCATGCAACTATCCCTACAATTAAGTAGACCTGCTTGCATGCAGAAAATGTCTCCCAGCCTGATAATACCCCCCCATGGATATAATGTATTTTGGGTTTTACCCACACTCCTTGTCTGAAATGCTGCATTCGGATTGGTTCCGGCACAGGCCTACGGGTGACGTCAAAAAGGAATATTCCACTCAATGTAGCGTCCCCAGCCGTGTCACGTAGACACCCAGGAAATTTCCAGGACCCCACATTCCTTAGCCATGACGTAGCTCTCCCCAGCTACGTAGGCCTAAAATTCCACCCATGACAGTTAGAAACGTCCTCTTTACAGGGTCTAGCGACAAGCGGGATTTTATTTTCTCGTATTTTTGTTTACCCTTGGCCAGTGACCTTTTAATGTAAAAAAAAAAAAAAAAAATTAAAATTAAAATTAAACCAATGTTACATACATATTTGATTTCCGCACATTAAAGTGTTTTATGTCACTCTTAACACACATTGTGTGGGAAATAGGTTTTATGATAAATGACATTCTTTTTTATTTAGATACCGGGAGTACAACTTCGGCAAACTCAAAGCAAGTGGAGGCACCTAAAGGCTCAGTACAGAGCTTATGAGGACAACCAACGACAATCTGGTAGAGAAAGGAAGCTAGAGCCATTATACTATGACCTGATGTCCTCGTTTCTTAAAGATCGGCCCCTTTCAAACCCTTCTCTGTTGGTATTGGAGGGTGCCTCAACCAGCCAACAGCCAGACACAACCCAAGTGCCATCGCCAGACCGAGTCTTAGGGCCGTACAATTAAAATCTTTCGCCAGGGTAGGCAAGCCTGGCGAGCGGGGCGAAGCATAATTTCTTAGTTTTAAACTCCATTATAGTCAGATCGACCTTAGACTGCGCACAGGGTGTGACCATGGTGGGGATTACCCTTGGTACACTGGTGCCACGTGTCGAGATTTGCGTGCAAATTCAAATCAATTTCGTATTTTAAAAAATTTAAAAGAGGCATCTGGCAACCTCCGGGTGCGGACTCACACACACACACACACACACACACACACATTCTCTCTCACTCTCACTCTCTCTCTCTCTCTCTCTCTCTCTCTCTCTCTCTCTCTCTCTCTCTCTCTCTCTCTCATTGAATGTGATTTATTATGTTGTAATATAGAAATCGTGTTATTTTATTATGCGATGAATTTGGTTTTATATGTACATATTATATATAGCTGACTTTATTTCCACACCACCTTTGAGGTAAAAGAATTGGCGCTTTTTTTTTAAAGCCGCTACACGGCGATTAACCCTTGATAACTTCTCAAGAGGGCTTCCATTCTGCTTCTCTTGCTCAAAGTACTGGTAAATATTAAAGATAACTTCTTTTGTTTGGCTGTGTAGATGCTGGGAGAGTCTAGGTGTATGAGCAGCCATGTCGAAGTGTGTCCGACCATAGACCGACCATAGACTGCAGGTGGGGAGGTCATATGGTGAGGTCAAGGCCGCGAGCGTGTCTTGGAGTATTTCCACAACTAGGATTTCAATGTATTTTTTTTTCTTACTTATTTCAGCTTATTTTATCGTACTTTCCTTCACGATATCATCTAAATACAATTGTTAAACTACTTATCCATCCCAAAACGAAAGGGAAGTTCATTAATAGGTACTGCTTTTTATTAGCACCACTGTAAAATATGTATGCCACGTTTCTTTATATGTTTATATATATCTTATCCATTATAAGTTTACTGTTTCTACATACATTATAATACTATGAATAAACGTGTATGCATATTTCCTGATCATGTCTGCCATGGTTTTACTTATATTGAAACATTTCTACAATGCAGATTAAAAGACACGTGGCAGGCCTGTAAAAGGGTAATTCCCGACTCTTTCCGCTCCCCACCTGCAGTCTAAGCTCGGTCTGACTATAGCCCTTCGCATGGCGAAAGGGCTGGTTGGAATAGTATTGGAATCGGTGAGTGCGGAAGAGACCGCCCTAACACTGAACGAAAAGCATTTTTTTCGTTTTGTTTATAATTTGTATAATACTTTTAATCATCTTATGATGTAGAAAACACATTGTAATATTATCAATGAGCATTACAAGCTTGCCATTGAAAAATAAGTCGTGTTTATATTGTTTTTAAAGACCGTCGAAGTTTTACAGCGACAGCCACAAGAAGAGGAAGAACAAGACTTACCAAGGTGAGTGTATATTGACTTTCCACCCAATTATTTTTGGTTTAAGAACTATTTTGCATAATATTAGGTTTTCATTGGATGTTTTGGGAATGGCGTGCTTAAATTAGCTATAGAGGCCTACCACCCTTATAGTCATTATAGTGATACGTTCCTGTAATATCAGTGTGCTCCCACCCCACTAAAAAAGTTTTATTTTTGGGGTTAATCAGGTGAAATTTACTGAGTTATAACTTTTGTTATAATTATAATGTTTTACTAACTTCTATCTTATTTAGTGTATGATTTCTGCTGAAACGTATGATTCCGCCTCCACACCGATCAGAATAATTTTCGTTGTAGTACACAGGATACTTTACTATACTGAACATCTGTGAAGGTTGCTTGTTGGCTATAGGAATGAGAATTAGAAGATAGGTGGAGGCTTTGTTCTTCAGATTTACCTAGTGGAATAGGTACTATAGTTTTGCCCAATTAAGAAATGTTACTTGAAACTATCTTTTCAAGTTGCCTTTCTCATAGATTTCCATGTAATTCACCCCTAAAGTTATGGTAGGTTTTGTTAGGAAAAAAAGTTTATTATTATCAGTGTGCTCCCGCCACACGAAAAAGTTATATTTATGGGGTTTAATCAGATCAAATTTAATGAGTTATAACTCTTGTTATAATTATAATGTATTAATTTGTTAGGTTAGGTTAGATTAGGTGAGGTTTACTTCACCAAACCTGAAACCACGCTTTCCCAAGGGGTCTCCAAGCCTGTTGGCAATAGGCATATAAAAATTAGAAGATAGGAGGTGGAGTCATTATTCTTCAGATATACCTATTGTGATACTAAAGTGTTGCCCAATAAAGAAATGTTACTTGAAACTATCTTTTCCAGTTGCCTTTCTCATACATTTTCATGGAATTCACCTTTAAAGTTATGGTAGGTTTGGTTAGGAAAAAAAAGTGTATTATTGTAAATTGTAACATCCCATGAATTTTGGATACTTTTCTTTTATAACATTTTGTCCGCAAATTATTTTTTCATCACGAAATTAAATGTGATGTTCGGATATATAGATCTACCTTTACATGAATGTTAGATTGTAATATGTTTCATATATTTTCCAGATTATGGATGCACTGCTAGACTTTGAGAATATAAATGTGCTTGATGCAGCTGAAGCAGACTGACTGAGGAGGAATTTACATTTAGGTTCAGGCTATCAAAGCATAGTCCGTTGAATATTAAATCTAGTCTTTCCAAACCACTACAACCCATCTTGAAACCTGATAATTACAGTTAGTTAGTGCTATCTAAAGTACAGATAGTTGGATTCTTTTTGGAGATAAGAACTCATTTAAGTTTCTTCAATAAGTGATTGACACTTCATTTCTTTGTCATAAATGTTCACACTACTGAAGGAAATGAAACATGACATAATTGAGCAGTGTTCTTTTTTTCCCCTGTGTCTCTATTTGATGGTATCCCATTTTTGTATTGTTTGTTAATAAAACTTACTGAAATTATTTAAAAACTTTAATATAACAATCCTATGTATTGTAGTCCTTAATTTCTATTAAATTGTGCCATTTTCTTTTGATATAATAGCTTCAGAGAAAAAATATTGTAGTATAAAACAGTCTCTGATGCTATTTATTGTTATAATGCTTGTAACTGCCTTATTAAGATAGTGAGATGATAGCAAAAGTACAACTGACCTACGATATACAAGCAAGCAAACTTGTTTGTGTTTGTAAGTAAACCACACTATACTGACTCTTTACTACTGCTCAGACGATATCGATATAACTATGAAGTTCTACATACTATACGGAGTGCACTCCACACACCTGTGAAGGTTTCAGGCTGTGCTCGTCATTATAAGTAAATACAGGCCATATACGAAACAAAATTTGGGTGAAATGCTTAACTTTTGCGTAATAAAATATAAAAAGCTTATATAACCAAACCAAACCATACCTAACCAAATCTAACAACATAATTTAACCTTAACCTAACGTGACCTAATCATAACCCAACATAACATAACTAACCTAACATAACTTAACATAAATCAAAGACGCTTTGCGAGTTAGATAATGGTTAACACCGCCTGAAGCCTTCACAAATGTGTTGAATACATACACTATGTACGATTTCATATTTATATTGATATCGTCCGAGCAGTATAGTTATGCAGATTTACCGTTTTGTCATTTATGACTAGGTTATGTTCTCTGACGAGATCAATGAACATATCCTTATCCACAGTGGATACAGGATTTGCCCTAAGGGAGACAGCGTTGATGCTTGTTGTCATTCTGCAGATGTAAACAAACATATTTCCCGCGCTTTTCCAGCTACTTTCCGCTAGTCAAGCGGGAATATCGTCATGTTTAGCGGTGGCGGACCACAACGCTCGCTTACCCAGGCGAACGTTCGGATCTGTTTTAAAAGTAAGGAATCCGTCACTCGGTCCCAAGTGCGCCCCAACTTCGCCATACTTCCGCCCAGGTTTTAATAGTACGGCCCTTAATGCCATACCCAGTCTTACCGCCACAGCCAGTCCTACCACCAACCCAAGCCCAAGCAATACACACAGTTATACCACCACAGCCAGTCCTACCACCACACCAAGTCCTACTGCCACAACAATCTCAACCACCACACCAAATCCTACCACCACACCAAGTCCTACCGGCACACCAAGTCCTACTGCCACAACAATCCCAACCAACACACCAAGTCCTACCGACACACCAAGTCTTACCGCCAAACCCAGTCCAACCGCCACACCAAATCCTACCGACACAATTCTTAACGCCAAACCCGGTACAAGCACGACACCCATACCAAGCACCAGAACCAGCCCAAGCTACTCCTCCACCACCAAAAATTCGTAGGAGAATGAGACCACCCAAAAAGAAAGAGAGATGTTTGAGGTAGTATTGAAAAAATCGGTGATAGGTTGGAAACTGCGTTAAACAGAAACGATGCATATCATGAAAGACAATTAACCCTCCTAAATGCAGCAAATGAAAGACAGGCAGAAAACCATGATATCAAAATGGACATTAGGCGAGAACAGTTGGCACTATTAAGGGAACGACGTGAAGACCGAAGAACTAATGTTAATAGAGTTCCTCCAGCGACGTCACGACCTTGAGCCAGGATGTCAATAAACGCCATGTTTGTAGGCTAGTCACTGTCATAGTGAATATTTATTTGCATTACAGTCGTGTATATAGATACTGTCATATAGAATAATTATTTGTGGGGAGGCGGTGGCCTAGTGGCTAGCAGTCGGGCATACCAGCTCAGCTCAGGGTCCCGCGTTCGAGCCCCGGCACGGGCTGGCCACTTTTCTTCGATACTACCGCAGAGTGGCCTAAAATCACCCACATGTTGCCATAACACTATCCTCGCCGGGACTGCAACGTTATATGCGCGAGGAGCTTCCGCTGGCAGCATGAGCCTATTAATAAGAAACAAGGCGTCACTTAAAAAAATCTAACCCGCGCTACTAACGGGCGAAGGCCAATCATCTAAGGTCTCCTTGAAGCCTACTGGTGCCACGGGTAAAAGATAAAAAAAAAAAAAATTGAAAGAAAATTATAGTCGTGTATATAGACACTGTACAGACCCCATACTATACTGTTGGGATCGTGGGTATAGCCTTTGTATCCGCACCCTTGCACACCTCGCCGAGGCAGGTGCCAGGTCACCACCTCAGAAGACAGGTCACAACCCCTGGCTAATATCCGGTACCCATTTGTAAATGGTGCTTGGGTGTGGTAATGCTAGTTGGTCGACTGGAGAGAGAAAACTTGATACCAGTTAAGGTTATTTTTATTGACAAAATATAGAGTATATATATAATGAAAACATTTAAAAAACAAATATTATAAATTGTATTTGCGCACTGTCTAAGGACAGTGCGCGCCAAGTTGGTGGTGTGCGCTGAAAAGCAGCACAAGAAAATAATTAATAATATTATAAAAAGAAAAACATAAATAAAGATATATATTGAATACAATGAATATTGAAAAATATAATAAAAATAAAGTTACATTAGTTATGGCTGCGCAACCTACGTTCTCAGGGAATGGGTACCGCACGTTCTCTAAACTTGTAGGGGAGACTGTTGCAATACTCCGCTACAATACTCCCCCCATAGTGACGAGGAAGGAGAAAAGAGAACTTCCTGTGGTTGCTTGGAGTTCGCCTGGGACCAGTTCTCGCGTTGGGCGGAGGCCATGAGGGTGCGTTCGGCTGGTGATGACTACGACCATGCCGTTGGTCTGCGGGTGGTAGCTGGAAGTCCTGTAGCGGCGCATGCCAAGAGGATGTAGCGATAACCGGCAGAGGGTGGCAGGGAGCTGACGAGGTCAAGTGCCGAGTCACCATGGAGGCTTGACAGTCGGTGCAGGTGTGGGTCCAGATAAAGTCCTCCCAGATGTGCAGTGAAGCTCAGATGCCAGGGTGAGAGGTCGTGAAGCTGACGGAAAGAGACGATCTGCACCTGTAGACACATCAGCATAGAGAGCGACCTTGATGCCTGGGAGTGTGATAAGGCGACACGGCAGTGGGAGAGGGCGTCTGCTGGAGCGTTGTCTGCACCGTACTGTACTATCCACGGGCGAGTAGAGTAATCCACAGGGCGATGAATAATCCACACGGCGGTGAGTGGCGATGGTGGAGATCACTTTAACGCCGCGAGGCGGAGGGCAGGGGTTTGACATAATGTTGCACTGAGGGCGCAAAGGGGTGCGTTGAGGACACATAGGGCTGCTAGCGGACGCGCTTAGGGCGCAGGGGCCGCGCTGAATGCGCTTATACCCGTGCTGATGACGCAAGAAGGCGTCAGAGGGCGTAAAGTGCGCATGAGGCAGCTGAAGACGCAGTAAGTCGTCTGAGGGGGCAGGGGCCGCGCCGAACGCGCATTAGGCCGTGCCGATGACGCAGTGAGGGCGTCTAAGGGAGCACAGAAGGTGCCAGGGTGGGTGGGAGAGGATAACCTTCTAGGTAGCAGCTACCCATTATAGTGTAGTTTCCCTCGGCCTAAGACTCAACTTCGCAAACCCCATAGTGGAGGCGAGGCTTTTTGCCTTAGGAGTGTTTGGACGAATGAATCTAGAAGACCCAGGTCCTTGCATTAAGAGATTTGTGCTCTTTTTAGCACAGGCTAGAAGCTACCTATGATCATAGCTACACTCCGGGTAAACCAATTGTAAATGGTGCTTGGGTGTGGTAATGCTAGTTGGTCGACTGGAGAGAGAAAACTCGATACCAGTTAAGGTTAATAAAAAATTTTATTGACAAAATATAGAGTATATTTATAATGAAAACATTTAAAAAACAAATATTATAAATTGTATATGCGCACTGTCTAAGGACAGTGCGCACCAAGTTGGTGGTGTGCGCTGAAATGCAGCGCAAGAAAATAATTATTTATTAAATAAAGATATATATTGCATACAATGAATGTTGAAAAATATAATAAAAATAAAGTTACATTAGTTATGGCTGCGCGACCTACGTTCTGAGGGAACGAGTACCGCACGTTCTCTAAGCTTGTAGGGGGTTACAATACTCCGCTACACATTCACTGCTGGGTGGACAGGGGCATGGGTGTAAGGAGACCGCCCAACGTTTTTCACTCCACCCGGGAAATAGTTATTATCTACATGTAAGTGGCTTATTTAGTACTAGGCCAATACTAGTATGTGTATGATCACAGTGTATGGGCAACAATTGAAACAAAGCAAATTTTCAAAAATATTGTTTTCTAAATAATACTTCAGACTATAGTAACATTATCGGTGTTTCTTTACAACTACTGCTCCAGCTCTTTCTTTTTTCTCTCTTTCCCTATGACTATACATAGTGTACTCAACACATCTGTGAAGGTTTCAGGCGGTGCTCATCATTATTTACCTCGCAAAACGTCTTTGAAGTTATGTTATGTTATGTTGGTTAGGTTAGGTTAAGGTTGTTAGGTTAGGTTACGGTTATGTTATGGTTAATTTAAGTTAGGGTAAATTGATTGATTGATTGATTGGTGACAATAGATCATGGTGCCGCAACATCGAGGTCATTTGGCACCGTACTAAAAACACTAAAAATTAAAAAGCTACATAAATACTACATAAAAAGAAAAATAAATCTACAGGAGGTGGAGAAAGTCACTTTCCTGTAGGAATTTTAACACTTCATGTCCCGGGGAGAGTGCCTCCTCCCCCAGCACCAGAGAGAGAAAGAAACTCCCATCTCTGCTCCGACACTGGGCGAGGTACTGCTCTCGCAATTCCCTCAGACTGGGGCACTCGACCAGCAAGTGCCGCACAGTCAGGGGAACTAAGCAATCATCACAATAGGGCTCAACTCCCCGGGACATGAGGAAACCGTGGGTGAGGCGGGTATGGCCCGTCCGTAGACGGGCCAATGCTGTCTCACGGCAGCGGCCTCGGACGTGCGCATAAGACCAGGGGCTCACAGCCCTTGCGGTAATTGCACCCATCTTGGAGGTGGCTCTATTAAGTTAGGGTAAACATTAGGAAGACGACCCAGTCTGTTTTTTGGACAAAGCAATTTTTTTTCTGATAGATTTTGATGTTTTGAATTAATCTGATGTTTGTCTGTTATGCCATACAATATATTTTTTTCCCCAAGGTAAAAATTGCCACAAAAAAGTCAGATTAATTTAAAACCATCAAAATCAATAAGAGAAAAATTGCTTTAAGTAATGCTAATTAAACCTAACCTAACCTAAGCAAACCTAACCTAACCTAAGCAATCCTAATTAAACCTAACCTAATGTAACCAAACCAAACCTAAACTAGATAAAGATTCGTAAGACGACCCAATCGGTTAGGTTAAGCTTAATTAGGTTTGCTTAGGATTACTTGAAGCAATTCTTCTCTTATTGATTGTGATGGTTTTGAATTAATCTGACTTTTTTGTGGCAATTTTTAACTTGGGGAAAAAAAATTCTATAGCATAACAAGCAATCATCAGATTAATTCAAAATATATCAGAAAAAAATTGCTTTGTCCAAAAAATAGACTGGGGCGTCTTCCTAATCTTCACCATAACTTAATTTAACCTTAACATAACCATAACCTAACCTAACAACCTTAACCTAACCTAACCAACATAACATAACATAACTTCAAAGACGTTTTGCGAGGTAAATAATGATGAGCACCGCCTGAAACCTTCACAGATGTGTTGAGTACACTATGTATAGTCATAGGGAAAGAGAAAAAAGAAAGAGCTTGAGCAGTAGCTGTAAGGAAAAACCATATTATCATAGTGGTCAGATGTTTTCATTACTATATACTTCCAACAAAGTGATCACTGCACACTCGCCAATGACTTCCTTTGGCATCCCAATGCTTATGAGGTTTTTTTTTTGCTCTGGGCTCTCTTTAATGCAGAAATCCATTTGTCAGGGGTTTCTTTTGTCGGCTGGAATCTTGTAAAAACGCTTCCCCATAACCTACCCATGCCTGGTGTGACATTTGTGTGCACAACAGCTAGTTACCATGGTTGAAAATGGTCAATTTTATGCAAGTCTTACAGTGTTTTCTTGCAATTGTACCCCCAAGAATTTGGTCGGGTAGCCTACAAACATGGCGGTTGCTTATATTCTGGATCTGGGTGTGACGTCAGGTGCAGGAGCTCTATATGTAATGTTTTTTAAGATAGTTGATTTCCTTTATGGACTCGTGTGTGGCTCTCCCTCTCTTCGTGACTTCTCCCTAGATGATGAGTCACAGATATTTATTCTGGTCTTAGTGGTACACCCATATCACATGCCAATTATACCACCTTAGCCAACAATATATCTTCTTTTTTCTGGTCATCCTCAGCTAAGCAAAAAATGCGCAAGTTATCCCTTATTATGTGTTAGTAATTAAATGATTATGATGATTCAGTGTTCATAATGAATGTCAGATACACCGGCATATGAAATATATATATATATATATATATATATATATATATATATATATATATATATATATATTTTTTTTTATTGCATTTAACCATGTATAGTTAAATTTTATTATTTTAATTTACATTAGAACAAAACATAGTACTTATATTGGCTTATATTAAATATATGGAGGAACACTACTAAATATTTTACTTGCCACAGCTCAATTAGAGCATCCTTACAATAGCCCACCGTTTTTGAAGTCCCTCTCTTTCCTGAGTCTGGGATGGCTCTGTTGTTGCACCACTCACTTGCACACTCATGTTAATTACCCCTTCCCTTTCCAAAAACACTGTATCTTCAGGGTCATGCAACGCTATATTATGAAGAACACAACAAGCTTTCACAATTTTGGGAATCTTTTCTATATCTGCATCAATATATTTCAAGCGCTTGAATCTTCCCTTCAAAAAACCCAAAAGCATTTTCTATAATAACCCTGGCTTTTGACAATTTCTTATTAAAATTCGGCCGGTCATCAGACAAGTTTCCAGTATTCTTGAAAGGTACCATCAAATGCTTGCTGAGAGAAAAAGCAGAATCCCCAACATTATGATAGTCAGGGGAAGGAAAGTAGCTGGTGTCACAGTTCTGCATTTTGGTGTACAAGGAACATGACTTAAACACTGCTATCATGCGCTGACCCAGGGAAACCAGCCTGAATAATTTTTTTTTTTTATCAGCGGTACAGATTGCCATTAGATTCACACTGTGTCTCTGGTTTCTGTCAATATAGTCTGCCTGTGTTTCACTAGGAGCCTTAATATGAATGTGGCATCCATCCACAGCTCCTATCACTCCAGGAATTCCTCCCAACGATTGGAATTCATCAGTAATTTGAGGTAGTGTCTCAGCCAACAAGATACTGGGATTTATTAGTAGGTGTGTGACAAATAGGAGTTCTGAGGTCATTCTGAGGTTGTATTTAGCGCTAGTTAAACCCCACCTAGATTATGCAGCTCAATTTTGGTCCCCTTATTATAGGAAGGATATAGGCTCCTTGGAGGCAGTCCAGAGAAGAATGACCAAGATGATTCAGGGGCTGAGAAATTTACCCTACAAAGATAGGTTAAAACGCCTTAATCTCCACTCCCTAGAGAGAAAAAGGGCAAGAGGGGATATGATTGAAGTTTTCAAATTAATAAGGGAAACATTGATCAGGTTTTAGAATTTAGTAGTCAGGATAGGACACGTGGAAATGGGTACAAGCTAGAAAAACTTAGATTCAGGACAGACCTAGGTAGATATTGGTTCACTAACAGAGTAGTGAACGATTGGAATAGGCTGGGTAGACACGTAGTAAGTGCTGAGTCAATAGGTAGCTTTAAAAGACGGTTGGATCAGAGTATGGATAGGGATGACAGGTGGGATGGCTAAATATTGAATTATTCCAAGGGTGGGAGACAAGGAACTGCCTCGTGTAGGTCATTAACTGGCCTCTTGCAGTCTCCTCATTTCTTATGTTCTTATGTTCTAGCTGCTGGCCACACAATTACTTTTTTTTCCAGCTTCACACAAAACATTTATTATCCTTTGCACACATTCATATATTGTTGTCTGGGAAACTCCAAACAATTCCGATATCTCACGGTATGTTGACTGTGTTCCTAGATACCACGAGATGAAGTGCTTTCCTTGGACCCAGGAAAAGGATGGTACCAGACGGTGTTTCAGTATAAGCATCATGGATGAAGTCCAAAGCCATGAGAAATTATTTTCTTGAAAGCCGAAGATGCTTGAAGAAGTCAAGGTCACTCCTGGCCTCTAAAACATCAGCTAGTCCTTCCTGTTTCGGATGGTGTTCTCTGTTAAACAAGAAATGATAGCAAATAATAACAAGTTATAGAGCAATCTTATTTGTTTAGTTTTTATATAATCACACACACACACACACACACACACACACACACACACACACACACACACACACACACACATATATATATATATATATATATATATATATATATATATATATATATATATATATATTAAACATCTTTGGCTATCAAAAAAAATAATTTCTCATGGTTTTGGACTTCATCCACGATGCTTATACTGAAACACCTTCTGGTACCATCCTTTTTCACACACTGCTCCTCTCTTTCCTTCTCATCATCGACCAAACGAACCTGTGATTTTATACACTTAATGGAAGTGTAACACTCCTTTTTTTTTGTAACCATAAATTAGGTCAATTACCCCCCCCCCAGAGTTGAAACTCGCATAGTGGAAGGAGAAAATGAGAAATGAAGGGGGGTTGTTGTTAATCTTAAGTAACTATCGTTATCTAGGTATTCAGGTAGGGAAAATTGAGACGGGGTAATTATAAGGTGAAGTAGTTACACACCTTAAGGGTAGTTTTGCGAAAGGCTGTTTATCCTAGGAGGCGTATGTCGGGAAATTACTGTATTTCAATAACCCTCCTGTATTCACTGGCCTCCGCGCCATAATCCTATTTTTATTCTTTACTTACGGTGGAATAGTATAAGGAAGAGTAGTTATTTTAGCATAACATATGGAAGAGTTTTGTAGGTTCCAATAATGGGTTGATGTGAGCAAGACGGAGAAATTCGAGGATGTGGTAATTGTAATATTTATTTCGTAGGGGAAGAATAATTGAGACTGAAGGGTGTTGTAGTTATGATTCTAATTAAAATAGAAATTTGGGTAAATGAATGGTATGTCAGGGGAAATTATTTTATAGTTATAATTATTAGGGAGTTAAGTATAGATAGAGGTATATGGCAACTCTGTTGGTTTGCTGGTAGCCGGCCGACCACGCACACAGCATTCGATCTCCACCTACCTTCGTGAATTTATAGCTCTGTTATTTGTTAGCTAAGCTACAGAGTTAATTTTTAAAAATCAAGAAGTGCGTTATATGTGTTAAGCTTGTCATTACTAGAGTGTGAATAAGTGTAAAGAAAATGCATTATAGTGTATTTAACGCCAGTGCTAATGTGTTTTTTTCTTCTTCTGGCATTCGATCTCCACCTACCTTCGTGAACAGATTTCGATCTCAGTCTACCTCCACGTCCAGGCTGTTGCTGTTCAATAGTCTAGGTCAATGAAGCCAGCTAAGTGATATGGGAAAGTCTAGCAGGTTAGAAATTAGTAATCTAGGGCAAGTGATAGGAAGGAATTACACTGTGAAGGTGATAGTAGGTAACAAGTGGTTGCCACGTGTTAATTGGCTGTTGTTAAAGTGTCGTTAATACCTCAGTTTCCTCGTCTTTCGCTCTCAGATACGAAGGAATATTCCATCTGAGACGAAAGAAGAGTGATAGGAATTAACTTGGCCAATTGTTTAGTAGTGGTTAAAAAGTGTTGTATTTTTTTTTTATGCGCACAAGCTAACTAGTGGTAATCCTCATCTGTTATTTTCGAATGTGTTAAGTGATACTTTTATATTTATAAGTAATTATCAAATATATATTTTTCAATACCTCATCTTCAAATATCATTATCCCTGAACTCCCTACCCTCTGACCGATTGACAAGGAAAGTGAGACCGAACCTACTATTTATTTTTTATTTATTTTGGTGTGTAAATACGCAAGTATTACAGAAGGAAAAAAGAACAAGCAAAATTTACTTTTAAAACTCCACAACAACAGCCTCCTGGCTAGTACAGTGGTAGCGCGCTGGCCTTGCATTCGCTTGGTCGGCAGATCGAGTCCCCGCCCGGGCTCGTGATGCTTAAGCTGTTTACTGGGGAGGAACTGCTGTGGTCGGGCACCACAGTGGTGCAGCGGTGGTCCACCATGGCTGTGAGGCATAGACCTCTAAACAAAAACCTAGTATTAGTATTAACCCAATACCAGATGATCCTCTAAAGGGAGAACTACTAGCCACCAACTTCTTTGCCAAAATTGGATGCCATCTCACTCTACACCCACCTACAGACTTCCATGAAGTCATAAATAATGCGAAATCAAATCCAGCCATCCAAGAGCTTGCTCAGCCTTTCACTGAAAAAGAAATAAATGAAGCCATAGCCACCTTAAAGCCAGGGAATTGATTGATTGATTGGAGACAATAGATCATGGTGCCACAACATCGAGGTCATTTGGCACCGTAATAAAAGCACTAAAATATAAAAGCTACATAAAAGAAACATAAAAAGAAAAATAAATCTACAGGAGGTGGAGAAAGCCACTTTCCTGTAGGAATTTTAACACTTCATGCCCCGGGGACATATTTCCAAAACCTACATCACATTTTCATCCGTCCCGCCCTCGCCAGTGACGTAGGCGTGACTCTGCCTAGTGATTGGCTGGCTACATTCGCAGCTCCTTCTCTCCCGCTCGCCTCCATGCGCCCCCTAACACCCCAGCTTATCTCTCCCGCTCTCACTGCCTTCCTCCCTCCTCCCTCCCTCCCACCCCCCACCCCCCATATTCTCTCCCTCGCTGCCTTCCTCTCACCCCCACCTCTCTTTTCTCTCTCCCTCTCTGCTTCCCTCCCAATGACGATCTCACTTCCATCTCCCCCACCCCACACTTTCTCTCCCTCTCTCTCTCTCTCTCTCTCTCTCTCTCTCTCTCTCTCTCTCTCTCTCTCTCTCTCTCTCTCTCTCTCTCTCTCTCTCTCTCTCTCTCCCTGCCTTCCTCCCGCCACCCCCCATTAATTAGGTTAGGTTCCCTAACCTAACCTATTGGGGGGAGGTTAGGTTAGGTTTCTTTACCTAACCTAACCTAACCTAACCTAATCTATGTGGGGGAGGTTAGGTTACCTAACCTAACCTATGTGGGGGAGGTTAGGTTACCTAACCTAACCTAACCTATGTGGGGGAGGAAGGCAGAGAGAGAGAGAGAGAGAGAGAGAGAGAGAGAGAGAGAGAGAGAGAGAGAGAGAGAGAGAGAGAGAGTGTGTGTGGGAGAGAAAACTGGGGTAGGGGAGATGGAGGCGAGCGGGAGAGAAAGCGGGGGTGTGGGAGATGGAAGCGAGCGGGAGAGAAAGTGGGGGCAGGTGGATGGCGCAAGAGCCGAGCGTAGCCAGCCAATCACGAGGCAGAGTCATGCGACGTCACTGGCGAGGGCGGAGCGTATGAAAATGTGATGTAGATTTCGGAAATATGCGCCTCGGGGAAAGCGCCTCCTCCCCCAGCGCCAGAGAGAGAGAGAGATAAACTCCCATCTCTGCCCCGTAAAGCCGTTGTAAAACCAGGGAAAATAGCGTGACACGACCTAATACCATATGAATTCCTCACCCATCTCACACCTTCCTTCAAGAAAGCCTTCCTAAACATCTATAACTCCAGCTGGCTCTTGGGAGACTTTCCATCATGCTGGAAGAAATCAATAGTGCTCCCCATCTTGAAATCAGGTAAGGATCCAACATCACCATCATCTTACAGACCAATATCCCTCCTCTCGTGCATTGGGAAGTTATTAGAACGTCTGGCATGCACAAGGCTTTCATGGTGTCTGGAAGAGAAACAATTATTAAAAGAGGAACAGTGTGGATTTAGATCGAGAAGAGGCACTCTAGACATCCTTGCCCAAATAGAATATCACATATGTGACACCTACAGGAAAAAAGCAAGTCATGACGACACTTTTTGTTGACTTGGAATGGGCGTTTGATACAGCTGCTCTTGAAGGCAGTTTATATATACTAGCAAAGATGGGACTAACAGGCACAACTCTCACAAGGATACAAAATTTCCTCACAACCAGAACATTCCAAGTAGTTGTAGGTGCATCCATATCCTTCATCTATTCCATAAAAAGAGGTGTCCCACAAAGATCAATATTAAGTCTACTACTATTCAACATATTACTGTCAGACCTATAAATCCCCCCATACTCCCATTTCCTCATATATGCAGATGATATAACCATAATTACAAGAGCCCCAACACTCATACAAGCACAGACCCAAGCACAAGAAGCAGCCACAGCACTACAAGACTGACTGAACTCCTGGGGCCTCAAGATCAGTCCCTCCAAAAGCACACTTATGTTCTTTATACTCAAATCACTACAAATACCACCAATAATCAACAGAGCATATGACCCAGTCCCTTACTCCAGACTTCACAACTTCCTTGGATTAAGACTAGATGGCCCTAGACTCACCTGGTCTAACCATATAGAACACCTCCGGATATCATGCAGTAAACGTCTTGATGTCATGAAGAGACTTGCAGGGGTCAGCTAGAGGCCCTGTAGAGAACAAATTTTACATTACTACCTAGACACCGTCAGGGCAAAAATAACCTATGGTAGCAGCCTGTATGGATCGGCAGCTGACACCACTCTCAACAAGCTGGATACGATTCACAACGCTGCTCTTAGGATTTCAATGGGAGCCATGAGGTCCTCACCTGTCGTATCCCTGAATGCAGAGAGTGGCATCCCACCCTTAGCCACCCATAGAAAAAACACGCTCTGTCAACATCATCTCCATATAATGACCCTGCCTCCACCACACACCCTCACCACTCCATACACCAACTCTGGAGTCAACTCACAGTCACCAGTCTGGCTCTCAGTATCAAGATAGCCCCTGTTAGTCCGAGCCCTAAGGGCCTACAACATGCTCAAGACACCACCACCTCAGTCACAACCTACCAGGCCACACTCACCCATCCCACCATGGAAGGACATCACGAGTATGGTCACTCTTCATGTACCAGATCTTTCATCCGAGAACACAGCAAGCACCCAAACTGCAGCACTGTTCCTTCAGTTTGACCACACCAGATATCATAATCACCACAAGATATACAGATGGGTCTCACTCACCATCCCTGCCTTCCACAGCTGCTGCCATATATGATCCTCAGAAGACCATCTGCAAGACCTGGAGGCTGCCCCCCGAAACCGATGTGGTTACTGCTGAGCTGTTTGCTATCAATCAAGCCCTCATATATTTACACATCACCTACACCAGCTGCCAGTCGGTCATATATACAGATTCACGATCGTCGCTGCACCTCCTCCTCTCCCGCTACCCGTTAACATCAACGAATTTAGTACACAGTATACAGCAGGCCCTCATCAACCTCACTACACACGGATGGGAAGTAGAAATATCAAAGGGAATGAGATAGCTGACGCCGCTGCTAAGACAGCCCTAACCGAGGTAAACATCACTCCTCTCCCGTTGCCAGCTGCAATCTTGCAGCTGGCAGGAGTAAAAGGAAGGAGTAAACAAGGAAGGAGTAAAAAGGAGTGGTGAGGTGGAAACGTGAAAGCGGCGTGTCGCCATTACAAAGAACATATCCAAAGTAAACATTATTGGATATCCAAGGTAAACATTGTATACCGCCGTCTTGTGGCCTTTATACCGCCGCCTTGTGGCCACGTGGTTAAGATATCCTGCAGTGACGTCACGACCTTGAGCCAGGCTGTAAATAGACGCCATCTTTGTGGGCAAGTCACTGTCATAGTGAATAGTTATTTGCATTACAGTCGTGTATATAGACACTGCCATAGTGAATAGTTATTTGCATTACAGTCGTGTATATAGACACTGTCATAGTGAATAGTTATTTGCATTACGGTCGTGTATATAGACACGGTCATAGTGAATAGTTATTTGCATTACAGTCGTGTATATAGACACTGTCATAGTGAATAGTTATTTGCATTACGGTCGTGTATATAGACACGGTCATAGTGAATAGTTATTTGCATTACAGTCGTGTATATAGACACTGTCATAGTGAATAGTTATTTGCATTACAGTCGTGTATATAGACACTGTCATAGTGAATAGTTATTTGCATTACAGTCGTGTGTATAGACACTGTGATAGTGAATAGTTATTTGCATTACAGTCGTGTGTATAGACACTGTGATAGTGAATAGTTATTTGCATTACAGTCGTGTGTATAGACACTGTCATAGTGAATAGTTATTTGCATTACGGTCGTATATATAGACACGGTCATAGTGAATAGTTATTTGCATTACAGTCGTGTATATAGACATTGTCATAGTGAATAGTTATTTGCATTACGGTCGTGTATATAGACACTGTCATAGTGAATAGTTATTTGCATTACAGTTTGTGTATAGACACTGTGATAGTGAATAGTTATTTGCATTACAGTCGTGTGTATAGACACTGTGATAGTGAATAGTTATTTGCATTACAGTCGTGTGTATAGACACTGTGATAGTGAATAGTTATTTGCATTACAGTCGTGTGTATAGACACTGTGATAGTGAATAGTTATTTGCATTACAGTCGTGTATATAGACACTGCCATAGTGAATAGTTATTTGCATTACGGTCGTGTATATAGACACTGCCATAGTATTTAGTTATTTGTATTACGGTCGTGTATAGAGACACTGCCATAGTGAATAGTTATTTGCATTATAGTCGTGTAAATAGACACTGGCATAGTGAATAGTTATTTGCATTATGGTCGTGTATAGAGATACTTCCGATTTGCGACGGGAACAACTTTCAAATTAATTTAAATCACATCAAAATCTACCATAAAAAAATAGGGTTAATATTGAAAGAAAGTTAGCATTAGGTTAGCCACGTTATTAATATTTAGCTCCGAGTGTGCAGGGGAGGGAGGTGAATGAAGTGTGTGTGTGTGTGTGTGTGTGTGTGTGTGTGTGTGAGTGTGTGTGTGTGTGTGTGTGTGTGTGTGTGTGTGTGTGTGTTATTTGTATTGGGGTGTTGTGTTAGGGTGATCAATGACTGTGTATTTATGTAAACGAGTGTATGGTGCAGTTCTATATAATAATGTGAGGAAGCCTGTTCTAGTGTGGTACATGGAAAGTGTGAGTGTTTGTAGGAGTAAGTGGTAGGAGTAAATGGTAGTAGGATAGGTTGGGTAGGTTTGCTTGTAAAAATGCCTCCCCATAACCTCCCCATACCTGGTGTGACATTTGTATGCACAACAGCTATTTACCATTGTTGAAAATGGTCAATTTTATGCAAGTCTAATTACGGTGTTTGCTTGTAATTGTACCCCCAATACTGTGGTCGGCTTGCCCACAAAGATGGCGGTTGTTTACATTCTGGATCTGGGTGTGATGTCACGTGCAGGAGCTCTATAGTAATAAGATGGCCCTAGACAGTGACTGTAAGAAGACTAAGAAGAAGAAGGTGAGCAGGAGCACTAAATGGGTTTCATGCCATAAGTGTAGGGATTGGTACCACGCGGCATGCATGGGGAAAAACTACACTAATTGCTACATCATATTCAAAGAGAGAAACTGTGATGAGAGAGTAAACTCGTTGGCAGATTCCGAGCTTTATTCAACAAGAAACCATGCTATACCTGTGATAGAAACAAAATTAATAATATATGTATATAAGAAAACCCCACATAAAAACAAGCATATGAAATAATATACAGAACATAACAAACACAATAACAAAACATGTAACAAAAATAATACCTACATCCTGTTAGGCAGCCTAGTAAGCTCTGTAGTGTTACCAGATTCAAAACAGCTGATGAGTATAAACAAACAAGTGAGGTGTGAGGAGCGTGGTGTTACCATAATAACATATACAACTTTTGTGCAATAATAGTACATTCTCCCCTCCTAGAAAATAGTAAACTCACAATATACAAACGTATCTTATGTCTCCTACCGGTACATTGCCAAACTAAAGAATTTTAATTAATCCCATCCATAACGCTCGGATGCCCTTGACACACGAGTAGACCTTCTTACATCAGTGGGCACTGTACGACATGTTTCAGGGATATCATGATGATCATGAGAC
>JAPQNM010000004.1:18972645-18990145 GCA_029783475.1 Metacarcinus magister
TTTAGTGTTGCGTTGTGTTGTGTTGCCTTGCGTTGTTTCGTCTAGTGTTGCGTTGTGTTGCGTTGTGTTGCCTTGCATTGCTTGATTTAGTGTTCGTTGTGTTGTGTTATTTTGCCTTGCGTTGTTTAGTCTAGTGTTGCGTTGTGTTGTGTTGTGTTGCCTTGTGTTGTTTGGTTTAGTGTTGCGTTGTGTTGTGTTGCCTTGCGTTGTTTGATCTAGTGTTGCGTTGTGTTGTGTTGTGTTGCCTTGCGTTGTTTGGTTTAGTGTTGTGTTGTGTTGTATTGCCTTGCGTTGTGTTGTGTTGCCTTGCGTTGTTTGGTCTAGTGTTGCGTTGTGTTGTGTTGTGTTGCCTTGCGTTGTTTGATCTAGTGTTGCGTTGTGTTGTGTTATGTTGCCTTGCGTTGTTTGGTCTAGTGTTGCGTTGTGTTGTGTTGTGTTGCCTTGCGTTGTTTCGTCTAGTGTTGCGTTGTTATGTCTAGTGTTGCATTGTGTTGTGTTGTGTTGTGTTGCCTTGCGTTGTTTGGTCTAGTGCTGCGTTGTGTTGCCTTGTGTTGTTTGGTTTAGTGTTGCGTTGTGTTGTTTTGCCTTGAGTTGTTTCGTCTAGTGTTGCGTTGTGTTGTGTTGTGTTGTGTTGCCTTGCGTTGTTTGGTCTAGTGTTGCCTTGTGTTGTGTTGTTTTGTGTTGCCTTGCGTTGTTTGATCTAGTGTTGCGTTGTGTTGTGTTGTGTTGCCTTGCGTTGGTTGGTCTAGTGTTGCGTTGTGTTGTGTTGTGTTGTGTTGCCTTGCGTTGTTTGATCTAGTGTTGCGTTGTGTTGCCTTGCGTTGTTTGGTCTAGTGTTGTGTTGTGTTGTGTTGCCTTGAGTTTTTTCGTCTAGTGTTGCGTTGTGTTGTGTTGTGTTGTTTGGTTTAGTGTTGTGTTGTGTTGTGTTACCTTGAGTTGTTTCGTCTAGTGTTGCATTGTGTTGTGTTGTGTTGCCTTGCGTTGTTTGGTTTAGTGTTGTGTTGCCTTGTGTTGTGTTGCCTTGCATTGTTTGGTTTAGTGTTCCGTTGTGTTGTGTTGCCTTGAGTTGTTTCGTCTAGTGTTGCGTTGTGGTTTGTTGCCTTGCGTTGTTTGGTCTAGTGTTGCGTTGTTTTGTGTTGCGTTGCCTTGCGTTGTTTGGTCTAGTGTTGCGTTGTGTTGTGTTGTGTTGTGTTGCCTTGAGTTGTTTCGTCTAGTGTTGCGTTGTGTTGTGTTGTGTTGCCTTGCGTTGTTTGGTCTAGTGTTGCGTTGTGTTGTGTTGTGTTGCCTTGCGTTGTTTGATCTAATATTGCGTTGTGTTGTGTTGTGTTGCCTTGCGTTGTTTGGTTTAGTGTTGCGTTGTGTTGTGTTGCCTTGAGTTGTTTCGTCTAGTGTTGCGTTGTGTTGTGTTGTGTTGCCTTGCGTTGTTTGGTCTAGTGTTGCCTTGTGTTGTGTTGTGTTGTGTTACCTTGCGTTGTTTGATCTAGTGTTGCGTTGTGTTGTGTTGTGTTGCCTTGCGTTCGTTGGTCTAGTGTTGCGTTGTGTTGTGTTGTGTTGTGTTGCCTTGCGTTGTTTGATCTAGTGTTGCGTTGTGTTGTGTTGTGTTACCTTGCGTTGGTTGGTCTAGTGTTGCGTTGTGTTGCCTTGCGTTGTTTGGTCTAGTGTTGTGTTGTGTTGTGTTACCTTGCGTTTTTTGGTTTAGTGTTGTGTTGTGTAGTGTTGTCTTGCGTTGTTTGGTCTAGTGTTGTGTTGTGTTGTGTTGTGTTGTGTTGAGTTACGGGTTCCTACTCCCCTAAGGACCCGTTGTGTTGTGTTGTGTTTGTGTTGTGTTGTGTTTGTGTTGTGTGGTGTTGTGTTTTGTTGTGTGGTGTGTAGTGATATGTATAATAATATGTAGTATGGTACTTAAATGTGACATGTGCATCTGATTGAGAAGCTGTAAGAAAATGGCGGATCCCGCATTTATGCTTTGTGTTAGCATCTTGACGAGGAGGATGCGGGAGACGCGGGTGTCACCAGGGTACCATGTAGTAAATAAGTATAGATTAGATTGTATGGGGTTAGTAGAGGTTTGTTGGGGGCATTAGTTGTTATGTAGGTTGAGTTATACATGTGGTAGGTAGATAAGATGGGTGATGTGTTATATACTTGTATGTGGGAAATGTTGGGTTGGCGTACGTGAGGTGTAGTCCGCGGAGGCGCGGAAGTATACAGTTGTATGAGGGCAAGCCAGGTCACAAAGGGTGTGTGTCACGGGTTCAGGCAACCTCCTGTTTGGTAACAATAATTTATTTATTTGTGTAGAACTCGTGATGATAAAATTCTGGTAGGATAATTACAAGCCTTCCGACACCAACCTCTTTCACTTCACCTTCTTCGGGAGACCCTGTATCACCTAAGTTTTAAATCTAATGTACCCAGAGTGTTTGGCAAAGTAAACAAGTCTAGCAAGCTTCTTTAGTTTATTTAAATAAGCTCACTCTGAAAAAGAAGTCATCATTAAGACTCACACACCATTCACTCGCTAACCTGGCTATAAAACTTAATTGTAAGCCTTACGAGTTTCCTTACTCCACTTAAGAACTTCCTACTCTTAAGTATGTAGTGTGGGTGCGGGCGCGCGCGGGCGTAGGCGTGGGCGTGCGCGTAGGTGCAGGCGTGGGCGTGCGCAGGCGTGGGCGGCTCACGTGGGTTCACAAGACAACTCCACCAGACTCCACTCTTCCACCTCAGCTCCACCGCCGGTTTCTTCTGCAAAGAAACTCCAAGAAACTCCACCTCTCTCCACACAGCTAGACTCAGCCTCTCCACTCAGAGACAACTCCACTTAGCTAGCTCAGCCTCCACTCAGAGACAACTCCACTTAGCTCTCTCCTGAGACCACGTGGCGTCCACCTTGGACTCCTCTCCACACAGCTAGACTCAGCCTCTCCACTCAGAGACAACTCCACTTAGCTAGCTCAGCCTCCACTCAGAGACAACTCCACTTAGCTCTCTCCGGAGACCACGTGGCGTCCACCTTGGACTCCTCTCCACACAGCTAGACTCAGCCTCTCCACTCAGAGACAACTCCACTTAGCTAGCTCAGAGAAACTCCACCTCTCTCCACACAGCTAGACTCAGCCTCTCCACTCAGAGACAACTCCACTTAGCTAGCTCAGCCTCCACTCAGAGACAACTCCACTTAGCTAGCTCAGCCTCCACTCAGAGACAACTCCACTTAGCTCTCTCCTGAGACCACGTGGCGTCCACCTTGGACTCCTCTCCACACAGCTAGACTCAGCCTCTCCACTCAGAGACAACTCCACTTAGCTAGCTCAGAGAAACTCCACCTCAGCCTCCACTCACACAGCTCGCCGAGTAGACTCCTCCACTTATCTCCACTCCACTCACCACCAGTTTCTTCTCAAAGAAACTCCACGCAATCCCTCGCTTCACCATTGCAACTGCAGTCCACCAGACTATGCAAGATTGCAAGGCGATGCGAGAAACAACGTGGAAAAAGAATCCATCCCCCAACCTTGACCGCTCTCCACCGCGACCCCACCAAGACTGACCCCGTTTCCCGGGCAGCGTGGGGTCACAAACACCGCGACCTCACGACATGCCATACGCCGCCATATTAAGTCTTCTGTAAGACTTAATTCGTATACTATGACCTCACTCTCACAAGGCCATAAATATTACACATCATGCAACTATCCCTACAATTAAGTAGTCCTGCTTGCATGCAGAAAATGTCTCCCAGCCTGATAACACCCCCTATGGATATAATGCAATTTGGATTCCACCCACACTCCCTGTCTGAAATGCTAGAAGATGACTGGTTCCGGCACGGAACTACGTGACGTCAGAGAGGATCAGGCCGCGCTTGTAGCGTCTACCTGGGTCACGTAGTCCAAACATTCCTTAGCCATGACGAGCTGCCTCTGTTCTGGAAGGCCAAAATTCCACCCATGACAGTGTGGGTCATATATAAGGAAGAGAGCGGGGTCACGCTCGCTCTCTCTCTCTCTCGGTCACAGGGGTGGGGTTTGGCTGGTTGGCGAGGGCTGAGGTCCTGTAACGTGGTGGAGGTCCACGTGGTGAAAACAAAGGTATGTGTTTTGGTTGGTGGTAGGAAGTGAGGTAGACTGGTTGGAGTTGAGATTGGTTGGAGTAGTGTTGGTTTGAGTTGAGACTGGTTGGAGTTGTGACTTGGAGTTGAGGTTGGTTGGAGTTGAGATTGGTTGGAGTTGAGACTGGTTGGAGTAGTGTTGGTTGGAGCTGAGATTGGTTGGAGTTGGGATTGGTTGGAGCTGAGACTAGTTGGAGTTTGGTAACAGAGGACAGGAGGAGTCCACGTGTTAGAGTTGGGACTGGTTGGAGATTGGTAGGAAGTGAGGTATACATTGGTTGGAGTTAGTGATTGGCACTACATTATCAGCTATGTACATATTACTGTGACGGACACATTGTTATTAAGTGCTCGGGAGATTTGCATTATAATAAATAAATATAAGTTTGTCACTAGCTCTTAGATACCCCTAGACATCTAAATTAAATATAAAGAGAGGTACGTGACAGGTGTTGTGTTGTGTGTTGTGTTGTGTTGTGTTACGGGTCCCTACTCCCCTAAGGACCCGTGGTGTTGTGTTGTGTTGTGTTTGTGTTGTGTTGTGTTATGTTACGGGTCCCTACTCCCCTAAGGACCCGTGGTGTGGTGTTGTGTTGTGTTGTGTTGTGTTTGTATTGTGTTGTGTTGTGTTATGGGTCCCTACTCCCCTAAGGACCCGTGGTGTTGTGTTGCGTTCCGTGGTGTTGTGTTGTGTTGTTGTGTTGCGTTGTGTTCTGTGTTGTGTCTGTGTTCTTGTTTATGATTTTCTTGATTTGCTGTGCAGGATTGAAAAGGGTTTATGCCAGTTTAAGGACAACATTCATTCATTCCCTAAAGGGCATCACGTAATACCACTTTAGGGACAACATTCATTCCTTCCCTAAAGGGTATCTCCCAATACCACTTTGGGGACAACATTCATTCCTTCCCTAAAGGGTATCACGTAATACCACTTTAGGGACAACATTCATTCCTTCCCTAAAAGGTATCCCCCAATACCAGTTTAGGGACAACATTCATTCCTTCCCTAAAGGGCATCACGTAATACCACTTTAGGGACAACATTCATTCCTTCCCTAAAGGGTATCTCCCAATACCACTTTAGGGACAACATTCATTCCTTCCCTAAAGGGTATCACGTAATACCACTTTAGGGACAACATTCATTCCTTCCCTAAAGGGTATCACGTAATACCACTTTAGGGATAACATTCATTCTTTCCTTAAAAGGCATCCCCTTAACACCTCCTGCACGCCATCTTTCTTTTCCTGCCGCCAGTGAGTCCTTAGAAGGATGTCAGTGGTCCACCAACCCGTCCTTCACCGTCTCCCTCGGCGAGCACGTGTTGGTGGACCTCAAGGGCCTGTTGCCCGACTTCCTCCCGCAGGAACCTCACCCAATCAGAAGAAAAGAAAGAATATCTGAAAATCAATAAACAATTATAATTATTACTATGAGGATGTTTATCATTTTGTGTTTATCTTGAACTAGGATGATGGATAAGAAAACCTTCACTGTTTTGGCTGACAGGCGTATTTCCCTTTAATACGTCAAGCCAACGAAAGAAAAGATGATGAAGTGGACTTGATAATGCAAAGGAGGATGTTTGGATGAGGAAGAAAGTCATGTTTTTGGAAAAAGAATACGGTTTCATTTTACTGCGTAATTATTAGTCACAGAGCAAATTTTTATAATGACAGTTGTAGAGTTTTATTAGGTCTATCAGATGCTGCAATGGTATTTCCAATATCTCTAATAGCTTACGAGAAAATGAGGAAGAAAGTCATGTTTTTGGAAAAAAAAATACGGTTTCATTTTACTGCGTAATTATTTGTCACAGAGCAAATATTCATAGTGACAGTTGTAGAGTTTTATTAGGTCTATCAGATGCTGCAATGATATTTCCAATATCTCTAATAGCTTTCGAGAATATGAGGAAGAAAGTCATGTTTTTGGAAAAAGAATACGGTTTCATTTTACTTCGTAATTATTAGTCCTAGAGCAAATATTCATAATAACAGTTGTAGAGTTTCATTAGGTCTATCAGATGCTGCAATGTGTCCAATATGTCTAATAGGTTTCGAGACAATGAGGAAAAAATCATGTTTTTGGAAAAAGGATACAGTTTCTATTTACTGCGTAATTATAAGTCATCATCATTTCATGCCATAAAGATTTCCAATAGGATAAAAACAAGCTAGACTACGTATTTTAAACTTTATTTAATTCAGTTTTAACTTAGCTACATAAGTATAGTTATATATAATATAAAAACAAATATCAGAAAATCTTTCTTTCCAACAAAATAACGCTTATGATATTTTTTTATACTAACAATAACAACAATGTCTCCACAACATATTTAATGATATGCTAAAAAATAATAGTATAAGGTCATTGAGAGTTTTTAGTACATAGTAAGACTGTCCAGCAGGCTTGTTAACCTAAGTACTACACAATACTGTAATATAACCATTTCAGTGATGTTATACGTTAAAATAATAGTAAAATAATAACAATCAGTCTATAGAAATACATATACATAACAAAATAAAACATAGTCAATCTATAGACGTACATACCTTGATCCAAATGAATAAAGGAAAGCATTCCACAAAGGCTAAATACTGGTTCAAGACACTTAATTACCGTTTTTGCATGCATATTTGGACACGGAAATACAAATGGGAAGCAAGAATACTCATCAACAATTGTGAGCATGTATGTATTAGGTTTTGCAGATGGTAATGGCCCTTTAAAATCAAGACTGAGACGCTCCATTGGCTGAGTGGCTTTAATAAGGGTCCCTTGTACTGGACGATAGAACTGTGGCTTAAATCGTGCACAAACCTCGCAAGATGAACATGTCTTCTTTACATCCTCAATGGAGAAGGGAAGGTTTCTTGATCTCACAAAATGCAGAAGTCGGGAGACTCCCGGATGACAAAGACCATCGTGAATCTCGATGAGGTTAGACTAGATGAGACAGAACAGCAAGAGGTTCGAATTAATGTGTCAGGTACTACTTTTTTCACACCAGGGCGGTACTGTATTGTATAGCTATATGAGGCTAGTTCTAATCTACATTCCTGTATTATGCTATTCTTTATCTTAGATCGTCTTCTGCTGTCCAACATGAATGCCACTGAACGCTGATCAGTGATCAAGATAAAATGCTGCCTAGCTAGGAAGTGATTCCACTTACGTACAGCTTCAATAATAGCTGTAGGCTCTTTCTTCACTGCTGGATAATGCAGTTCACTTCCTTGGAGAGTTCGTGACATGAAGACTACTGGTCGACCACCTTGGTTCAAGACTGCTGAGATGGCCACCTCAGAAGCATCACACTCTACAACAAATGGAAGGCTCTCATCTACAGAATAAAGTGTAGCATCCATAAGCTCCTTCAAGAGATTGAATGCAGCTAGTACTGTTTCACTTAATGGGAAATTCTTTGTATTTACTAGAGTTTGGATTTTGTCTGAAAAATTAGGAATCCATTTAGCATAGTAAGCAAACATCCCTTGTGCTCTTCGTAATGCCTTTATATTTGAGGGAGGTGATAGTTCTTGGAGTGGACGCAACCTGTCAGGATCTGGCTTTATAACATTATTGCCTACACAATACCCTAGAACATTAATTGTGGGCACAGACATGACTGATTTTGCTTCATTGTTAGTTTCCTGCTCTCAACAACCTCTAAGAACCTCCTTACATTATGATCATGTTCAGCCCGAGTCGCTCCAGCAACAGTAATATTATCCAGATATGGGAAAGTATCTTTTAGGTTTTCTTCTTCAACTAGTTTGTTCATGGCACGCTGAAATGCCGCTACGCCATTTGTGACACCAAATGGAATCCTACAAAACTGATACAATTCTCTATCAGCCTCAAAAGCAGTAAACCCTTTCTCACATTCTTTGATCTTAATCTGATAAGTGCTCTTTAAATCAAAACTGTATACTTTGCAAGATCATGTATTACTATTTCTTCAATCCGGGGCAAAGGATAGGCATCTAATTGTGTATACTTGTTGATGGTCTGTGAGTAATCAATACAAAGCCTCTTTTTATTCATGTTAAATTGATCTTTTACCACAACCACCTGAACACGCCATGGGGATAAGCTTGGCTCAATGATGCCTTCTGATTTTAAATGGGATACCCGTTCCTTAATGAATAACTGATCATCTTTACTGTAAAGTCTTGACTTGACTGCGATGGGTTTACATCCTTGAGGCAAGTTTGGAAACAGAGATGGTTCGTCAATCATTGCTGTTGCTAGAGCACACACTAAATCTGTACCAGTAATCTCAAGTTCCGGTTTCTCACCACCATACTGGAAAGTTACACTTTTATGTTGTTTTTGAAAGTCATTGATTAATTGATTGATTGGTGACAATAGATCATGGTGCCGCAACATCGAGGTCATTTGGCACCGTAAAAAAAAAACTAAAAATTAAAAAGCTACATAAATACTACTTAAAAAGAAAAATAAATCTACAGGAGGTGGAGAAAGCCACTTTCCTGTAGGAATTTTAACACTTCATGTCCCGGGGAGAGTGCCTCCTCCCCCAGCACCAGAGAGAGAGAGAAACTCCCATCTCTGCTCCGACACTGGGCGAGGTACTGCTCTCGCAGTTCCCTCAGACTGGGGCACTCGACCAGCAAGTGCCGCACAGTCAGGGGAACTAAGCAATCATCACAATAGGGCTCAACTCCCCGGGACATGAGGAAACCATGGGTGAGGCGGGTATGGCCCGTCCGTAGACGGGCCAATGCTGTCTCACGGCAGCGGCCTCGGACGTGCGCATAAGACCAGGGGCTCACAGCCCTTGCGGTAATTGCACCCATCTTGGAGGTAGCTCTATTGGCATTCCATCTCTCTTGCCAAACTAGAACAATAGCAGCTCGAATTGTGGGAAACAGGTCTCTGTGAGGGACGGGGCAGGTAGTGACTTGACGTGAGGCGCCAGTCTTAGCTAGCTCATCTGCCTTCTCGTTCCCTTTAACAGAGACATGGGCTGGTACCCAACAAAAAGTAATTCTGTGCCCACGACGGGCTGCTAGTACGAGCCAGTTGAAAATTTCTGAGACTATTGGATGTGCGTTATTAAAATCCTCAAGGGCTGACAAAGCTGCTCTGGAGTCGGAAAAAATAACAAAACCTCCAACATTCAAGGTAAAAAGAGATTTTATCGCTACTAAAATGGCCCACAGCTCTGCGGTAAAAATTGATGTACAGGGGGGTAGACTGCCGCACCGGGTAAAATCAGGGAAGACAGCTCCAAATCCGACGCCTGCATCGGATTTGGAGCCGTCAGTAAAAATGGGCGTGCAACCCTCATGTACGGAGGCATGATCGGTGAACAAAGTCCTCGCAGCATGCTCCGACATAGCACTCTTGTTAGCCGGCATGTAACGGCAATACGATACTGCCAGCCGCTTCCACGGCGGGACAGGCAATAATCGTGGGACAGCTATGGCAGGGCGAGGAAGGGACAACTCTTCAATCACGCCACGAGCCCGAAAGCCAAAAGGCTTTGGGAAGTGCGGGTGCTGGGTGAAAGTGGCGTCCCGTGAAGTGTCCGTCACAGCACTGTAAGTGGGATCACCATAGAGACTTTGGCATCTGAACCACAAACGTGCCATCTGAGTCTGACGGTGAAGGTCGAGGGGTAACACTCCTGCATCTACGAGTAGACTGGGGATTGGACAAGACCGAAAGGCGCCCGTCGCCAGTCTGATTCCACCGTGATGTACAGAGTCGAGAGTACGAAGGCGAGGGGATGTGGCTGAAGCGTAGACTTGGGAACCGTAATCTAACTTGGACAGAACGAAACAGTGATATAAACGGAGGAGAATGGTGCGGTCAGCTCCCCAAGACACATGGGAAAGAAAACGGAGCAAGGACATCCGTCGCTGGCAAGCCGCTTTCAGGTCCCGCAGGTGTGGCAACCATGTAAGGCGTCTGTCAAATATTAAGCCCAAGAATCGAGTCGTTTCAACTACTGGCAGTCTCCTGCCATAGAGGTATAGGTCTGGATCCCTAAAATCACCTCTGCTTCGAGAGAAAAGCATAGCAACCGTCTTTGTGGGGGAAAAGTTAAAACCATGACTATCGGCCCAACGGGTGACCCGGCCAAGAGCCAACTGGATGTGTCGCTCGGCCACATCGAGACGAGAGGAAGCGTAGGAGAGGGAAAAGTCATCAGCGTATAGCGTGCATCGAAAGTCCCGGTGGACGCACTCGGTGATGCTATTGATGGCAACGCTGAATAGAGTGACACTGAGGACACTACCTTGTGGGACTCCTTCTTCTTGCTCAAAAGAGCTAGAAAGAGCAGTGCCCACCCTCACCCTAAAAGTACGGTCCTGTAAAAAAGACCGGAGGAACAGAGGGAGGTGACCCCTGAGTCCAACCGTATGGAGAGCTCGTAGAATGCCATACCTCCAGGTGGTGTCGTATGCCTTTTCAAGGTCGAAAAAGACGCTCACAACCCGCTGCCTGCAAGCAAAAGCTTGGCAGATAGTTTTTTCTAATCGCAGAAGAGCGTCTAAAGTAGAGCGAGATCGACGAAAACCACACTGTACTGCCGAAAGATGGCCACCCTTCTCAAGGAACCAGACTAGACGAGTGTTAATCATCTTCTCCAAAATTTTAATCATGCAAACGGTAAGGGCAATGGGTCGATAGCTAAGGGGGAGTGAGGCGTCCTTTCCAGGCTTGGGGATTGGTATGACTATAGCAGACTTCCAGGAGGGTGGTACGTATCCGTCACTCCACATCCTATTAAATAATCCTAGGAGGAAGGACAGTGATCCAGAATTTAGGTGACGGATCATTGAATATGTAATGTTATCTGCCCCTGGGGAAGAGTCCTTACAGGAAGATAAAGCTGAACGCAGTTCCGGTGGAGAGTAAGGGACATTGTAGTTTTCACCCCCACGAGATGAAAAGTCTAGTTGGCGAGCCTCGTCTGCCTCAAACTGGCGACGCACTGCTGGAGATCTCGAGGCCCGGCTGGACACCAAAGAAAAAGTCTCAGCGAGTGTGTTGGCTACCGCCTGGCTGTTAGATACCTTATCCCCGTTGACATGGAGGACCGGAGGCGGGACCTGGAGAGAACTTTCCTGCTATCTTCCGCACGCGCTTAAATACCTGCGACATAGGTGTCTGCACGTTCAATGTGGAGACAAAAGATGCAAGGGACTTACGGCGAGCATCCTTGAGGACTCGGCGAGCCTTAGCTCTAGCCAGTCTGTATTGTCCCCGGAAAAATTCGGTTTTGTGTCGACGGTACCTACCAAAAGCTCGACGACGCTCTGTCACTGCCTGTCTACACTCATCAGACCACCAGGGGACCGGTCGGCGCTTGGTAAACCCTGTGGTCTGAGGGATGGAAAGCTCACCAGCTCGCTGGAGTATAGATGTAAAATATTCGACAGCGCTGTCTATGTCTAAAAACTCATCAACCTCGCAGTCAACTATGGCAAGTTGTTTAAAAAGTCCCCAGTCAGCGCGGTCTAGCCGCCAGCGGGGGACCTAGCCAGCATGTCAGCCTGCTCATTCCCGTAAATACGCGAATGACCAGGCACCCAAAACAAAGAGAAAGACTTACAGCGTGAATTTAGCTTATTTATGATGCTGCCTTGGATTTCATTGGCATCCGTGCGCCCGGACTCTATCGCCTGAAGGGCTGACATAGAGTCCGTGAAAATGACAATTACGTTATGATTTGAATTTTGTGCATAATCTATGGCTTTATCAATAGCAAAAAGTTCTGAGGAAAACACCGATGTATGGGAAGGTAGTCGAAACCTGAAGGCACATTCACACGACCAAACACTAGCACCCACACATTCACTCGACTTGGAGCCGTCAGTGTAAAGGTGGAGGGAGGGAGGGAGGCTAGCGACGAGAGCCCGGAAGTGATGACATATCTCCACTTCGGTCATGGCAGGCTTGTGTTGGGGAAGCCCTTTTGTAGCGATGGTGGCTTTGGGCTCCCAAGGAGCTTTTATTTGTTGCACAAGCTGGTCAACACCGTCAAGGTCCACTTCACACTTCTGGCATATAGTGTAAAGGCGGACAGCTAGTGGACGGTGTCGACCAGTGTGGAGGTGGTGGTGCTGTTTAATTACAGTAGATGCCATGAGACCGAGTGGATTGATTGATTGATTGATTGGTGACAATAGATCATGGTGCCGCAACATCGAGGTCATTTGGCACCGTACTAAAAATACTAAAAATTAAAAAGCTACTTAAATACTACATAAAAAGAAAAATAAATCTACAGGAGGTGGAAGACCGAGTGGAGTCTTCCGGGCCGTTGACAGGCCGTATGCCAGTAGTAGGATGTTTGCCGCGACCCACACCTCGCCATATAAGCAAAGATGTGAGGGTTGCCACCTCATCTATATTTTCCTGATATTTACCTAAATGGTGGTTATCCCTAAGGACCTACTTAAGATTGCCCTTGTTCTGTACTTTTTAAGTGAGATGATTGATTAATTGGAAAAAGGGAGGGAAAAATTGTAATACTGTTCTTATATTTCGTAATCTAAATTGTTAATTAACCCAGCCAGCACATACACATGGGGCCCAGATGGGATTTCCATGGGTATTGGTGGGATTGGTGGGCATGGGTAGGGGATGGGGAAATGCATGGTTTTCATATGGGACTCAGGTGGGTTTCCCACATAAGTAAATATTTTTCTATAGTGCTATAACAACACGGGAAATTGTTTAAACGACCGAGAAAATTAACTTAGAGACAATTATTAAAAAATGTACACGTGATTTGGCAGACATATGATTCATGGGTACAACGTGGGACCTATGTGGATTTCCCACACATATATCATTTCTTTCATTAATACTGCAACAATGAAATATATTGTCACAACTATTGTAAAATTATCTTGGAGGCAATTCTTTTAAGATTTATATGTTGTCTGGCGGATGAATATGGGTGCAACATAGGACCCATGTGGGCTTCCCACAATGGTATATTACAACTGAAATGGCTGTACGAGTGCTTAATTGTTTTTGTAGGCAAGAGAAACAGGCAATTGGTGCAGACTGTAAATGAATCACCGCTCATTATAGCCTTTTTATCATTCTACACTCCATTACAACACCACCTACTGTACCCTGGCCTCCATGCTTCTAATCCTTACACACTCATCACCCTGTAATACCATCAAACACCATTCATTAACTAATATCAAATTCAAACTTTTAATATCTAGACCAGGAAAAAAAAAAAAAAAAAAAAAAAAAAAAATTCAAATCTCCCGCAATATCTCGTGGTTAGAAAGACGTGCCATGATTGATTGAGAAGTATATAGTGTCCTTAGCGGTGATTGGTTGTGCTGGGAGGGAGGTGTAATCTGGATTATGATTGGCTGGCGGGATTTGAATGTAGCCTTCAACCCGTGGAAGTCCCAGGCCGGAGGAAGGCGTAGACGGTCCTATATATTTACGAATTTTTTAAGGAAAGTAAGTGTTTCCCGCCATTCCAAGTGCATTAAAGTGTACATTAATACTTTATCTATTAGTGAGGGAGGCGGGGATGAGGTGAATAAGGGGGAAGGTGATGAAATGAGGTGAGAAGTGTGAGGTAGACTGTTTTATAAAAAGTAGTCCTTGCATAGCATCTTACATAAACTAAATTGTAGTCTTATTTGTTGATTTCAGGTGAATGTTCTTGGTGTGATTGGAGGGAAGAACATTGATGAATGTGTGAAGCAGAAAAGCCGTATTACTTTTATTACTATTATTACTACTATTGTTACTGTTATTCTGTATTACTTGTGTTTATATATAAAATTATTCCATATATTTATGTCTACACCGGCTGACAGTCTACACTGGGTGACTCCCAACCCAAGTCGTCACAATATAAACACTCAATTTCATTTTACTTCCAAAATCATATTGTGTTTTTGAAGTTTTGTTAATGTTGAAAAAAATAGTCATTCCATTTTGAAGTACGTATATAGCAATAAAGTTAAGTTGAATTGTTTGATTATTATTCACATAACTTTGAGATAAGTATATGGCCATTGATATTGGGCTTTAGGCAATTCAACAGAAAATGAACGTCAGAGAACACTCTAGATATGCTGTATGTACTTTTTAAATACTAACATCACTGTTTCATTGGAGGACAGGGGTATGGGTATACTCGTATAATGTAGAAGAGTTCCACTGCTTTCTGTTTTTCAGTGACTATGTCAAAAGCCCTTTATCAATGGTAATGCACCAAATATATGCGATATATCCCCATAAATTCAATGCCATGCCCACACAATACCCATATGGATCCCACCCATATCCCACTTTTAGCCCACTTGGGCAGCCCACCTGAAACCCACATGAATCCCGTGGCCAAATTTATCCCATATAGTAGCCCACAAAGGACCCACATGGGTCCCATCATTCAGTGCTGGCTGGGAAGTCATTGGCATTAAATAGGGAGTCGAGTGGAAAATTCCTAAGTTTTAACTAACGGAATGGTCGTGTACTATTATTGCACACTATTTATATACGTTATTATGGTAACACGACGCTCCTCACACCTCACTTGTTTGTTTATACTCATCAGCTGTTCTGAATCTAGTAACACTACAGAGCTCTCTAGGCTGCCTAACTGGATGTAGGTATTATCTTTATGTTACATGTTTTGTTTTTGTGTTTGTTATGTTCTGTGGAGAATTGTATCAGTTTTGTAGGATTCCATTTGGTGTCACAAATGGGCGTAGCTGCATTTCAGCGTGCCATGAACAAACTTGTTGAAGAAGAAAACCTAAAAGATACTTTCCCATATCTGGATAATATTACTGTTGCTGGAGCGACTCAGGCTGAACATGATCACAATGTAAGGAGGTTCTTAGAGGTTGTTGAGGGGAGGAAACTAACATTTAATGAAGCAAAATCAGTCATGTCTGTGCCCACAATCAATGTTCTAGGGTATTGTGTAGGCAATAATGTTATAAAGCCAGATCCTGACAGGTTGCGTCCACTCCAAGAACTATCACCTCCCTCAAGTATAAAGGCATTGCGAAGAGCACAAGGGATGTTTGCTTACTATGCTAAATGGATTCCTAATTTCTCAGACAAAATCCAACCTCTAGTAAATACAAAGAATTTCCCATTAAGTGAAACAGCAATAGCTACATTCAATCTCGTGAAGAAGGAGCTTAGGGATGCTACACTTTATTCTGTAGATGAGAGCCTTCCATTTGTTGTAGAGTGTGATGCTTCTGAGGTGGCCATCTCAGCAGTCTTGAACCAAGGTGGTCGACCAAAAGCCTACATATCACGAACTCTCCAAGGAATTGAACTGCATTATCCAGCAGTGGAGAAAGAGGCTACAACTATTATTGAAGCTGTACGTAAGTGGAATCACTTCCTAGCTAGGCAGCATTTTATCTTGATCACTGATCAGCGTTCAGTGGCATTCATGTTGGACAGCAGAAGATGATCTAAGATAAAGAATAACAAAATACAAGAATGGAGATTAGAACTAGCCTCTTATAGCTATACAATACAGTACCGCCCTGGTGTACACAATGTAGTACCTGACACATTAACTCGAACCTCTTGCTGTTTTGTCTCATCTAGGTCTAACCTCATTGAGATTCACGAGGGTCTTTGTCATCCGGGAATCTCCTGACTTCTGCATTTTGTGAGATCAAGAAACCTTCCCTTCTCCACTGAGGATGTAAAAAAGACAGTTCATCTTGCGAGATTTGTGCACGACTGAAGCCACAGTTCTATCGTCCAGTACAAGGGACCCTTATTAAAGCCACTCAGCCAATGGAGCGTCTCAGTCTTAATTTTAAGGGGCCATTACTATCTGCAACACGTAATACATACATGTTCACAATTGTTGATGAGTATTCTCGCTTCCCATTTGTATTGCCGTGTCCAAAAATGCATGCAAAATCGGCAATTAAGTGTCTTGAAGCAGTATTTAGCCTATGTGGAATGCCTTCCTTTATTCATTCAGATCAAGGTACATCTTTCATGTCCCAAGAACTCAAGACATATCTTTCTCAAAAGGGTGTTGCAACAAGTAAAACAACTCCTTACCATCCTATTGGCAATGGCCAGGTAGATCGGTACAATGGCATTATTTGGAAAGCCATTTGTCTGTCACTACAAACTCATGGATGGGAAAAACAACACTGGGAAGTGGTACTTCCAGAAGCCTTGCATTCAATAAAATCACTCCTATGCACCACAACTAATGAAGCTCCTCATGAGCGATTCTTTGGTTTCCAACGACGGTCTACTCATGGAAACTCACTACCGTCATGGCTTTTGTCTCCGGGACCAGTGTTACTACGACGCCAGCCTCGTTCTAGTAAGCATGAACCTTTAGTGAATCAAGTTGAGCTAGTTGATGTAAATCCAATGTATGCGAATGTCAGGCATCTAGATGGTCGTGAGTCGACTGTAAGTGTTCGCGACTTAGCTCCTTGTCCAAAGAGTCGAGTAGAGAATACAGAATGTAATTCAGTCTTCAGATTCACACGATATTCCAAATGTAACTAAGTCTCTAGAGTCGCCGGATGCTGAGTTGTCTCATGATCATCATGATATCCCTGAAACATGTCGTACAGTGCCCACTGATGTAAGACGTGATGTCAAGGGCACCCGAGCGTTATAGATGGGATTAAAATTCTTTAGTTTGGCAATGTACCGGTAGGAGACATAAGATAGATTTGTATATTTTGAGTTTATTATTTTCTAGGAGGGGAGAATGTACTATTATTGCACAATATATGTATACGTTATTATGGTAGCACCACGCTCCTCACACCTCACTTGTTTATTTATACTCATCAGCTGTTTTGAATCTGGTAACACTGCAGAGCTCTCTAGGCTGCCTAACAGGATGTAGGTATTATTTTTATGTTACATGTTTTGTTATTGTGTTTGTTATGTTCTGTATATTATTTCATATGCTTGATGTTATGTGGGGTTTTCTTATATACATATATTATTAGTTTTGTTTCTATCACAGGTATAGCATGGTTTCTTGTTGAATAAAGCTTGGAATCTGCCAACGAGTTGCTTGGGTAGCGAATGGCTTGGCTCCGAGGCGGCAGGCAATGGCGGTTTAAGGTCATTACTAATAGTCACCCCAAAGTTCTTTTCATGGCGTCACGGAGTTATCAAAAAACAATGTCTACAGGTATTCTATGAAAAGTCCTTGACAACTTAAAAAAATACTTTATTACAGGGAACTTGACTTAACCCCGATTCTATAACAATACTAAATGTGTCCGTCACAGTTCTATTGTACTATACAATACTATGTAAAAATCTTTTTAGTAATCGCTTATGGGGGATTTTGTCAAACGCTTTTTGAAAGTTAAGACAAATTATAT
>JAPQNM010000004.1:19001150-19006150 GCA_029783475.1 Metacarcinus magister
ATCTCTATCTTCTCTCGCTCTGTCTCTCTCTACTCTCTCTCTCTCTCTCTCTCTCTACTCCTCTCTCTCTCTCTATCTCTCTCTCTCTCTCTCTCTCTCTCTCTCTCTCTCTATCTTCTCTATCTCTCGTCTCCCCTACTCCCTCTCTCTCTTCTACCTCTCTCTCTTTGACATAGGGTGGTCTTATTTCTGATATTAATTACGAACACAACAAATCTTAAATCCTTCCAACACTGTAAAGATGCCGCTGGTAAAGATAATAGAAGGCTTGACTTTATATAAACAAAAATGTTCCGTTCATGAATAGCAGCACAATATTACCTTTATAACAACAGTTTAGTCGGACCACACTTGGAATATGCAATGCAATTTTGGTCCCGTAACTTTGCAAACGACAACCAAATTAAAAACTGTCCAACGTAGGTCTACGCAGCTGATCCTGTTTTTAATGCATATTATTAAGAGAGGCTGGCAAGGCTAAGCAAGATCACTCTGGAGAAACGTCGCATACAAAGAAACTTCATAGTGTTTCAAAATACTTAAACGGCTTACGAATGTTGACGCAAATAAACAGTTTTCAATGATGACTCATTACGAACGAGGAGTAACGGAGTAAAACTAAGATGTAGACAAATACAACTTGACTGCACTAAATTCTTTTTCATCACTGACGTCGTAGAGAGTGGAATAAGCTCTCATTTTCCATAGTGCAGTGTACCACAATGAATTAATCTAAACTCAAAACTCAACAACCATCTCCTTCAACAAACTGCTGGCTGTTTGACTAAGTTGTTTCAGACTTATTCAATGTGATCCTGTTTGCATTATATAACATTTACACAATAGGTTAAGGACAGACGAACTTTTTGAACCCTATTGTCTGTGTGGTTTGATTTTCCATTTGAGTCTATGTAATTATATGTAAGTCTGTCTCTCTCTCTCTTTCTCTTTATCTTTCTATGCGTCCTGACAGCTATTTTGTTGTTTTTATTTTGCTCCTTCCTGCCACTTGCTACACATGCTCAAGACCGTTCTGTCTCTCTTCTTATTTTTCCTTCGTTCGCTTCTAAACAGTTTAACACTATTATGTACTGAAATATTTGGCTTAGATAACTTTCCTGTGCTTTTTTTCTTTCTTTTTTTATACCGTTATATTGTAAAATTATGTAGTATTTGAATTTCCTCGTCGCCTATGCGTACTGGTAAGCTTAGGAGTTCAATGTCTATTTTCTTTCCTTAACTTTCCTATACTATCGCTTGCGTCTCGTTTCCTGGTACAATAGTTAATAATCTTTAATTAATTTCCTATAGTACACTCTGGTAAACTTCGGGACTCAATACTTTCTTTATTTTATTTTATTCCTATATGAGTTCCATACTTTCAAGAGAGGAATATCAGGCCACCCCATATAAAGTTATTAGGTACTTGTGTCATACCGAGCGGCAGTTGTGAGCATTTCCCTCCCTCACTGTCTGTTTGTTCTGCCATTTCTCCGGATCAGAATATACACAAACAAATACCACAACTACCACAATAATGCCGTGATAATAACAATAAAACGGCCCATGACTTGCGGTTGTACACATCACCACCACAACAATTATAGTTAGCGTGATGATATCAAGTTGATAGTCAAACCTAATTTTCCTTGCAACTTTCCGAAACATGGCATTAGTTTATTCACAGATGTCTCTTTACTACTACTACTACTACTACTCCTCCTCCTCCTCCTCTTTCTCCTCCTCCTCCTCTTCCGTCTTCCTCTTTCTCCTCCTCCTCCTCCTCCTCCTCCTCCTCCTCCTCCTCCTCCTCCTCCTCCTCCCCCTCCTCTTGCCTGCCTGCCTGCCTGCCTTTTAGTGCATGTGTTTGGTGATTGCTTAAAGTCAAATGCGTGTGGTTGTGGGTCACAGGCTTGTCCTCCAAGTTGCTCTCATCGGATTATACAGTTGAGTGCCGCTTCCCTGCTGTCGCATCTCGCGTCCGCCACTAAAGCAGCAGCAGCAGGTAATGGTTTGCTTGCACTCCGTGAAGGTGAACAGACGTACAGCGTAGTGGAATATGCTATTTTCATAATTTTACCCTTTCCAGGTATGTACTCTTCACTACGACTTACAACTTTGCATACACTGAGATGAAATCAGATTTGTCAAAAAAAGATATAATAAAAAAAATATTAAATAATAAAAAAAATAAAAATAAAAAAATAAAATATAGATATATATATATATATATATATAATATATATATATATATATATATATATATATATATATATATATATATATATTTATTTATTTATTTATTTATATGACAAATCTGATTTCGTCTCAGTGTATGCAAAGTTGTAAGTCGTAGTGAAGAGTACATACCTGGAAAGGGTAAATATATATATATATATATATTATATATATATATATATATATGAGTAAGACAAAATCCACGCGATTTGAATCACTGTAATAGATCTACACTATGTCTTACTAAACTGAAGCCATGAAAAAAAAAATTTAAATGTGAGTCTGAGCTAAGCTGGAAGCTCCATACTAATATAATGGGGTCATGTTAATGTACTCTCCTCTTTTTCCTGTAACTTCTGGCATTATTACATTAACTATTAATATTAATCATTAGATATTCAAGAATCACATAAGATGGGGCCACGGGGAGTATCATATTTTGTTGAGGAGGTCAGAGAAGAGAGAAAAAAAATTAGGAACTACTGATCTACATTGTAAAGTGTCCGTGGACAAGAAAAAGCCTTCACTTCACAAACATTGGATTTTGCCTTTATTAGTCTGCGATGTTGCAATTTATCATGAATAAGTACAAAGAAGTTACTCGTCCTGAGCAAAGTTTTATCAAACATCACATGAATCTTTTAGAGTGCGTAGGCGCCTCTCGCAGTGTCATCACCTTTCAAAATTATATTAATGTGTCGCGTTTATCGTGGGAAATTTTTATTTACTTTTAAAATCAATTATATTTTTTTCTACGATCAAGGAAAACTATCATTGCATTTTCTAACCTGAGAACAAGTTCTGCACATGGTTCACGCATCTGTAATGTACATAAATGCATACGTAAAACAGGACCAGTGTTAGAAGCAAATGTCACTGAATACTGTTCCCTGAATAAAGGTTGCGTGCACATGTTCTCGTCAGCAGCTAATTACCTGAGCGCAGGGTACCCTAGAGGTATAACAGGTGGAGCACATAACACGTGTACATATTTTATAATGAACCCCCCGCCCCCCGCCCCGCCCCGCCCGCTCTGCTCTATGCTCGGTATTTCAACAAATATTCGTCATGATGTGATACTGACCGAGTGCAACGACACTTCGCAGCCACGTGAGTTTTTTGTCCAGCTGGGAAGCGTAAGAACCTATAAAGAAAACATGTCCTCCATGGCGGGTTGTATTTAATTGATGCCAGCAAGGCTTTGGCGATGTTGTACATCATTTAGTGAGGCTTCTAAGAACGCAGCAACGACTATTGATTAAAAAAATCGCGAAAAAACTTATTAATAAATCAATTCCCCTTTGGTTACGTGACTATCTGAAAGAAACATAACTATGACGGTGATGCCGCTGCTGCCGCTAAATATGGCATCGCTATATGCATAGGGCCATCAAGGCCACCACTGCCGCTGATAACACTGCAATTAATCATATGGCCTATTGTAGACATTGCAACATAATAATAATAAAAGGAAACATGTATTCTGTGTCGCTGAAGTCTAACGCTGTGTCTAACGAGGCTGGAATACTCCCAGCTTAAGGGAAAACCCATTGCGTCCCAGGGAAAAAAGAGCGAGTGTCTGAATTGGAGGCACCATGTTAGGTAGGCTGGCAGGTTAGTAGTGGTGGTGGTGGTGGTGGTGCCTGTGACGCAGATGTCCTACTCCTGACAAGCTGTCCCTAATGCAATGCTGGATAATTATTGTTGCTGTTATCATTATTATCATTATTACTATTATTATTATAATTATTATTATTATTATTATTATTATTATTATTATTATTATTATTACAATTGTTGTTAATATTATTATTATTATTATTATTATTATTATTATTATTATTATTATTATCATTATTATTATTATTATTAATATTATTATTATCATCATTATTATTATCATTATCATTATTATTATTATTATGATTATGATTATGGTTATATTGTTATTATTATCATAATTATTATTATCATCATTATTATTATCATTATTAATATTATTATTATAATTACTATTAATATTATTTCAATTACTGCTATTATTGTTATCATAACTATTACTATTATTATTACTATCAATATTATTGCGAAAATTATTTTTTCTGCTAAGTTTCGCTCCGCTTACTGTGTGTGTGTGTGTTTGTGTGTGTGTATGTGTGTGTGTGTGTGTGTGTGTGTGTGTGTGTGTGTGTGTGTGTGTGTGTGTGTGTGTGTGTGTGTGTGTGTGTGTGTGTGTGTGTGTGTGTGTGTGTGTGTGTGTGTGTGTGTGTGTGTGTGTGTCTGCGCGCTCGCGCGCTTTTATTTATCAGGCAGGCAGGCAGGCAGTCTCTTAAGTCGTTGCCATTTTCAGTCTTTTTTTTCTATCTATCTGTCTGTCTGTTTGTCTGTAAGTCTATTTCTTACTTTCTTTATTAGTCCTTTCATTTGTCTGTACGTCTATCTGCTTCTCTGCTCTATCTGTGTACCTGCCTGTCTGTCTATCTGTATGTTCGTTTGTTTATCTCTCTCTCTCTCTCTCTCCTCTCTCCTCTCTCTCTCTCTCTCTCTCTCTCTCTCTCTCTCTCTCTCTCTCTCTCTCTCTCTCTTCTCTCTCTCTCTCTCTCTCTCCTCTCTCTCTCTCTCTCTCCACCACAGCAGCATAAATGTTTTATTTGCTTCGGAGTCATTCACAGTAAAGGAAAGCAATACTTCCCTTAGGAAGTATGACGCGTGCAACCTTGGCAAGCAGACCAATAACTGTCCTAGAAGCAGCGTGAGGCACC
>JAPQNM010000004.1:19018650-19023650 GCA_029783475.1 Metacarcinus magister
CAGGAAACGAAAGATGAAAAGAAAACAACATACCATAAGCATACCACACGCAAAAAGAAAAAAAAATAACACTAGGCTACTACTATATACCAAGCCAGCCGCGGCCAGGGCCCGGTAAACCAAGTCGTTGAGAGCCGCGTGGCGGGGCAGGCGGCTGGGATTCCGGGGGCAGGAGAGGCTGTGGTAGCCGAATGCGTCTGTCATAACTCCACAGCGGCAGCGATGAGGTTGCTGGACGCGTGTGCCCAGCCTCAGTGCGACGCCCACACGGACCACTTCGTCCGGGAGGAGGAGGCCAAGGCACTCTACGGGGATGGCTGACAGCCAAGCCCCGCTGTGCTGTGCTGTGGCGGCGAGGAGACGTGCTTGGTCAATCTGGTTCGCTTGAGCCAGCAGGTTGTCCAGACGGTGCTTGGAAGCTGCCTCGTCCAGTGTCCGTTGCGTGAGGGCGAGATCAGGGCTGAGGTTAGGCCACTGGTTGCCGGCGAAAGTCCTTATGGCTGAAGTAAGGCGGGCAGGTCTGTCGCCGTTGGGGCGGCGGTTAATGGTACAGACCAGGTCACGCGATGCTTCCACAGAGGCGATGTAGGCAGGCAATGCCACGTCCGTCAGCCGCCTTACTCCTAGACCCCCAAAACGCAGTGGTAGAGAAGCCTGTGTCCAGGAGTCGTCAGCGAGGTGTACGTTGCAGCTCCGCGATGTTGCTTCCCGCATTTGCTCATCAATGGCTCGCAGAGACTCCCCAGCCGTGTAGACGGGTGCTGCTCTGAGCAAGTATGTGGCTCTGGGAACTGCTGCGTACCTAGATAGGAAGAAGAGGGCCGCGTGGCTGCCGATATTGGCGGTCCTATTGATGAGCGTCCTGGTGATCTCTTGGATATTTGCTAAGGCCTCTTCATGGCCAAGGGCGTGGATGGGGGAGCCTAAGATGGTGAGGCGTGTGGGAGGTGTAGAGTGGGCGATGCTAAGGAATTCCTCGAAATGGGAACCGGTGTTCGCGTCGGTGACAGGGTGGGCATCGCCATGGACAGCTGCGCCGTCATCCCTGCTTATGTCGCTGTCCTCTGCGTGTACTGCCCGGCTTCTGGTTCTGCCATGAACTCCGAGGTGGGTGATCTCACATTTTTGTGTGTTGATCTCAAGGCCAATTTCCCGGAGGGACGGGATTAGCCTATGTATGTCGGCTGCGATCGTCTCTATGGGACCAGCTAAGGTGCCATCGTCCAGGAACTATAGGTTGAGGGGGGAGCCGAGTGCTCGTATGGCAGGGTCCACCGCTAGGGCGAATAAGACCGGACCCAGAGGATCGCCCTGCTGCACGCCGCAGCATGACCAGAGACGCGTGGGGCCAGAGTGGAGCGGCGTGGGCGGTTCCCATTTCGAGGAATTCCTTAGCATCGCCCACTCTACACCTCCCACACGCCTCACCATCTTAGGCGCCCCCATCCACGCCCTTGGCCATGAAGAGGCCTTAGCAAATATCCAAGCCTGTGATACCAGCGGCGCGGCGGCGGGGAAGCGGCGGATTACTTCACGGAGCACCGCGGATCTGTGGACAGTATTGAAGGCGTTTGTGAGGTCCAGCTTGATGATGGCCATGTCTGGAGTTCCGGTGTGAGTGTCGACGTAGTCGCGCACAGAGTGGACTGCAGCCTCGCAGCCCATCCGCACTCCGACGCCCAGTTGAACGGGTTGTAGTTCAGCAGCCAAGGCGGAGGACATGCGTTTGGCCAGGATTTTAGATGTTAGTCGTCGGTAAATAGAACCGACAGCAATAGGCCGCACGCCGCCGTCCTTTTTCTTGATGGCAGTGAGGCTGGCGCCGAAGAATGCCTCTCTCGCGTGCTCGGGGATTTTCCCGGTGATGGCTACGTTGCAGAGTTCAGTCAGTGCGCTGAGCAGCCTGCGGCCCGCCTCCGCAGTGTATCTGGCTACCAGCTGTCTCAGGTGAAAGGGCCGCACGCCGTCGAGACCGGCGGCCGACCCGGGTGGCGTTGCCTTAATGGATGCCAGCACGTCTTCTTCCATGACAGCGAGGCGGTGCTGGTTTGGGTCGGGGAGCTCAGGCAGGATATCGTCCGGGAGGGAAGGGGGGTGTTTGGCGCGGAGAGCGTCGTTGACCTGTTCGCTGGGTGGGGCAACACAGTCTGAGGTCGTCAGGAGCCGGAGGGCAGCGCGGATGTCCCCGTCGGCGCATTTTCTGAGGACTCGTCTAGAGAGGCCGTCAACGTCTGTCTCCGATGACGCCTCGGGTTTCTTGCGAGAGTCTGCTTCCTGGGGGACGGTGGGTTTACTGTCTTGGCGAGGGGGCTTTGGTAAGCGAAGGAGAAAAGGCGCCACCATGCAAGGGGAGTGCGCTGCTCGAGTGCAGCAGTAATAGCGCCGGCTAGGTCAAAGCCAATGCGATGGCGGTGTCTTCGGGGGACGTGCTGCAGCAACCTCTTACGCGCCTTGAGGTCGGCGAGCGCTGTTGCCATGTCGTCAGGGGGCGTCTGGTTATCCCCGGGTACGTCTCGGACTGCGTCGTGTAAATGGTCGGTGATGAGGCAGTCATTGCAATGCCATGTTGAAAGCTGGGCGGCCTGGGCTTGTGTGATGCTGACACAGCTGAGGTGGTGGGTGTGGTCACACTGGGAGCACGATATGGTCTGCTTCCGGGGGTTGATCCGATTGCACGTGTGGCAGAGGGGCTCGTCCGCATTGGGTGCTTGGCTGCTCGGTCCTGGGTCAGCACTCATTCCAGCCTCGAGGCAGCGGCGCATCCGACACGGTGCGCAGGGCTTGCGACTACTTCGGGCCTGAGAGAAATGGCCACCATGTGGGCAGGTGGCTGCCGGGCGGGAGCCAAAGGTGTGCCGCCGGAAGAACTCTTTGCAAGGGCGGCAGGACGTGACACCGTTGCGCGTGGTGGAGGCTTCCGGGTCTCCACACACCTGGCATGCCTGGGTCCCGGAAATGGACGGACCGGCGATGGGTGGTCTGTGGGTGTCATGTTGCATGGTGGGAGACAGACTGTGTGTGTGTGTGTGTGTGTGTGTGTGTGTGTGTGTGTGTGTGTGTGTGTGTGTGTGTGTGTGTGTGTGTGTGTGTGTTGTGTGTGTGTGTGTATGTGTGTGTGTGAGCGAGAGAGAGAGAGAGAGAGAGAGAGAGAGAGAGAGAGAGAGAGAGAGAGAGAGAGAGAGAGAGGAGAGAGAGAGAGAGAGAGAGAGAGAGAGAGAGAGAGAGAGAGAGAGGAGAGAGAGAGAGAGAGAGAGAGAGAGAGAGAGAGAGAGAGAGAGAGAGAGAGAGAGAGAGAGAGAGAGAGAGAGAGAGAGAGAGAGAGAGAGAGAGAGAGAGAGCGAGAGAGAGAGAGAGAGAGGAGAGAGAGAGAGAGAGAGAGAGAGAGAGAGAGAGGAGAGAGAGAGAGAGAGGAGAGAGAGAGAGAGAGGAGAGAGAGAGAGAGAGAGGAGAGAGAGAGCGAGAGAGAGAGAGAGAGAGAGAGAGAGAGAGAGAGAGAGAGAGGGGGAGGGGGGAGAAGAGAGAGAGAGAGAGAGAGAGGAGAGAGAGAGAGAGAGAGAGAGAGAGAGGAGAGAGAGAGAGAGAGAGAGAGAGAGAGGAGAGAGAGAGAGAGAGAGAGAGAGAGAGAGAGAGAGAGAGAGAGAGAGAGAAAGAATCAGAATCAGTTTATTTCCATAAAGATGGCTTTTCTTTATATTAATTGAGAAAACTTAAGACTACAATTAATATCTAATTTAAGTGGTACATCTATTACCTAAATATTTAAGAGTATTTATATACATAGAATATTAGCATTGATATTGAGGAAAATCCTGAGTTTCTTCATAAACATGGGTAAGGTGTGAGAGTTTGTTACATGGGTGGGCAGGGAGTTCCATAGCCTCGGTCCCAGCACAGTGAGGGAACGCTTACCGCTGTCTGTGTTGGTGTGTGGCACGTATAGTTTGTTTTGTTGCCTTGTGTGTCTGTGGTGTAGTGCTTCACTCACTGTGGGGAGGTGTAAGAACCATTCGGGGAACAGATTGTTTGTGATCTTGAAGACATTAACTGCCACATCAAACACAACTTTGTCTTTCACTTTGAGCCACTGGAGTTGTGTGATGAACGGGGTGGCGTGATCACTTTTCCTTGCTCCTCCTACACAGATCTTTGCTGCGAAGTTTTGCAGTTTCTGTACACGATGCAGCAGTGTATTGTTCGTTGACCCGTAGATTGGTAGACAATAATACATAATACTAAGGGCAAGAGACTGTACCACCATTGTTCTTGTATCCTTTTCAAATTTGTCCTTTATTCTATTTAAGAATAGTAGAATTCCCATAACCTTTTTGTGCATCTCTTTGATGTGTGTGTCAAAGCTCAAGTGACAATCCATGTATATGCCTAGATTTTTTACGTGTTTACTTGGAGTGATGGGGGTGTTATCAATTTTAATGGTGGTGTTCTCGGGTATGCGTTTGATCAGTGTTCTAGTGCCAACAAATAGACATTGGGTTTTCATTGAGTTTAGCATGAGGCCATTTGTGTTAAAGTAAGCTTTGGCGCGGGCGAGGGTTGCCTGGGCTTGTGTGATGAGGTGAGGGAGCAAGTCGAGTGTGCCGCTGTGAATGAATTGTGTGTCGTCTGCGTATTGCACGACCTCGCAATCATTAATATTTTCTGTCAGATCATTGACGAATATATTGAAAAGAATTGGCCCTAGTATGGAACCCTGAGGTACACCAAAAGTTGTCTGTGACGTGTCAGATAATGTATTATTGATTTTTACCGCTTGGTTTCTGTCGTGAAGGTAATCTCTGAACCAAAAAGAGTCTACGTTAACTTTAGATAATTTATGTAGGAGAATTTCGTGATGGACACTGTCGAAAGCTTTTGAAAGGTCACAGAGGGTTACAAGTGATATTTTCTTATCGTCCATATTTTGAAATAGCGTATTTGTTACTCCTGTTAAGGCCGTTACTGTTGATAATTTTGGTCGAAACCCGTGCTGGCTACATGAAAGG
>JAPQNM010000004.1:19036150-19074821 GCA_029783475.1 Metacarcinus magister
TGTGTGGATTAAGGTGTGTGTATGTGGGAAGGTATGTATATGTATATGTGTGTGAGTAAGTGCGTGTACATACAAATATAAACATATGTATCCAAAAAACCAGCACAAAACACAAATAATCCACATACACAGACAAAAACACACACCAAACATTAACCCCATAAGAGTCGATGCTTCTGCTCTCGCCTCCTCCGTTTGTAGTACGTATAGATACATCTCATCCCCGTCAAAGTTTGCGTTGTTAGGTGCACACACACAAACACACTCGTGAAAACTGGGAAGGACGCGGACTCAGAGGGACATTATGGACATCTTATGGAGGGACGGCTGGCGGTTGTATAGCACTATGTCGCCATCCATTAAGTGCCTGGTGGATGAAGATGGGTGAGGATGGGTGTTGGTTAGGTGATTGCGAGTGTGTGTGTTTGTGTGTGTGTGTGTGTGTGTTGGTTTTGTGAGTGTAATTGTCTGTTTCTTTGTCTCTCTTTATTTTGTGATTTTTCATATTGTCTCTCTCACTCACAATTTTCTTATTTCTCTAATTATCTGTTTCTTTCTCTCTTTATCTATTTCATCATTTCTCACACTGTCTCTCTAACTCTCTTTATATTTAATTCTCTCTCTCTCTCTCTCTCTCATTTCCTTAACTTTTTAAGTCTTTCTCTCTTTATTCAATGACTTCTCACCCACATGTTTTACATAACTTTCTCTCTTTATTTCATAATTTTTCTCAGTCTCTCTTTCTCTATATATATTTAATCATTCCTCACATACACACGTACACTCCCTCTCTCTCTAACTCTCTTTCTTACTCTCTTTATTTAATAATTTCTCACACTATCTATCTAATTCTCTCTAACTCTCTTTATTTCATCATTTCACAGACACACACTCACACACACACACACACACACACACACACACACACACACTCACCTTTCCACAACATCTTGCCGCAGTTCCATAGCCGTTCTCTCTCTGTTCACATACCGCATAGACTTCTTCGGGCCGGGTGAGGACTTCGGCTCAACAAACATCGCCCCTGGGTGAACATCACGGCCATTCTTCACTAGCTGTCTCATTAACGCTAAATTATGTGTCGTAATCTTCTCTGGATAAGTCAACTGTTTTGCTACTGCTAGGGGCACACCGACCTGTTATGGGAGGGATGGGGGTTAGGGTGATGGTAGGGGGATGTGTTGGTGGTGTGTGTATGTGTGTGTGTGTGTGTGTGTGTGTGTGTGTGTGTGTGTGTGTGTGTGTGTGTGTGTGTGTGTGTGTGTGTGCGTGCGTGCGTGTGTGCGTGCGTGCGTAGACTCTTCGTTCATACGGAGGTTCGGAATATGACTGTTTGGCTAGATTGATTGACTGATTGGTGACAACAGATCATGTTGCCGCAACATCGAGGTCATTTGGCACCGTACTAAAAACACTAAAAATTAAAAAGCTACATAAATACTTCATAAAAAGAAAAATAAATCTACAGGAGGTGGAGAAAGCCACATTCCTGTAGGAATTTTAACACTTCATATCCCGGGGAGAGTGCCTCCTCCCCCAGTACCAGAGAGAGAGAGAGAAACTCCCATCTCTGCCCCGACACTGGGCGAGGTACTGCTCTCGCAATTCCCTCAGACTAGGGCACTCGACCAGCAAATGCCGCACAGTCAGGGGAACTAAGCAATCATCACAATAGGGCTCAACTCCCCGGGACATGAGGAAACCGTGGGTGAGGCGGGTATGGCCCGTCCGTAGACGGGCCAATGCTGTCTCACGGCAGCGGCCTCGGACGTGCGCATAAGACCAGGGGCTCACAGCCCTTGCGGTAATTGCACCCATCTTGGAGGTGGCTCTATTGGCATTCCATTTCTCTTACCAAACTACAAGAATAGCATCTCGAATTGTGGGAAACAGGTCTCTGTGTGGGACGGGGCAGGTAGTGATTTGACGAGAGGCGCCAGTCTTAGCTAGCTCATCTGCCTTCTCGTTCCCTTTCACAGAGACATGGGCTGGTACCCAACAAAAAGAAATTCTGTGCCCACGACGGGCTGCTAGTACGAGCCAGTTGAAAATTTCTGAGACTATTGGGTGTGCGTTATTAAAATCCTCAAGAGCTGACAAAGCTGCTCTGGAGTCAGAAACAATAACAAAACCCCCAACATTCAAGGGAAAAAGAGATTTTATCGCTACTAAAATGGCCCACAGCTCTGCGGTAAAAATTGATGTAAACGGGGGTAGACTGCCGCACCGGGTAAAATCAGGGAAGACAGCTCCAAATCCGACACCTGCATCGCATTTGGAGCCGTCAGTAAAAATGGGCGTGCAACCCTCATGTATAGAGGCATGATCGGTGAACAAAGTCCTCGCAGCATGCTCCGACATAGCACTCTTGTTAGCCGGCATGCAACGGCAATACGATACTGCCAGCCGCTTCCACGGCGGGACAAGCAATAATCGTGGGACAGCTATGGCAGGGCGAGGAAGGGACAACTCTTCAAGGACGCCAAAAGGCTGTGGGAAGTGCGGGTGCTGGGTGAAAGTGGCATCCCGTGAAGTGTCCGTCACAGCACTGTAAGTGGGATCACCATAGAGACTTTGGCATCTGAACCACAAACGTGCCATCTGAGTCTGACGGTGAAGGTCGAGGGGTAACACTCCTGCATCTACGAGCAGACTGGGGGTTGGGCAAGACCGAAAGGCCCCCGTCGCCAGTCTGATTCCACCGTGATGTACAGAGTCGAGAGTACGAAGGCGAGGGGATGTGGCTGAAGCGTAGACTTGGGAACCGTAATCTAACTTCGACAGAACGAAACAATGATATAAACGGAGGAGAATGGTGCGGTCAGCTCCCCAAGACACATGGGAAAGAAAACGGAGCAGGGACATCCGCCGCTGGCAAGCAGCTTTCAGGTCCCGCAGGTGTGGCAACCAGGTAAGGTGTCTGTCAAGTATTAAGCCCAAGAATCGAGTCGTTTCAACGACTGGCAGTCTCCTGCCATAGAGGTATAGGTCTGGATCCCTAAATTCACCTCTGCTTCGAGAGAAAAGCATAGCAACTGTCTTTGTGGGGAAAATTTTTAAACCATGACTATCGGCCCAACGGGTGACCCGGCCAAGAGCCTACTGGATGTGTCGCTCGGCCACATCGAGACGAGAGGAAGCGTAGGAGAGGGAAAAGTCATCAGCGTATAGCGTGCATCGAAAGTCCCGGTGGACGCACTCGGTGGTGCTATTGAATGCAACGCTGAATAGAGTGACACTGAGGACACAACTTTTGGGGGACTCGTTTTTCTTGCTCAAAAGAGCTAGAAAGAGCAGTGCCCACCCTCACCCTCAAAGTACGGTCCTGTAAAAAAGACCGGAGGAACAGAGGGAGGTGACCCCTGAGTCCAACCGTATGGAGAGCTCGTAGAATGCCATACCTCCAGGTGGTGTCGTATGCCTTTTCAAGGTCGAAAAAGACGCTCACAACCCGCTGCCTGCAATCAAAAGCTTGGCAGATAGTGCTGCACCATTCGGAATGCTGGGAAGGCTACTTGGCGGGCGTGTCACCGTGACAGATGGACGCAGAGCAGGATGAGGAGTGGGAGATGGACGGGGAGCGGGGGCAAGATCGTTTCCCGACTTGGCAGCACGAAATCGAAATTTCTTGTAGGCAACGGTGATGAAGCCTTCGTTATCGACTGTGGCAGAGGTGGAAACAGAGCCAGTCTGGGCGGCACGGGTTGGCGTAAGAGCAATCGAGGATGCGGTAGCACCAGCGTCGGAGGTGGAGGCGGCATTAGTGGGGGTAGCAATGGGTGCTTTGGCTGGGGGGGCAGAGGTGATGGTTCTGGGAGCGGTGGTGGTGGGTGGTGCATGTAGACGAGCGGACTTGGCGGGTGGAAGTGTGCGGCTCGGTTGAACAGGTCGAAGTAGTACGTAGCCAGAATCAGCAAGGTTGGAGCAACTGCTTGAGGAGGAGGGATGCTGCTGACGCTAGGTGATTGCCAAGGTGAAGGCCATGAGAGAGGCTGGGGGAGGGGGGCCAAGGGTCTGGCTGTCCCTGCGTAGGACGTGGAAGACGTGAAGCCTTCATGCTCAGAATCCCTAATGCCCAACCAAACGAGACCGCATGAACAGAACCACAGCTAGCTAAAGAAAGGGGGATGGGGGGAATATATACAAAAGCGGAGTAAACCCGGCACTACCCTATAGCGGCGGGAGGGTTATACTGGCCGTCTTTTAGCGGGTGTCGTACCAGACCCGCCGCTGCCCCTTACGAGGCTTAAAAACACTAGCCAATCAGAGTCCCTATCTGGTTCCACCGTGATGTACAGAGTCGAGAGTACGAAGGCGAGGGGATGTGGCTGAAGCGTAGACTTGGGAACCGTAATCTAACTTCGACAGAACGAAACAGTGATATAAACGGAGGAGAATGGTGCGGTCAGCTCCCCAAGACACATGGGAAAGAAAACGGAGCAGGGACATCCGCCGCTAGCAAGCAGCTTTTAGGTCCCGCAGGTGTGGCAACCATGTAAGGCGTCTGTCAAATATTAAGCCAAAGAATCGAGTCGTTTAAACTACTGGCAGTCTCCTGCCATAGAGGTATAGGTCTGGATCCCTAAACTCACCTCTGCTTCGAGAGAAAAGCATAGCAACCGTCTTTGTGGGGGAAAAGTTAAAGCCATGACTATCGGCCCAACGGGTGACCCGGCCAAGAGCCAACTGGATGTGTCGCTCGGCCACATCGAGACGAGAGGAAGCGTAGGAGAGGGAAAAGTCATCAGCGTATAGCGTGCATCGAAAGTCCCGGTGGACGCACTCGGTGATGCTATTGATGGCAATGCTGAATAGAGTGACACTGAGGACACTACCTTGTGGGACTCCTTCTTCTTGCTCAAAAGAGCTAGAAAGAGCAGTGCCCACCCTCACCCTAAAAGTACGGTCCTGTAAAAAAGACCGGAGGAACAGAGGGAGGTGACCCCTGAGTCCAACCGTATGGAGAGCTCGTAGAATGCCATACCTCCAGGTGGTGTCGTATGCCTTTTCAAGGTCGAAAAAGACGCTCACAACCCGCTGCCTGCAAGCAAAAGCTTGGCAGATAGTGTTTTCTAATCGCAGAAGAGCTTCTAAAGTAGAGCGAGATCGACGAAAACCACACTGTACTGCCGAAAGATGGCCACCCTTCTCAAGGAACCAGACTAGACGAGTGTTAACCTTCTCCTCCAAAACTTTAATCATGCAAACGGTAAGGGCAATGGGTCGATAGTTAAGGGGGAGTGAGGCGTCCTTTCCAGGCTTGGGGATTGGGATGACTATAGCAGACTTCCAGGAGGGTGGTACGTATCCGTTACTCCACATCCTATTAAATAATCCTAGGAGGAAGGTCAGTGATCCAGAATTTAGGTGACGGATCATTGAGTATGTAATGTTATCTGCCCCTGGGGAAGAGTCTTTACACGAAGATAAAGCTGAACGCAGTTCCGGTGGAGAGTAAGGGACATTGTAGTTTTCACCCCCACGAGATGAAAAGTCTAGTTGGCGAGCCTCGTCTGCCTCAAACTGGCGACGCACTGCTGGAGATCTCGAGGCCCGGCTGGACACCAAAGAAAAAGTCTCAGCGAGTGTGTTGGCTACCGCCTGGCTGTTAGATACCTTATCCCCGTTGACATGGAGGACCAGAGGCGGGCCTGGAGAGAACTTTCCTGCTATCTTCCGCACGCGCTTGAATACCTGCGACATAGGTGTCTGCACGTTCAATGTGGAGACAAAAGATGCAAGGGACTTACGGCGAGCATCCTTGAGGAATCGACGAGCCTTAGCTCTAGCCAGTCTGTATTGTCCCCGGAAAAATTCGGTTTTGTGTCGACGGTACCTACCAAAAGCTCGACGACGCTCTGTCACTGCCTGTCTACACTCATCAGACCACCAGGGGACCAGTCGGCGCTTGGTAAACCCTGTGGTCTGAGGGATGGAAAGCTCACCAGCTCGCTGGAGTATAGATGTAAAATACTCGACAGCGCTGTCTATGTCTAAAAACTCATCAACCTCGCAGTCAACTAATGCAAGTTCTTTAAAAAGTCCCCAGTCAGCGCGGTCTAGCCGCCAGCGGGGTACACGGGGTAAGGGGAGGACGTCGGGAGAAGACAGGAGTATAGGGTAGTGGTCACTCCCACAAAGATCTCCTGTGACGCTCCATGTGAAGTCAAGTAGGGTGTCGGGAGAACACAATGATAAATCTAGGGCCGAGGTGGTGTCTGTCTGGATGTGGTAGTGTGTATGGTCACCGGTGTTAAAAATACCTAGATCTAAGGCTTCAACCACAGTGGCAATCATTGCTCCCCTGGGGTTGATAAGTGTATCTCCCCACAGGGTGTGCCGACCATTAAAATTTCCTAAAACAATAAACGGGGAAGGCAATTGCTGGACTAGGGAAACGAAGTCCTCTCTGTCTACTGGAGAATTGGGAGGGAGGTATAAAGAGCAGACAGTGTAAGTTCTCCTGAGGTGGAGCTGGACAGCCATCAGCTGCAGGGGGGAGACAATATTAAAAGAGGTAAAAGCAATGCCTCGTGAGTTATCTAAAAAAATTGCTGTTCCACCATGATGGCCTTGCGCGCAATCATGAGGAGAGTAAAACCCAGAGTAACCCCTGGGTGTAGGATGGGAGGACGAACCAATCATAGTCTCCTGCAGACAGACACAGACTGGCTGGTGTCTTCGCAGGAGTAGACTGAGCTCCTCCCAATTCCCTCTCAACCCACGAAGGTTCCACTATAAAATATTAAAAATATTAAAATTAACGGCGCGTGGGGAGGCCCCTAGAGGAGACCCTCCCAACACCAGTATCCTTCTTGCTCTTACCCTTACGGAGTGGGAGTGACGGCCGGAGCCGACACCGGGGTGGGAGTGACGGCCGGAGCCGACACCGGGGTGGGAGTGACGGCCGGAGCCGACACCGGGATAGAAGTGATGGCCGGAGCCGACACCGGGGTGGGAGTGACGGCCGGAGCCGACACCTGGGTGGGAGTGACCGTCAGAGCCGACACCGGGGAGGTAGTGACGGCCGAAGCCGACACTGGGGTAGAAGTGACGGCCGGAGCCGAAACTGGTGGTGGCCTTCGAGGCCCACCAGAGGGTGTAGAGGATCGTGCCTAGAGCATAGTTGCATAAGTCACTCCTGGACGTATATGTGTAGTAAGAACTCTACGCTTTGCCTCGGCAAAATCAATTTTCTCCGTGGTCCTGATGGAGAGTACTTCCCTCTCAAATCTGTAGCGGTCGCAGTCTTTTGAGTAAGCTGGGTGAGGTCCGTGGCAGTTAAAACAGGAGACAGGACCAGGGCAGGTCGTGCCATCGTGATCCGTCGTAACACAGAACGGGCACACTGCTGGTAGGCCATCTTGTAACCTACGGCAGGAACGACTGACATGTCCGAATGCCTGACAGTGATAGCATCGCCTAGGGGACGGTATGTATGCTTTTACTGGGAAGCGGAGCCACGCCAGTTTGACAACTTCAGGCAGTTTGAGTCGGTCGAAAGTGAGAAAGACGGTAGGGGTGGGAACAAGAACTCCATCAACTTTCCTTTGTAGACGATCAACTCCTACAACACCCTGATCACTCAGGTCGTGTAGAAGCTTTTCGTTTGAGTAGCGCATGACGTCACGAGAAAAGATGACCCCCTTACACTGGTTGAGGGTAGCGTGTGGAGTACACGCCACCTGCGTTCCAGGGACAGAGGAGATCGCTCTGAGGCGAGCACTCTCTTCCGGGGACGACACCTCCACTAGGAGACTACCATCCCTTTGGGAGGAGACCTTAGGCTCGCGTCCACAAACTTTAATGAGTGCTCGATGTACGTCAAATATGTCTAGATCCATAACAGACACACCATCAAGAGACTTGATGACAAGGAACTTGTTCGTAATATTCCGGCTCGAAAGTACCTGGTAGAGTCTGAATGAGAGGGCCTGAAAAGCCCTCCTGTGCGTTAACGCGTCTTTGTTTTCTAGGCTTATAATTAAAAAATTCTCGGTTCGAATCTGTAGAATTCGAAGCGGAGGGGACAGTGGTCCCAGTTGCACCACCCATGGCCCGGAAAGGCTGAATCGTGGCGATAAGGGAAGATCGAGAAGAAGAAGCCGGGGACGAGCGGACATCAGGGAGCGAGCTTGGTCGCGAAAGTGGTGGTGAAGATGCCATAAAATATTAAGAAAACATTCGCTTCCCCACCCCCCCACCCAACACGGAGCCCAACAAGGGATGTATGTATGTTGAGGCACGACGGCTCCCAACAGCCCTAGGGGTAGTGGGGGAAGTATACGCAGCCACTGCCTGGAGTGAGGTGGCAGCCGCGGGACCGTTGCGGTTCCCACCAGACAGCAGCCGCTTGACCCTAGCCAACGCATGACCAGCCGATTGATCTAGCGGGGCCACACTGGACCACCTGTCTTACCCCAACTCCCCCACCAAAGAAGTGTGTTGTCCACCACAGGGAACTACCTTCTGCCCTGCGGTGGACTCAACTCCCAGATGAGGGAGCGCGGGGAGTATACAGGACGCCACGCACGGCAAACACGCTGGGAGGCTTAGTCCTGCCCTAGATGTAGACGGGTAAGGACGAGCAACATCACCGGTAGGCCTCCTCTACCAGTGATGAAGGGGGAGTGCTTGGTCCACGAGGCCGACGGACACCAACCCTACAGAGACGGACAGGGCCCCGCAGGAGGGGGCGCCGCCGACCACGCTTCAAGCCCCGCCACCGCATCAAGGTGACTCCCTACGGCGGGGGGGAGTATGATGAAGTGTGTTCCTCTATTTTAGCGGTGATATTGTGTACTCGGATGTGAGTGTGGAAGTTTCCAACTCATCTATTTTCTCCCCTAATATCTACTCAATGTCATACTCTTTCCCAAACCAATATAATATTTTCCCTTCGAATTTGAATAGGTACTTAGAAAAGGGGGGGAAAATGCTATTCCTTTCCCTTTGGTTAACAAACTAAACTAAATGTGTCATGTAAAATACCTATGATAACCTATCCAGTGAGTCACGTGGCCTGTATGGAAAATTTCTAAAGTCTTAGAACAAGGAACTGTCGTTTTTCCTGTTATTCGTATACCTAAAATTAGTGGCATTACACAAGTCTTTCAATTTTCCTGTCAGTTTAATGAGTGAAAGTGTGTTTTGCCCCTGGCGGGGTTGTGAAGTACGATTATCTATAGTCACGAGAAAAATAGTCTTATCAACGTCAGCATTAGAATAGGTCGTATAATAGTAAATGAGGAAGAGGCTGAGAGGAGTACAAGTTGCTGCTTCATAGTTTTCTATTCAGGTTAATGAGTCTGCGTTCTGAGCGTGAAGGTAACGAAAATTAAGTCTATGTACACTCAATGGGTAAAAGTGTTGGTTTCTGGGTTTTAGAAATTTAAGAGAAAACCACTGCGTCTGCCGGTTTTCCTGGGTTCATGGAGTTCATCAGCACAACTTGGCTTTGTTTTGTTTCTTTCAAAACAGGTTTGATTTTCGTCGTACATATTAGACATATTAGTTTTCATCCCGATGTATGATATTGTATAAAAAGTGAAGAAAAGTTTATGCCCGTGGCACGTGAACATGCGCTTATACACGATCTCAGAAGGCTACATAAGGCTGAGCATACGCACAATTCTTTTTATCTATTTAAATATTGTTTCCATTGTTCTATTTAATTTATCTATTTAACATTATAATCATCATTTATTGGCATAACTATTATCATTATTATATCATTATCATATCATTTTCATTTTAATCATTATTATTAAAATCATTATTATTGAAATCATTATTATTAAAATCATCATTATCATAATCATTATTACTATAATCATGTCATTTTCATCATTGTTATTATTATTATTATTATTATTATTATTATTATTATTATTATTATTGGTATTATTATTATTATTATTATTATTACTACTATTATCATTACTATTATTATTTAACTTATCAACATTATTAGTTTTTTTTTTGTGTTAAATGTTAAACGCCATGTAGAATGTTAATATGAATAGATGACTAGCTTACAGAGCACCAAAGAGCAAAACAACGTTGTCAGTAAACCTGGTGATGGATGCTGCTTGTTTTCTCCCCATTTAGGGAGCACAATTCTTCCTGTGTCAAGTAAGTGTCATTATCACCGCTGCCCTTTAAATATAATATCTTATAAGATTTCACTACACAACAACTTTTAGGACTATTTAATTATATTTTGTAACGGTTTCCCCCTGCCTTCTTTTCTTCTTTTCTCCTCTTCCTCTATTTTTCTTCATTTTTCCTTGCCTCTTTCTCCTACATTTACTTAAACACCAACACGACCAACAACGAGCTGAGCTCCCCCTCTAATGGGGGGGTGGGGGGGAATAGGTATAATAGCGAAGTTTATTTATTTATTTATTATTTTTTTTACCACAAAAGGGTACTGGCCAAGGGACAACAAAAATACGTAAAAAAATCCCGCGTGTTGCCAGACCCTGTATAGAAGATAGTAGAAGAAATAGAGGCAGAGGGTGGAGGTCCAGCTTAGTATGAGAGGTGTCTTGACACTACTCTTTTGAAAGAGTTCAAGTCATATGCAAGTGGAAAAACAGACATAGGAAGAAAGTTCCAGAGTTTACCAGTGTAAGGGATGAAAGAGTGAAGATACTGGTTAATCTTGCATTAAAAAGATGGATAAAATAGGGATGAGAAGAAGTAGAAAGCCTTGTGCAGCGAGGCTGCGGGAGAGGTGGAGGCATGCAGTTAGCAAGTTCAGAAGAGCAGTCAGCATGAAAATAGCGGTAGAAAAGAGATAAAGATGCAACATTGCGTCGGTGACTTAAGAAATCAAGACAGTCAGTTAGTGGAGGAGAGTTGATGAGACGAAGAGCTTTAGACTCTACCCTGTTTAATAAAACTGTGTGAGTTGAACCCCCCCCAGACATGAGAACCATACTTCATACATGAACGGATAAGGCCCCTGTACAGAGTAAGCAGCTGGGAGGGAAAGAAAAATGGACGCAGACGTGTAGGAGGTTGGATGGTAGCGTAGCGGTGGTTAAATAAAGGCTCGGAGAACGTGACGTGGGTTTATTCTTAGATACACAAAACTGAACAGAGGAATGACAAAATAGTGTGACCGTCCCGTGGGAATGCTTGGGGCTCTGTCTTGGCGGGCTTCTGGGAGATGACGCCTGGGCCCCTCCGTTTCGGGGGGAACTAAGGGGCCCGTTAGGGGTGTCGACGCGGTGTTGCCACGTCACAAGATTATATAATATGGAGAGCGCCAAATACAATACTTGACAATAGTATATATATATATATATATATATATATATATATATATATATATATATATATATATATATATATATATAGTGGGCTTTATGGAGGCAGGATGGACTTGCCTCTTGCCTGTTATTTGGTATAGGTTTTTGGATACCTCAGCTCCCTACAGACGTCATAGGACACCTAATTTCGTGGAAGCTGATTTAGCAAGAGTAGAGATATGAAATTGCAAGTTTAGATTTTTAGTAAAGGATAGACCGAGTGTGCTAAATATGGAAGAGATGAGCAGTTGAGTGTCATTGAAGAAGAGGGGATAGTTATCTGGAAGGTTATATCGGGTATAGTGTTATAGAAATTGAGTTTTTTGAGGCATTGAGCAGAACCAGGTTTGCTCTGCCCCAATCAGAAACTAATGAAAGTTCAGAAGTTAGGCGTTCTATAGCATCTCGCCTTGAATCACTTAATTCTTGTTGGGTTGGGCATCTGTTGTATGACGTTGAATAATGCAAGGTGGTGTCATCAGCATAAGAGTGGATAGGGCATTAAGTCAGATTGAGGAGATCATTGATGAATAATAGAAAGAGAGTGGGCGATAGGACAGAACCCTGAGGAACACCACTGTTGATAGTTTTAGGAGAAGAACAGTGACCGTCCACTACATCAGCAATAGAATGGTGAGTAAGGAAACTGGAGATGAAGGTACAGAGAGGAGGATATAATCAGTAGGAGAGTAGTTTAAAACTTAAAGATTTATGCCAGACTCTATCGAAGGCTTTCGATATGTCAAGGTCGACAGCAAAGATTTCTCCGAAGTCCCGAAAAAGGATGACCAAATGTAAGTCTGTGACTCAATAGAAAATCAGATGCCCTTCCAGTGAAACCAAGAAGCTGAAATATTCCCTTAGGTGATGGACTATAATCACTGAAATTTTCTCTACAAGTCAGTTGATACAACTCAAAGGGCTCCCAAAAGATGATCTGCTACGGAAGGAAAAAGAACCAGCTATCATGAAGAATATGGATGAAAAGACCTCCGTAGATAAGTGAGGGGAGGGAAACTCAAACCAACAACTGGTTCTCAGGGAAACTTTTTTAGTGTAGAGGTTGCTTCATTTCTCTACACCGCAAACCCATATAACTGGGGCATGGTCCAGCTAACTAGGACCGTGGAACTTCAACCATTGTCTCTAAGGAGATCATCTGCCTGCAGTCCAATCCACCACTGCTGCTGTCCAGTGGCTTCACCGTGACCCTGGGATGGGAGACTTAGCAGTGTTACACCTTATCCAAGGGAGAACTGAGACTATGCAGGGCAGGTATGTGAATTTCTGGGAGGTGAAATAAAATTCACCCGCATACCGGACAGGACAGAATCCTGAGAAACACCACTGTTTATAGTTTTATAAGAACAGTGGCTGTCCACTACAGCAGCAATAAAACGGTCAGAGAGGAAACTGGAGATGAAGGTACAGAGAGAAGGAAAGAATCCGAAGGAGGGTAGTTTAGAAAATAAAGATTTATGCCAGAGCCAAAGCTGGTGGTGAACATTGAAATCCCCTAGAATGAAGATCTCAGCATAAGGAGAGTGAGATAGGATGTACTCCACTTTAGAAGGCAAATAGTGAAAGAATTTTACATAGTCATAGGAATTAAGTGAGAGATATACAACACAGATGTATTTAGTTAGAGAGTGACTTTGACGTCTTAGCCAGTTGATAGCAAATTCTGAAAACTTTAAATTGTGGGCACGAGAGCAAGTAATGTCGTTACGCCAAATTTGGATTGAAAATGAGAATAGAGAAAGTAGAAGGGAACAGAGTAAGGACTGCTGTCAGTAGCCACAGACAACTGTGTATCAGTTAGGAAGAGAAGGTGAGGTTTAGTGGAAGAGAGATGGTGTTCCACAGATTGTAAATTAGATCTAAGACCACGAATGTTGCAGAAATCAAAAGAAAAAGTATTCGAGGAAGTGTCAAGACACCCAATGTCGTCAGCAGAGGGGCAATCCGACCTGGGAACATTTGTGGACTCCGAGACTGGGCGTTGTGAGGCCATTATAAAGAAATTTGAGTTGTAGAGTGTAAAAGTGTCAGGTGCTTGTAGTGTTATGTAAGTAGTAGTAGAAGTTGTCTTTAGAGGGCAGGCTGTAGCTGCTCTCTTGTGTAAGTGAGACTAAGGGAACCGGGAAGGGAAGACACAGGAAATCACTTAACACCGCCTACATCACCGTATCTCTCCTGGAGTTTTCCACCGGGCGGCAGGTGTTACTGAAACACGGATTGAATTAGTCTTCTGGCAGATTTTAATGCTCAAGAGCATCCGATTTTTAGCAAAAAGTGAATACACAGAACAGGTGTACATGTAATATATCACATTAATTGTACGTACAACTACTAAAATAAGTAAACGGGTAAACGACTTTGTTCTTGTTGATATCAACAAGAGAAATAAGCTGCTCATCATTGTGAAGGCTATGCCACCAACACATAATGTGACTAATGGATCTATATTACATAGTAAAGCTACACAATCAGACTCTCGACTCAGGGCTGATTTCACAGTCGTCTGGTAACGTTCTTAACCACAAGCCTTACCAACCCGGTAAGAATCATTACCTACACCTCAATCCGATTTCACAGTCGTTGTTTTCGTGGTATCGGCATTCCCCAACCTGATGACGATCATAAAAAAACGAAGACCTCTGATTTTGCAATGTTGGTATGCCGGAAAAGTGGGAAATGTAATTATTGCATCAGCTGAGCGGAAGACAGGCGACAAAATCATAATAAAAAATATTTGAACACTGTTAAGAGAAAGAAGATATATATTATTTTGTAACATGGAAATATTTGTTTTACTAGTCATGCTTCATTAAAAGCATATCTAAGAGAAAGGCTATATATATTTAATTAATTTGAAATATGGAAATAGGGTTAAGTATAAACATATTTATTTCATATAATTCATTTGTTTCTTTACTTTCCTAACTTTACTTGAGTGTACCAGTTTAATTAGGGAAATATATATAATATCATATCTGAGTTGTGCTAAAATTTCATCCCAAAACAGACATTCATAACTTAACCTAACCTATTATCCTTTACTTTACAACCTAACCTATTCTCCTCTACTTTATAACCTAACCTATTCTCCTCTACTTTACAACCTAACCTATTATCCTCTACTTTATAACCTAACCTATTATCCTCTACTTTATAACCTAACCTATTCTCCTCTACTTTATAACCTAGCCTATTATCCTCTACTTTATAACCTAACCTATTATCCTCTACTTTATAACCTAACCTATTATCTTCTACTTTAGAACCTAACCTATTCTCCTCTACTTTATAACCTAACCTATTATCCTCTACTTTATAACCTAACCTATTCTCCTCTACTTTATAGGTATGTAAAGGTCTTTGATAACAAATGGAACTAAAAGGACCAATAATAATACCAGGAAAAGCTATAAGAATTTTATTCTTATTTACTACCTTGAAGGTTGTTCACAGCCTGCACTGGTTTCCTGATGCTGATATAACTGCCACATTAATAAATCAACTCAACTACTATTTTTCTCAGTATTTCGGTAAATAGCATCTTCCAGACATCCTTACCTATTTCATCGTGTAAATCTTTCATCTTTCTGAGTATTTAGATAGTTGAACTAGGTAAGCAAATTAAGAAATAACCGTAATATTAAAATTTAAATGATTATGGGGTCTAGCGGACGACTCCCCCGGTTAGGACGTTAGGTTAGATTAGGTTTGATTTATTTTTGGTTTGATCCTTTTGCCGAAAAACGGTTATCATATTAATTTAAAATACATCGAAATCTATCAGAATAATATAGTTTTGTCTTGAAAATAAGATGATACTGTTTTCCGAAAATTATTTTGTTCTCTCCCTCGTTGACTGGTGCGTTCACGCCGCCATTCAAATTCTTTAAAAAAAAATTCATATTATCATTATACCCCTACAACATGTTGTTGTATTGTTAAATAATTGTTCACATATTTTTCAGGAAGTAATATAACTATATGGGGATAAGAATTTGTTATTTCCTAAAAAAAATTGCTTTGTTAAGCTCCGTTAGGGAGGTCCCCCAGCTCCCAAGCCTGCGTTACCAAAGGTTCCAATCTCTGGTATGGTTTCAAACAAACACCGCGAAAGACGACTGTGAAATTGGATTTGCTGATGGTGGTGGAGATCGCTGCTCATTGGTAACGATCTGAACAATACGAAGCGACTGTGAAATTAGCCCTCAGTCATTGCCACGCGCGGACCTGCCTCCACTCCTTCTTTGTTACGGCCTTCTGCCTTGCGTTTTCACACAGCCTGGGTTTACAGTGTTTTCTTCTTTTTAGACCCTCTTCCAACACCAGCTCCTCAGACTAGCACGACAGTAAGTGACAGTGAAATTACTTACGGTTCCATCCATTTTACAAATCTGCCGTCTGTCCCCCTCAACTGTCTTTTCCCTTTTCTCCTCTGTCTGGTTTATTCATATTTGTGGTTTATTCCTTTGTGCTTTTTCCTGTGTTCCAGGTCCTCTGTTGTGTGTTGTGATTTTTGTTTTTACAGCAGTGAAGTGTGTGCAGTGTGCTTCTGCAGTCAGTGTTCTGTGTAGTTACAGTGATACTTTTACACCGCAGAAAAAAGTGTTCTTAAAAGTGATTTCACCTTGAAAAGTGGTCATTCGCAACTACACGTAGAAAAGTGTAGTGTTAAACTACTGAGAATAGTGCAACATTAGTGCTGGCTACACCGCAGAAAAAAGTGTAGCCAACAGTGGCTCTTTGAAAGTGCAGTGAACAAGTATTTCAACGTTAAGTGTCCTTCACAGCTACACGGTGAAAAGTGTAGCGTTACACCACCTGAAAAGTGTAACAATAGTGTTGATTACACCGCAGAAAAAAGATGTAATAAAAAGTGCTTCACCTTAAGAAAGTGCAGTAACCAAGTGTTTTTAGCCTGAAGTGACTTACACAACTACAGGTTGGAAAGTGTATCGTTACACCACTAGGAAAGTGTAACAAGCGTTGATATCACCGCAGGAAAAGGTGTATTCTACCAGTGCCACACTCCTCAAAAGTGCAGTGAACACAGTGTTTTCACGCGAAGTGTCCTACACAACCACCAGGAAAAGTATAGTGTTACACCACTGAAAAGAGTGTAACATACAGTGTTGCCTGTACAGGGAAAGTTTATACAGGAAAGTGTAGTGTTACACAAAGAAAAGTGTAGGAAAGTGCAACGTGGTAGTGACACGTAGTGCAACGCAAAAGGAAAAGTGTACACATTTAAAGTTAACAGTGATGGCCGCGAACGACCTACCTCCTGTAGAAATGGAGGAAGGAAACAACAAGAAAAGGGTGCTCGTCGAGTCCCCCTCGACGTCCGGCCCCCCTGTGTCCAAGAGGCAGAAGACCCAAGAGAGAAACCTTCCGTCTCGGACCGGCCCAGTTCGGAGGAGTCGCGAGGGTCGACGGAAGGCGTGTCGGTCCGACCGAAGGAGAAACCTCCAATCTCCACACAACCGCAGGACCCCGATCGACCGAACACAACCCCCAACCTGCGATACAAGCTGGAAGACGCTGGAGAGCTACCCTCCACCTACCAGGCACTGGCATTCCTGAGGAAGGAATACAGGAACCTGAAGGTCAACGTCAGCGTACCGGCGCCCCAGACTTTCGTTCTGACGCCCCTGGACACGGTAGCAGCAACAGCTGTGCGCAGCATGGCGGAGGAACGTCCACGTGGAATCAAGCTCGTCGCTTTTGTTCCACAACCACGACGGGTCAAGGGGATCCTCACCAAGTTCCCCATCGACTACGACATCTCGTCGATACAGGAGGATCCCGCTGTGGTGTCAGCGAAACGCTGCTCCATCAAACACAGGGGTCAGAGGACAATGACCCGGAGTGTGGAGGTTTTCCTAGAGGGAACAGTGCTCCCGGAGACACTCGACCTCGGATGGCTGGGAACCTATTGTAATGGTTTGATGCTTCAGTTCGAAGCTTTGTTTGTCATTGTGTTCGGGGATTCAGTTTAGGGCTTCATGGTTCATATTCGTGTTTACGCCATACCTTGAGAAAATAAACTGTGCACTCATGGCTCGCACACGCTGACAGTTATACCTGCGTTTGTCTTGCCTCCTCCTCACTCGGCCCTGCCCATGACATGGTGTCAGCGGCGCTTTCGCAACTATGTGAACCACGTCTTCAATGGGCCGCTTGCGGAAAAAAACGAGGAGGCTAAAGCTTCGTACCTTATGCTGTGGCTCGGGCCTGTTGGAATAGAACTATTAGAAACATTTAATTTAACGGAAAAACAGAAAAAGGAAGTGAAGTGTATCCTCGATCGTTTTGAGACCCACTGTGCACCGAAAACAAACTTTCGTCTGGCTCGTTACAACTTGATGAAGCTGAAGCAACATGAAAGTGAGTCCTACGACAACTTTATCGCACGTCTGCGGATACAAGCCGACAAGTGTAAATTTGGGAGCTCTAAGTGTGAAAGAATTCTTGAACAGTTAATAGCCGGTGCTACACACGAGAAAGTGCAGGAAAAACTGCTGGCTAAGGACGAAAGTTTCACCTTAGATAACGCCATTGACTTGTGTCGTACATTCGAGGCCAACAAAGCCCACATGGCAGAGTTAGTAAGTGAAAATTCTCAAATTAATGCTGTTCGAACCTCAACAGTGAATCGTGGAGGTCCGCAGGCAGCAGCACAAATGAATTGTTCATACTGCGGCCGAACTCACGGTTACGATCGCTCCCAGTGCCCTGCTCGCAGATCAAATTGCAGTTGTTGTGGGAAGATGGGACATTGGGCAGCCGTGTGTCGGGGGAAGCGGTATCAAAACCGTGAACAGTCCTTCCCTTCTGTGCCTCCGCCACCATCCCCTCGTGAGTATCGAAACGTGATACGCAGACCACAGCCTCACCGAGCCATCCATGAAGCATCATCAGCCACAGCTGTAAGTGATGAGGAACAGTTGATGTTCAATTATGTCCGCATATGCAGCAACACAACCACGGGGGTAAGAAAAGAGGCATTTGTTGACGTTCATGTTACCATCCCCAGGCAGCCAGGCAGCCACAATATGCACGCCAAGATTGATACAGGTGCAGATGGTAACATATTACCCTTACGCTGCTATAAGATGTTGCCGCCAGGATTATCGCTGCAGAAGGAGAACATATGGATTTCAGCCTACAATGACTCCCAGATACCTCACCATGGCTCTGTAACCATGAAAATACAGCATGGCTCCTGTGAGTGTGTGACAAAATTTTACGTCGTTGAAACAAACAGCCCTATTATACTTGGCCTGCCGACGTGTGAACAGCTTGGTGTGGTCACTATCCATACTCACGACGCCTATATTAGAGTCTTCTTTGATGAGTTTCTCCAATACAAGGCAGGAATGGTAAGACACAGTTGAGTTTTCTTATGTCTTATTTGTTGAGACAGACTGAATTGATTCGGGTAGCCGAGAGAGATTTGCGTTGATGTCGTGACTGAGAGGATTGAATGAACCGGTCTGGCCAGAGTCTGAAGGTGATCTGATTCTGATGTCAGTAGCCTAGGATAGAAGGGATGAAGGACCTTCTACCCTGGGTGAGAGCTTGAACTGCACTGAACTCTGATTTGGATCTGATAGCAGCCTGGATAGAGGGATGAAGGACCTCTATCCAGACTGACTGCTTGCCGTGAACTGATGTGTGACAGAGAGCTTTGACTGGGTCGAGGGATGAAGGATAAGGAACTGCCATCCAGACTTGAGAGGAGATTCCTTAGGAGTGATAGGAGTGATAGTAACAGCACTACAGTCAACATTCTGTGAGAAGATGACAGAAATTAGGGAGATTATATTTAGCTCGTGGACACCTGCGGAAAGGTGAGATGAAATGACCTTAGCTTGAAACTGACCCTAGGGAGTTTTGAGAAAAGGGTGACCCTGTTAATCTGATAATTGGAAGTCGGTTTCCCTTAGGATGGAGATGGCCAGGTGTGACTATACCATCTCTCTCTCTCTCTCTCTCGGTTACCTAATATAGAGGGATTATGAATACTATTTAGATAGTATGATACACGCCGATAAGAATCCGACACCGCATAAAGTGGCGGCTGTCACACATCAGTTAAACGAGCCAATTAGAACAACTGAACACCTACGCCAACTCTACCCCGACTGTTTCGAGGGTCTTGGCCAGTTCAATAGTACTGCACACATAGAGTTGGACCCAAGTGTCCGGCCTGTCGTTCACGCCCCACGAAAATGCCCCATACACCTTCGTATTGACTTGGAAAAGGAATTGGATCGCATGCTGAAATTAGGAGTGATAGCAAAAATGGATGAACCAACAGAATGGGTTTCTAGCCTCGTCGTCGCTGAAAAAGCTAACGGCTCATTACGTGTGTGTCTTGACCCCAAAGACCTGAATAGAGCCACCAAACGGCCTCATCACCGCTTAATAACCCCGGAAGAATTCACACACCGGTTATCCGGCTCCACCTTGTTCACGAAATTGGATGCACTCTCCGGGTATTGGTGTGTAATGCTCGACGAAGAGTCTAGTAAAGCCTCGACCTTCAACACACCGTTTGGAAGGTACCGCCTTATAAGGATGCCGTTTGGGTGGTGTGGCTCTCAAGATGTATTTCAGAAGAAAATGGACGAAATACTGAACGGGTTGAGTGGGGTAATCAGCATTGCAGACGACATTTGTGTTCACGGAAAAACCGAATCGAGCACGACCAACGGCTACACCAGTTAATGATGAGAGCACGAGAGCGTGGGCTTGTGTTAAACTTTTCTAAGTGTCACGTAGGGCTGAAGGAAGTGACTTTCTTCGGACACCGCTACCACTCGTCAGGAGTTTCACCGGACTCCTCAAAAATATCAGCTATTCAGTCACTAACGGCACCAACAACAGCGCAGGAACTACGTTAATTTCTTGGCCTGTGCACTTACGTTTCAAGTTGCATCCCACGATTCTCAGACTTAACACATCGCCTGCGGCAACTGCTCAAAGAAGATGCAATCTACCAATGGTCTCACGAGCATCAGTCTGACTTCGAAATGTTAAAAAGCACCATATCAGCTGAGACAACACTGTTTCATTACCGCCCAATGTTACCTGTTAACGTCGAGGTGGACGCATCGAGCATCGCTATCGGTGCCGTTTTGCAGCAGGATGGGCGGCCGGTGTGCTACGCATCGAAAAGCCTCACAGTTACGGAACAACGATACGCAAATATAGAACGTGAGATGCTGGCGGTCGTCTTCGGATGTGAGCGATTTCGCACCTACCTATACGGTCGGCCATTCACTGTGACAACGGACCATAAACCTCTTGAAATGGTCACCCAAAAGTCATTAAATAGTGCCCCAGCTCGGTTGCAGCGCATGCTACTACGTCTCTTGGAATACGATGTCACCGTGCGGTACAAGCGAGGCCATATGATGCTCGCTTCGGACGCGCTTTCATGCCTCCCTGCCGACCGTGGAGTGCCCGTCCCTATGAACATGGAAGTGCGTGTCGACCTTATTCACTTCTCACCGGAGCGACTGGAGGAGCTACGGCGTGCAATAGCAAGTGACGAGGAACTATCACTGGTGCGACGCATTATTGTGGATGGATGGCCGGATCGGCGGTGCCAGTTGAACCCGCAGATACGCGACTACTGGAGTGTTAGGGACTCGTTGGTGATAGATGACGGTGTCATATTGAAGGGGAACGCGGCCGTCATACCGAAGCTACTACGTGCATGGTACATCGATAAGCTCCATGATGGTCACCAGGGGCGCGTGAAAATGGAACTCCGTGCCAAGGACGCCGTGTATTGGCCCGGGATGCGTAACGACATCGAGAGTAAAGTGAACGCCTGCCAACCCTGCCAGTTCACCCGCCCAGCAAACGACTGCATGGAGCTAACGCCGGATCACCAGCATCCAGTACCCCAGGGGCCGTGGCAAGATGTCAGTACAGACCTGTTTTACTACAACAGTCATAATTATATTCTTGTAGTTGATCATTATTCCTCCTATGTATTTGTATATAAATTGACAGGGACGACCAGCCGCGACGTAATAGAGATACTGATGCAGCTATTCGCAGAACATGGCTCGCCAACAACCCTCTACTCAGACAACGGACCGCAATTTGACAGCCGTGAGTTTGCCAACTTTGCCGCAAGATTTGAGTTCCGGCACACCACATCCTCGCCGCTACAACTACAGAGCAACGGCATCACTGAACGGCAGGTACGGATCGTGAAAGATTTATTAAAAAGAAGTAATGGCAACGAGGCATTTTACAGAAGATTACGCTCGCTTAGAAGCGGCGTGCTTCTAAGCGAGCATAATCCTCTGTAAAATGCGTCGTTGCCATTACTTCTTTTTAATAAATCTTGGACGCACACCTACCATCACCTGCCGAGATGCTGCTCGGGAGGAAGGTGGACACCCTTCCGCGGCGCGCCTGTGGTGGGCAGCCGAACCACCGTGAGCAGCTCGAGCGCCGCCAGGAACAACAACGACTCAACTTCAACGCGCGCTTTCAACGTCATACGCCAGTACGGGCGTTCGATGTTGGGGATCCTGTATTGGACCGTAATGAGAGAGCAAACGAGTGGCAGCCCGCTACAGTCGTAGATAAGCATCACATCCCTGCATCATACATCGTACAACCAAAGCCTGCAAGGGAAGTCAATCCACCCGAGACGAGTGACGGCGAAACGGCAACAGAAGACAGGATGCACACGCCTCTCACGTGGCGGAGGGAAGCGATGCCTTTACGCCGCACCGCCCAGATGATCCGTCCTGATCCTGTAAGGACGCGCTCGGGTCGTATCAGCCGTCCTCCAGAACGTCTACAGTATTGCTTTTTATGTATGATTCACTTATGTTTAAACCGTTGCATTGCATGTTTTAGGGGGATTCGAGTTTTAAGATAGATTTTGTGTTCGCTATAATTTGAGCTTCAAACCTAAAGTGTTTTGATTTCTTAGTCGTAGGCATATGATTTTATTGAATGTTTTATGTACTTCTTTTAAAATTGAGAAGGGAGATGTAATGGTTTGATTCTTCAGTTCGAAGCTTTGTTTGTCATTGTGTTCGGGGATTCAGTTTAGGGCTTCATGGTTCATATTCGTGTTTACGCCATACCTTGAGAAAATAAACTGTGCAGTCATGGCTCGCACACGCTGACAGTTACACCAGCGTTTGTCTTGCCTCCTCTTCACTCGGCCCTGCCCATGACACCTATCACCTGAGAGAGTTAATCCAGGAACCCACACGCTGCTACCGATGCCAAAGGTATGGGCACTATGCCAGGAACTGTCGCCAAGAGTCAGACCAGTGCGGGGTTTGCGCAAAGCCCCATCAAACCTCACAGTGCATCGAAGCACTGAGAGGGGAGGGACTACCACCAAACCCGCAGTGTGCAAACTGCGGACAAAACCACCATGCGTGGTACAAAAGGTGCCCGGAACGTCTGCGGAGACTTCAGACAACAGCAGACAACAGCGCCAGAAGCAAAAAGCTGGCTCCGCTCCACCAAAGGAAACGCCCGGTACCACCGCCGGAGAGGAAGGTGCCCGCTCCGCTCCCAACCCGGAACGTCTGGAAGGAGCGCGAGGAGGCCAACCTCCCAAAGAAAGTGCACTCTGGGTGGCAGACGCCAAGGCGGGAGCACCGTGCACCCCCCCAGCTCAAACCTTTGTCCACCGCACAGAAAAAAGCCCGTGCCCAGAAAACAGCGGGAGGCAACTCAGACTTCCCTAGTCCGGGAAACATGGCAGAGGCCAGAGGACAACCGCCAAGAGGTACGTTACCGTGCACACAGCACGGCGGACGAGTCCGAAACGTAGCCCCAGCCGCGACCTCAACGCAAAAAGAAGGCACAACGCCCCGCCGGAAACAAATAACCGAAACGCAGAGGAGCGCCCTGACCACTCTGCTACAAGAAGCCCTAGCGAGGATGTACATCAGCCTCCTAAGGGCACTTGGAAAGAGCCCGTCGGCAGCAACAGACAGGATTCTCCAGGACGCGATTGGAGCTCTCAACCCGGAGACGAACATGTACAGCAACATCGACAGTTCGGACTCCGAGGAGGATCCTCGCCAAAGGAAGCAGTACTAAGATTCCTCCAATGGAATATTAGAAGCCTCCAAAGCACCAGGAACCTCCTGCAATCTGCCCTAGTAGAAAATAGGATCATCGTCTGCCTTCTATAAGAAACGTGGACAACGGAGCGCTCAAAAGTGCATTTCGCCGGGTACAATGCGTACCATATGCCAAAGCGTAGGAACACAACGGGGAATGGTTGCTTAATTTTGGTTAAGAACTCCATTCCCCACACTGCGATCGAGCAGCCAGTGCAATGCGGTGAAGGTGTCGAAACCCAAGCCGTCAAACTGCACCTGAATGGGACAGAGCTACATGTATACAATGTATACAGAAGCCAAAGGTTTGAGCTCGACCTCATTCAGCTCCTTACAATGGCCGAAGTAGAAAACGTCTTCATAGGTGGTGATTTCAATGCCCACCATGAAATCCTCGGTTCAAAGTCCCCCGCTAACGCTGCAAGTCGACATCTGGCAGCCCTACTCGGGGAACTAGAGGGTGTTAAGTTACTTAACACAGACGACCCGACCCATTTACAAGGCAACACTCTAGACCTCACGCTCGTCTCTGCCACCCTGGCTGACAGAGCTGACTGGTCTCTACACCCGACGCTTACAAGCGATCACTTCGCCTCCCTGACCACGCTGGATATACCGATCCCGCTTCCCGAAAACAAAGCACCTAAGTGGTGCTTCAAAAAAGCACACTGGCCCACCTTTCGTCAAGAAATGGCGGGCTGGTGGCAACACTACACTCCGCCAGACAACCTTGACGATTTTGACAAGGAGTTCTCGCACGCCCTAACCAACGCAGCTAATGCTGCAATTCCAAAGATAACGAACCAAAGACACCCGACCAATAATTGGTGGTTATATGGCCCTCGCGTCAGGGAGGCGAACCATATAATCAACCGACTCCGCAAGCACTTCCGCAGGGACGGCTCGGACGTCAACCTCCAGCTTCTCAAGGAAGCAGCTATTGACGCCCGGGAGGTTGCCAGGGAGGAGAAAGAGGCAAAGTGGCTTGACTGGTGCGAAGGGTTTGACCGACACACGTCGCTCAAGGAACTCTGGTCCTGCCTTCGACGAGCCACGGGAGGGAAACCCCCACGGCCACCAGCGCATCCCAACGCTAGAGAGGAGGCGGAGCGATTGGTACTCGCTTTTGCAGAACGCGAAAACTGCAAACAACTTCCGCAAGACGTCCAAAGACGATTGATTGATTAATTGATTGGTGACAATAGATCATGGTGCCGCAACATCGAGGTCATTTGGCACCGTACTAAAAACACTAAAAATTAAAAAGCTACATAAAAGCTACATAAAAAGAAAAATAAATCTACAGGAGGTGGAGAAAGCCACTTTCCTGTAGGAATTTGAACACTTCATGCCCCGGGGAGAGTGCCTCCTCCCCCAGCACCAGAGAGAGAGAGAGAAATTCCCATCTCTGCCCCGACACTGGGCGAGGTACTGCTCTCGCAATTCCCTCAGGCTGGGGCACTCGACCAGCAAGTGCCGCACAGTCAGGGGAACTAAGCAATCATCACAATAGGGCTCAACTCCCTGGGACATGAGGAAACCGTGGGTGAGGCGGGTATGGCCCGTCCGTAGACGGGCCAGTGCTGTCTCACGGCAGCGGCCTCGGACGTGCGCATAAGACCAGGGGCTCACAGCCCTTGCGGTAATTGCACCCATCTTGGAGGTAGCTCTATTGGCATTCCATCTCTCTTGCCAAACAACAAGAATAGCAGCTCGAATTGTGGGAAACAGGTCTCTGTGAGGGACGGGGCAGGTAGTAACTTGACGAGAGGCGCCAGTCTTAGCTAGCTCATCTGCCTTCTCGTTCCCTTTCACAGAGACATGGGCTGGTACCCAACAAAAAGAAATTCTGTGCCCACGACGGGCTGCTATTACGAGCCAGTTGAAAATTTTTGAGACTATTGGGTACCAGAGAGAGAGAAACTCCCATCTCTGCCCCGACACTGGGCGAGGTACTGCTCTCGCAATTCTCTCAGGCTGGGGCACTCGAACAGCAAGTGCCGCACAGTCAGTGAAACTAAGTAATCATCACAATAGGGCTCAACTCCCCGGGACATGAGGAAACCGTGGGTGAAGCGGGTATGGCCCGTCCGTAGACGGGCCAATGCTGTCTCACGGCAGCGGCCTCGGACGTGCGCATAAGACCAGGGGCTCACAGTCCTTGCGGTAATTGCACCCATCTTGGAGGTGGCTCTATTGGCATTCCATCTCTCTTGCCAAACTACAAGAATAGCAGCTCGAATTGTGGGAAACAGGTCTCTGTGAGGGACGGGGCAGGTAGTGACTTAACGAAAGGCGCCAGTCTTAGCTAGCTCATCTGCCTTCTCGTTCCCTTTCACAGAGACACGGGCTGGTACCCAACAAAAAGAAATTCTGTGCCCACGACGGGCTGCTAGTACGAGCCAGTTGAAAATATCTGAGACTATTGGGTGTGCGTTATTAAAATCCTCAAGGGCTGACAAAGCTGCTCTGGAGTCTGAAAAAATAACAAAACCCCTAACATTCAAAGTAAAAAGAGATTTTATCGCTACTAAAATGGCCCGCAGTTCTGCGGCACCAGGTAAAATCAGGGAAGACAGCTCCAAATCCGACGCCTGCATCGGATTTGGAGCTGTCAATAAAAATGGGCGTGCAACCCTCATGTACGGAGGCATGATCGGTGAACAAAGTCCTCGCAGCATGCTCTGACATAGCACTCTTGTTAGGCGGTATGCAACGGCAATACGATACTGCCAGCCGCTTCCACGGCGGGACATGCAATAATCGTGGGACAGCTATGGCAGGCTGAAGAAGGGACAACTCTTCAAGGACGCCACGAGCCCGAAAGCCAAAAGGCTGTGGGAAGTGCGGGTGCTGGGTGAAAGTGGCATCCCGTGAAGTGTCCGTCACAGCACTGTAAGTGGGATCACCATAGTGACTTTGGCATCTGAAACACACACGTGCCATCTGAGTCTGACGGTGAAGGTTGAGGGGTAACACTCCTGCATCTACGAGTAGACTGGGGATTGGGCAAGACCGAAAGGCCCCCGTCTGATTCCACCGTGATGTACAGAGTCGAGAGTACGAAGGCGAGGGGATGTGGCTGAAGCGTAGACTTGGGAACCGTAATCTAACTTCGACAGAACGAAACAGTGATATAAACGGAGGAGAATGGTGCGGTCAGCTCCCCAAGACACATGGGAAAGAAAACGGAGTAAAGACATCCGCCGCTGGCAAGCAGCTTTCAGGTCCCGCAGGTGTGGCAACCAGGTAAGGCGTCTGTCAAGTATTAAGCCCAAGAATTGAGTCGTTTCAACTACTGGCAGTCTCCTGCCATAGAGGTATAGGTCTGGATCCCCAAACTCACCTCTGCTTCGAGAGAAAAGCATAGCAACCGTCTTTGTGGGGGAAAAGTTAAAACCATGACTATCGGCCAACGGGTGATCCGGCCAAGAGCACACTGGTTTGTCGCTCGGCCACATCGAGACGACTTTTCCCTCTCCTACGCTTCCTCTCATCATCGTGCATCGAAAGTCCCGGTGGACGCACTCGGTGATGCTATTGATGGCAACGCTGAATAAAGTGACACTGAGGACACTACCTTGTGGGACTCCTTCTTCTTGCTCAAAAGAGCTAGAAAGAGCAGTGCCCACCCTCACCCTAAAAGTACGGTCCTGTAAAAAAGACCGGAGGAACAGAGGGAGGTGACCCCTGAGTCCAACCGTATGGAGAGCTCGTAGAATGCCATACCTCCAGGTGGTGTCGTATGCCTTTTCAAGGTCGAAAAAGACGCTCACAACCCGCTGCCTGCAAGCAAAAGCTTGGCAGATAGTGTTTTCTAATCGCAGAAGAGCGTCTAAAGTAGAGCGAGATCGACACACTGTACTGCCGAAAGATGGCCACCCTTCTCAAGGAACCAGACTAGACGAGTGTTAACCATCTTCTCCAAAACTTTAATCATGCAAACGGTAAGGGCAATGGGTCGATAGCTAAGGGGGAGTGGGGCGTCCTTTCCAGGCTTGGGGATTGGTATGACTATAGCAGACTTCCAGGAGGGTGGTACGTATCCGTCACTCCACATCCTATTAAATAATCCTAGGAGGAAGGACAGTGATCCAGAATTTAGGTGACGGATCATTGATTATGTAATGTTATCTGCCCCTGGGGAAGAGTCCTTACACGAAGATAAAGCTGAACGCAGTTCCGGTGGAGAGTAAGGGACATTGTAGTTTTCACCCAAACGAGGTGAAAAGTCTAGTTGGCGAGCCTCGTCTACCTCAAACTGGCGACGCACTGCTGGAGATCTCGAGGCCCGGCTGGACACCAAAGAAAAAGTCTCAGCGAGTGTATTGGCTACCGCCTGGCTGTTAGATACCTTATCCCCGTTGACATGGAGGACCGGAGGCGGGCCTGGAGAGAACTTTCCTGCTATCTTCCGCACGCGCTTGAATACCTGCGACATAGGTGTCTGCACGTTCAATGTGGAGACAAAAGATGCAAGGGACTTACGGCGAGCATCCTTGAGGACTCGACGAGCCTTAGCTCTAGCCAGTCTGTATTGTCCCCGGAAAAATTCGGTTTTGTGTCGACGGTACCTACCAAAAGCTCGACGACGCTCTGTCACTGCCTGTCTACACTCATCAGACCACCAGGGGACCGGTCGGCGCTTGGTAAACCCTGTGGTCTGAGGGATGGAAAGCTCACCAGCTCGCTGGAGTATAGATGTAAAATACTCGACAGCGCTGTCTATGTCTAAAAACTCATCAACCTCGCAGTCAACTATAGCAAGTTGTTTAAAAAGTCCCCAGTCAGCGCGGTCTAGCCGCCAGCGGGGGACACGGGGTAAGGGGAGGACGTCGGGAGAAGACAGGAGTATAGGGTAGTGGTCACTCCCACAAAGATCTCCTGTGACGCTCCATGTGAAGTCAAGTAGGGTGTCGGGAGAACACAATGATAAATCTAGGGCCGAGGTGGTGTCTGTCTGGATGTGGTAGTGTGTATGGTCACCGGTGTAAAAAATACCTAGATCTAAGGCTTCAACCACAGTGGCAATCATTGCTCCCCTGGGGTTGATAAGTGTATCTCCCCACAGGGTGTGCCGACCATTAAAATCTCCTAAAACAATAAACGGGGAAGGCAATTGCTGGACTAGGGAAACGAAGTCCTCTCTGTCTACTGGAGAATTGGGAGGGAGGTATAAAGAGCAGACAGTGTAAGTTCTCCTGAGGTGGAGCTGGACAGCCACCAGCTGCAGGGGGGAGACAATATTAAGAGATGTAAAAGCAATGCCTCGTGAGTTATCTAAAAAAATTGCTGTTCCACCATGATGGCCTTGCGCGCGATCATGAGGAGAGTAAAACCCAGAGTAACCCCTGGGTGTAGGATGGGAGGACGAACCAATCATAGTCTCCTGCAGACAGACACAGACCGGCTGGTGTCTTCGCAGGAGTAGACTGAGCTCCTCCCAATTCCCTCTCAACCCACGAAGGTTCCACTGTAAAATATTAAAAATATTAAAATTAACGGTGCGTGGGGAGGCCCCTAGAGGAGACCCTCCCAACACCAGTATCCTTCTTGCTCTTACCCTGCCTAATGGCAGTGGCTAGAGCAGTGGAGGCAGTGGACAATCGCCTTGCAGTCTTTCCTAGCCCAGTGGCCAGTGAGGTGGCCACAGCAGCAGGAGCAGTGATGATGGCGTGACCCGACACCGGGGTAGGAGTGACGGCCGGAGCCGACACCAAGGCGGGAGTAACGGCCGTAGCCGACACAGGGGCGGGAGTAACGGCCAGAGCCGTCACCGGGGCAGGAGTGTTGGTCGAAGTCAACACCGAGGTGGGAGTGACGGTCGGAGCCGACACCAGGGGGGGAGTGACGACCGGGGCCGACAGCGGGGTGGGAGTGACGGCCGGAGCCGACACCGGGGTGGGAGTGACGGCCGGTCTCCTGGAGGAGGACCACGTCAAGGTCATCCTCGACCACAGCCTGCAGCACCTGGTGTCTCTTGGGGCGGAGGCCCTGCACATTCCACTGGAGGATTTTGAGCCTGGAGGCGGCCGCCGGCGGCGCCGCGCAGGTGATGTTGGGTTCATTGTGTCCCTCCATCTTGGTCATTTTGATCCGCTGAAGTTATGGGCCGCTGCAGGGGCTCTATTTCTGCTGGCGGGGGCTGACAGTCACCTCCTGTGATGGCTGCTGCAGCTTCCTGAAGGAGAAGCGTGCCCTGCTGAGCTGTGAGCTCCGGGCGGCAGAGGACGAGCTGTCTCACCTCATCCACCAGCCTCGCGACGATCGTGCGCACCAGGCCACGCAACTCCTCATTTAAGGCACCCGTGGGGTGCCCGCTAGTCTCGTGTGACTCCGCGGACGGTGCTGTAGGCATGGCCGCGGGTGGCACTGTGCCAACCTCCATGGGTGGCGTCTCGGTGGGTGCTGCAGGGTCGTTGGTAGGCTGCATCCTGTGGCTGCGTGGACGGCAACGTCGGCGGCGGGACCCAGCTCCATTTTGCCTCTGAGGGAGTGGCTGGGCGGGGGGATTGATGGAAGCGGCGGCTTCCCTTCTGGTCGCACCTGTGCTGGCCTGGGAGGGGGTGGAGTCCCTGGGGAGAGGCTGTTTAACCCAGGCTGGCCGTTCAGGTGGCGGGGCGGGAACAAAGCGGTGTTGCCGCTGCTGCTCGCCCTGTTGCTGGCCACGTGGCGGATCCCGCCGCTCTTGGTGCTGGGGGCCGCCACGTGGTTGCTGTTGTTGGTGCCGTTGTTTCTGGAGCGGCCACCGCATCCTGCGGCGCCTCTCAGGGCACTGCGGGTTCCAAGCGTGATGCTTTTTCCCGCAGTTTGGGCACTTTGCCGTGGTGGGTTCACTGGCCTTGTGCCGGCCAATGCACTCCTCCGTCGGATGGGGCCCGCTGCACACCCCGCACCTGACGGAGTGTACGCACCTTACCTGCAGGTGGTTGAACCTCTGGCACTTGTAGCACCTGACAGGCTCGCCCTGATAGGCTCGCAGGAAGTAGGAGCCCCAGCAACCCAGGTCCAGCTTGGCGGGCGGCGGCCCCTGGTGCTCGACCAGCACTTGCCTGGTGGGGATCTTGTCCCGCGTGGCACGGAGCCGCGTGGCGGACATCACGTTGGGGTGGTTCTCCACCGCGTCGACGGGGAGGTCGAGGGGGTACCGCTGGAGCACTACTTTGTATCTCCTCAGGCTTGGGTCGAGGAGGAGCACCCTGTTCCCTTCCTCGGCGAGTCGTCGTAGGAGGGTCGCGGAGGCCTCGTCCTTGGGTGTGAGGACGTACTCCGCCTTGAGGTTGGGCCTCACCTCCATCCTCAGCTCGGGATGTTCTTCCTCTAACGCCGTGATGGCCCGGTAGGCGTTTTCATGCTCCCCGAGGGCACCCAGTTTGAACTTGGGCCGCGGGGGGTTCTGGTTACAGGCGGCGCGTCGGGTCTTCCCCGCGAGGGTCCAGCCCTGGTCTCGCCCCTCTTGCCCCTCGTTTGAGGAGAGGTCAATCACTAGGGGGGCCCCACTCGCCTCACTCACAGTGTCACTATCACTTCTGTTGGCCTCGCCAGCGTGATCCAGCTGACGCTCGAGGCTTCGGGCGGCCTTCTTGGGGGTAGAGTGTTTTGGGGGGGATTCGGAGACGGATATATCCAAGGCCCGCTTCCCCTTCCTAGACACAACGGGAGACATTGTCACACTCGAGGAAGCCATCGATGGCTCGAAAGAACACGTGGTCGGGCCCAGCGCGCGGCCCAACCTGACTTGACCTGATTTGACCGGGAGGATGGACACGCACGTCCTCTCGCTTCAGCTATCAGGTCGAGACTCGAAGATTATTTTATTAACAAAATTTAGACATTATATATAACAAAAATATTTTAACAATTAACATTCTAAATTGTATATGGACACTGTTCTTATACAGTGCGCGTAAAGTTAGTGGTGTATGCTGATCTGCAGCGCAACATATTAATTACTCATATTATAAAAGAAAAATATAAATAAAGATATACAAAATTATACATGAAAATTGAAAAATATAATTAAAATAAAATTATAATAAAATTATAATAGTTTGGGTTGCAACCGCACGTTCTCTAAGGAACTGGTGTAACAAAGTCCGTTATAGGGGTGACTGCTACAAAGTCACCACCTGTGTACTTGTTCACGTCTTAGTAGCAGAGCGCAGCTTGGAGCGATAGGTATCATTTGGAAATTGGGCAACTGCCTGATGTTGAATATCTGTTTGCTGACAGTGCTGTTGTTCATGTAATGACTCGACCAGCTTAAGGGAAACTTTCTTCAATCGATCAGCGTGAGCTACTTCAGTTGCATGAGTGGCATTGTCCATGATCTTAAATTTGTTTCCATGCATTTTTGCCACGATAGTGAAGAGCCCCAAAAATTTAGCTGAAAGCTTAGAAGAGCGTTCTGGTGGAAGTTTCATTACCACATCTCCAAACACAAGTGATATAGGATGTGCCCGCCGGTGCTGTTGTGATGTCATCTCCGGCCGTGATGCTTGCAATTTGTTGGGGACCTGAATGAATTCTAGTGAAAATATTTGCCAGATTTTTTTGCATAGTCGTCCACATATACAGGTGACAGAGGCTGAGAGAGCACATCGTAAGGTAGACGCGTATCAGTGCCAAAAAGAATGTATTGAGGTGATTTTCCCGTTGATGAGCAAACTAAGTAATTTATGGAAGCTGCAACGAGAGGTAACCAATCCTGCCAAGCATGTTGCATAGAACCAACAATAGGACGCAACACTTCTAGTATTTTTCTGTCTGTCCTCTCAAATAGACCGTTTGAAGCAGGATGATAAGCTACAATAAATGTTTGAGTGACTCCGAAGTATTTGCAGACTGCTTCGTGCACATGATTTTTAAATTCAACGCCATTGTAATGAGTAATGAGAGCATGTGCAACAGCTTCTTCCGATTTGTTCGCTAGAGGAGCAAGAATCACGAAGCGACTGAAATAATCAACGCATACTAAAGTGTAGAGTGATCCTTGATGACTCGCCGGCAGCTGTAACAAATCTATGGCAATGACATACATAGGAGCGGAAGGAGTAGGATAGTTAAGCATTGGTGCTGGAGGAGGAACCTTTGCTGTCAGCCTTGACATATCGAAAGCCTTCGATAGAATCTGGCATAAATCTTTAATTTTTAATCTACCCTCTTACGGATTCTATCCTTCTCTCTGTACCTTCATCTCCAGTTTCCTTTCTGACCGTTCTATTGCTGCTGTAGTGGACGGTCACTGTTCTTTTCCTAAAACTATCAACAATGGTGTTCCCCATGATTCTGTCCTATCACCAACTCTCTTTCTTTTATTCATCAATGATCTCCTAAATCTGACTCAATGCACTATCCGCTCCTATGCTGATGACACCACCTAGCATTTTTCAACGTCGTACAACAAACGCCCAACCCAACAAGAATGAAGTGATTCAAGGCGAGATGCTATAAGACGCCTAACTTCTGATCTTTCACTAGTTTCTGAACCTAGTTCTGTTCAATGCCTCAAAAACTCAATTTCTACAACTATCTACTCGACATAACCTTCCAGATAACTATCCCCTCTTCTTCAATGACACTCAACTTTCCCTCTCCTCCACATTAAACACACTTCAAGACTTCAACACTTCAACTCGCATAGCCTTATTAAACAGGATGGAGTTTAAAGCTTTTAGTCTCATTAACTCTCCTCCTCTAACTGACTGTCTTGATTCTTTAAGTCTCCGACGCAATGTTGCATCTTTATCTATTTTTTACCGCTATTTTCATGCTGACTGCTCTTCTCAACTTGCTAACTGCATGCCTCCACCCCTCCCGCGGCCTCGCTGCACAAGACTTTCTACTTCTTCTCATCCTTAATCTGTCCATCTTCCTAATGCAAGAGTTAACCAGTATCTTCACTCTCATCCCTTACACTGGTAAACTCTGGAACTCTCTTCCTTTGTCTGTTTTTCCACCTGTCAAGACACCTCTAATGTTAACCGGACCTCCATCCCTTGCTTCTTCTCTCCTACTGTTTTCTTTGCAGGGTCTGGCGACAAGCGGGATTTTTTTAATCGTATTTTTGTTTACCCTTGGCCAGTGCCCTTTTAATGTAAAAAAGAAAAAGAAAAAAAAAAATTCCAGCACAAGTTTCTCAACATCCGAGCGCAAAATTAACCAGTAATATTGCTTCCTTGCATTTTGTAACGTTTTATCCCTTCCTGGATGAGCAGCAAACGAAGCACAACAGGTACAAGCGCACCAGGAATGACTGTTTGTGTGATCGGTTCATCATGTAACTGAGACCTACGACATAATATCTGCTCAGGAGTGAACCCAAACTCAGACAATGGAATAGGCAAATGAGGTATGTGTGACTCGTCACCTGAGTCAGGAGCGTAAATAACACGCATCCATTTGAGATCAGACCGCTGAGAATCGCGAAGCTGAAGATTGAAAACTTTTTACTTCCTGAATCGCAGCAACATTGCGAGATAATGCATCGGCGACAACGTTAGCACTACCTGATACGTACTGGAAGGTAAGTCGATACTCCAGAATAGTCAGGTACCATCTTGCAAGTCATCCCGAGTGATTTTTACCTTTAAAAAGTTCTAAAAGCGGTTGATGATCTGTGAAAACATGAACCTCATAGCCAAATATTAAATCTCTGAAATGCTTGAGTGACCATACCACAGCAAGGGCTTCTAAATGAGTCACAGAATAGCGAGATTCAGCGTTGTTAAGGACATGACTAGTGTAAGCAATGGCTTGATTTTTACCTCTTGCATCAAGTTGCATAAGAACTGAGCTGATACCAATCGAAGACGCATCAGTGTAGAGGTTGAAAGGTCGTGTAAAATCAGGAAAGGCGAGGATAGGCGCATGTGTTAACGCAATTTTGAATCTCTGAAAACTATCCTCTTGAGCTGGACCACAATGAAAATTTGTACCTTTCTTCAGCATAGCCTTTCACAAAAGATCTGTAGTAACCGGAGAGGGCTAGAAAGGAACGTATATTGTCCACTGAAGTAGGCGTGGGAAACTTTTTAACAGCTTTTATTTTGTCATCCATCGTTCTGATACCTTCACTATTCACCATGTGTCCCAGGAATTTGATTTGTGCTTTCAAAAATGAGCATTTAGAGACATCTACCTTCAGTCCAACATGAACAAGCTTATCCAAAACTGACTGTAAGTGGGTGAAGTGCGATGGTAAATCTTTACTGACTACCAAAATATCATCCTAGTAGGCAAACATATTTTCTCCTAACATTCTTGAAAAAAATGTTGTTTCTGAGTTTCATGCATGTCATGGGGGCATAGGAGAGGCCAATAGGAGTACGTAGCTAATGGTAGTGTCCTGAAGGACTGGAGATGGCAGTGATTTCACGAGAATCCTCATGCAAGGGTATCTGCCAATAGCCTGACAATAAATCAAGACTTGAAAATACTTTATTTCCTGACCCAATTGACTGCAAAAGGTCATTTAGTACTGGTAATGGGTAAGGTTCAGAATTTGTGATGTTATTTAAGCGCCGAAAATAAATTACTGGACGCCAGGAGCCGTCTTTTTTAGGCACGAGAAATAAAGGGACATTCCACGGTGACGTGGATTCTTCAATGAGCTTCTGGTCTAGCATGTCTCGCACCATTTCCTCAACTTGAATACGTTGACTGTGAGGTAATCTGTATGATGAGACATAAATAGGCTGAGAACCAGGCTGCAATTTAATTTGATGACAAAGTGTTCTCCAGGGAACGTAGAACTTGTCTGTAGGACGAGAGTAGGTCTAGCAAAGTGTCCATCCCTTCATGATAATCTTCAACAGTGACTTGGGAATGCAGAAAATGAGGAGAAGCATTTAAGCTGTCGCTGTCACTCAAAATATTTGCAACAGTAAGGGATTGAGCTGATCCTGACTCGTATGAAAGGTTCATAAGTTGAGTTCCGTAAACTTGAACATCTGCCAAATGTGTATCGGTCTTTAAAGTTACTTCACATCCTGTTCTGTTGAGCACTAATAGCTGAGAAATGTAATCATGGCGGATGGAAGTCAGAGTAGACTCAACGAGCAAACGTTTGACATTACATGACTACGGCAATGACAATATAGTCGTACCGATAGGAGCATGTTTAACCCTTACCGAAATTACACAAGCTGAATTCGGCGGGAGAAGTTGATCACCAACTGTAACAGCAGGAGAATTGATCCATGTCTGTGATAAATCATGCAGTGATACAGGAGCAAGTCACTTAATCAAGGGTGAGTGAGACGCTCCGCCAGAAGAAGCAAATTGCTGGTTATAGAGACGTGAAAGCAAGGGTTTGGCGTTTTGAGAGCAGGTACTAAATGGTGGTTGACATAAATGGCATGACGTGACGGAAATACATCTATGTCATGGGAAGCAAAAGTAGAACAACCTATTAAACCGTCAGATGGAAGCTGTAATGCGTCAACTACATACAAATATATTTTCACAGAACGTGAAGAATGATTTAAGTTGACTGGAAGCGTGACAATACCATGCACCGTTAATTTAACACCTTGAACAGCTGTGAGAATACCCATGATGAATGTTTGAGCAGTATGTTGGTTTTCTTGTCCACTGAAGGGACATAATACTTTGGGTTGAGGTAAAACATTTATACAAGGGACTGAAGGATTTGAAACATCCCCATTTGCCATTGTGAAGGGAATTTGTGACTCCAGCACTACAGAAACAGATTTTCCAGACCATAAAATCATGTACTAACACAAAAATTATAAGAAATGATAATACAGGGAAAATTGCTCAAGAATAGACGCTATAAATGTTATCATATAAATAGATAAACACTGGCGCGCTATGAAACACAACTCGTGAATAATATTTGTAAAAAGAATTTGTGGTAACTGAGTAAAATTTTCGTGACAGAGAACAGTTTATCGCCTAACACGTGGTGACCTTAGATGCAAGAAAAATCATAAGAACATATACACATGAGCGGTGGCCTAGTGGCTAGCGGTCGGGCATACCAGCTCGCGTTCGAGCCCCGGCACGTGCTGGCCACTTTTCTTTGGTAATACCGTCGAGTGGCTTAAGATCACCCACATTCTGCCATAACTCTATCCTCGACGGGACTACAAAGTTATATGCACGAGGAGCTTCCACTGGCAGCATGAGCCTCTCTACGTGAAACGAAGCGTCACTTAAAAAATCTAACCCGCGCTACTAACGGGCGGAAGCCGACCATCTAAGGCCTCCATTGATCCTACCGGCGCCACGGGTAAAGGATAAAAAAAAAAATAAAATATGATACACAAAAGACAATGATGAAACATAAATAAAGATATCAGAAAAAAATAGTTACAGGCCTTGAACTATATGACACCAAAATTCACTGTAATTTCAACCCTCTAGATAAAGGCGTCATACACTGTGTATCACTGTGTCTGTGTAATCACTGTAGTCCGTATAATGGTGTATATGGTAACACGAGACGGAACTCAGAAAAATATGGCAGAATATTATTACAGTTTCACGAGCAAAATTAGAATATGTGAATAACACAACAATTGATATAGTCGACCAATGAAAATAAATACAATGTGTCAGTAAGACAGACTTGGAACAACTTTCCGTAAATATATGGTAAAGTTTGTTATATTGTACGTACAAATAGATGGGGAACCTTACTTCTAAGATGGCGACCATAGGCGGGCAAGCTGGGTCAAGTTAGAACGTTCGGGGTGTGGTGGAGTGAAGGCCGCGCTGTTGATGCCACACACCACCAGAAGGCGTGCCAGACTTATTCACCGTAGGCAGCAGGACGAAAATCCAAACCCAGGGCACGGCAGGGCAGGGTGGTGCGATATCACCGAAGAGATAAGCTTCCTCGATAGGGTGACTGGGCAGATGCAATGGACGCTCACCCTTATTCGTCGTAGGAATCCAATATATTTTTAGTGTCTGAGAAAACGCAGAACCCTATACCTATACCTCGCGTCTAAGTCTAGCGAGAACAGCATGAGTTACAGGCGACCTCTCGATACAGATATCAGTATAATTAAGGCCCAAGGCTCGGTTAGAGAGATTGAGAGTGAGCGTACGAACTCTACTTGTTAAGACTAAGAGAGAGAGTTATATATTTTATGATAAAAGAAGAACCACCGCTACCATTGCCACATTTAATATTGCCACAATTACCTTTACCAACCGTTCGCGCCCACGTTACAGTGGTGACAGCATATATATATAATACAAACAGAGTGTTTTACAAACGTAAACAGTAAATAAGAAACAAGAAAGACAACAATTTGGCCCTGCTAAACCAAGCAGCCCCCAAGATTAACCACATCACCTTACCCAGAATGGTCTTGCAACCATCAGCTCAACGTTCACTCCCTCACTCTACGCCAGACAGCTCACTGCTTTGCTTTGCATCTCACCACAGACCTGCCTCAGTAGCAGAGTCTCATTCTACAGACAACCTTCAAACAGTCATATTAAAGAAAGAAGAAAGCAGAAAGAAGAAAATAAATCAGAATCTCCAATCAACAAAACAAAAAAGAAGTAAGAAGAAGTATACTGAAGAAAACCTCAACCACCACCAGCTAAACCGGATCAGACACTCAGGCGCCTTCCCAGCCACCCACATCAGTGCTGATTCGACACCCCAACGCCAGCAGACTTGCTCACACATCAACATACTGAAGAGACTGCATACGAGACAATTCAACAACAGAACAGGGAGGACGGGATAGGCAGCCGTGGTAACAGGTTCACCTTCTTTCGCTCCGCTCTTCCGTTCTCAACAGTGTAACAGCTCGCTCTTCGGGCCGCTGAGGTGTTCTGCACTGTTCCTGGGCTTCGCCATCACCAGCTTGTGATTACACGTTGTGAATCGCCGCCCTTCGCTGGGCAGTCTACAACAGCCTGCTACTAGACCGTGTTTACGTCTGCCGCCGCCATGTCTGACACGTCACCGGATATCGGGGCATCCTCGATGGATGTTCAGGTGGATGACGCCTCATGTCCTCCCCCTCCTTCCTCCGCCACCAAGAGGCCACGGACCTTGACCTGCCTAGCCTTCTGACCCACCGCAGGCCGCGCCCTTCACCACCTTCGCCTGCACCGACGAAGCCCAATCTACCCCCAGCTACGGCAGTCCACCCGAGTGTGCAGTTTTCCACCATCGTCACAAGGAATAGGTTCGGCCCGCTG
>JAPQNM010000004.1:19074921-19088778 GCA_029783475.1 Metacarcinus magister
AGGTGACTCCCCATGGCGGGGCTTTGAAAATATTGATTACAGCTTATTACCAGCATTTGAAAATCGATTGATTTTATTCTAACACCGTTATTTAGTGACTATTAATTAAAGCCAATTTTCATTATTTGAAGTTGTTAATTATATTCTATTACCAATTTTTATAGACGATGTATTAATTGTAGCCTATTATCATTTTTTTTTTTAATATATATTGATTTTATTCTATTAGCCCTATTTAAAGACAATATATTAATTATAGCCTATTACTATTTTTTCAATATATATTGATTATTTTCTATTAGCGCTATATAAAGACGATATATTAATCGTATCCTTGTTTGATATATATTATTCATATTCTATTACCAATATTTCCCAACCTAGGGAAAGTTTCCCCTGGGGGGAAATTTTAGGATTCCATGGGGGAAATATATTGAGGGAAATAAAAATGGCCGACAGAAGAAGAAAAAAAATCTCATATAATGTGGCAGTTGACTTTTGTTGAAAGTGTTGTGAAAGCGTTCTTCTTGGAGAGCGTGAGGCTTGTGTTAGGAGAGAAGGCATCGAAAAAGATGAAGCAGATCTCCCTATCTAACAACACTATCAACAACAGAATTGCCGAAAGGTCTGAAAACATCAAGGAAAATGTGGTATCAAAAATAATGTTGTCGCCATTCCTTTCCCTTCAGCTTGACGAGTCCACAGATGTAGCCAACATATGCCAACTACTCTTTTTCAGTCGATACATTACCGACAAAGGAATCGAACAAGAGTTACTGTTTTGCCGGCCGTTAGAAACGACAACGAAGGCGGCTGATGTGATGAAAGTTGTAACAGATTTTTTCGAAGAGACGGGGCTGATTTGGAACAAACTGGAAGGGGTTTGCACGGATGGTGGCCCTAATATGCTTGGTTCACGTTCAGGATTGGTTGCTCTCGTGAAGCATAAGCAGCCTAGTTTGAGAGGAACGCACTGTATGATCCACAGAGAGGCTCTCGCTTCAAAGACACTCCCGAAGAACCTTCATGTAGATTTGGTTGTCATCATAGACATCGTGAAGTACGTGAAAGAATCAGCCCTCAACACCCGCCTCTTCCAAGCACTCTGCAAGGATATGGACGCCGAACACACTGCTCTTTAATTTCATACATAAGTTCGATGGCTGTCGAAAGGAAATATGCTTGCTATCTACTACTGCCCCTGACATTGTGACATTGATCAGCAACAAACAATTTCAGCCATCCCACTGAGTGTTGTTGTTGTTGTTGTTGTTGTTGAGGGGATATAAAAGTGGAGGTGAAAATAAGAGGGGATAAGAGGAAGAGTAAAAGTTGGATGAAGAATGAAAGAAAGTAGAAGAGATAAAGGTGACGGGCTGACCGTCTTGCTTTTCATATCTTGGTTTTCCTTTAATAAGTGACTAATACATTTGGTTGTGTATATGTCAAGATCAAGAAGACGTTCAGGTGTTTGGTTGTAACTTTTGATGTTTATTGCCACTGAGTGACTAAGTCAGAGCTAAAGAAAGGAACTTTAAATCTATTAACTAACTAATTGTTTATTATGTTATTTATATTATCAAGCAAATATCTGAGAATGAGGAAGTTATTTCAATCTTTTCAGTTCAGGAAGACTTAGACTTGCCTATCATTCAAACAGACTTAGAGCAAGACTTGATATCTCTGTTGCTGGAACATAAAGAAGCGGTTACTTTGTCGGGGAAAGCATCAGATCAGATTAAAGCCAGGTACACAACCCATTTACAGGCTCCCACATTCAAAACTCCAATCAGTAGACAAAACTTATTGATGAAATACATTCACAAGATGTAATAGAGCCCAGCGATAGTGAATGGAATTTTCCACTAATACTGGTTCCAAAGGCAGATGGTGCCATGCGTCCTTTGCCGGTCATCTCAGATGTATTAAGAAGTTCAGGAACAGAGAATAAATTGTTTTCCACTATTGACATAAAATCCGCATTCTAGCAAATATAACTACATGGAGATTCGAAAGACTTTATAGCATTTTCCACACCGACAGATCATTTTAGGTTAAAAAAGATGCCATTTGGTTTGAACAACAGCCTTTTAATTTACATGAAACTTATGAACAACATCCTTCATGGGTTAATAGGCAAAACAGCTAGTGTCTTTTTGGATAATATTCTAGTTGTATCAGAGGCAGCAGAGAAACACTTAAGCTTGACATAGTGTTCTCCAGATTAAGAGCAGCAAGATTAAAAGTTAAATTAGAAAAAAATGTCAATTCTTACAAGATAAGGCATAGTATTTAGAACACCAAATTGATTGCCAAGGTCTTAGAACAGTGAAGTCCAGAGAAGTTGCTGTACGTAACTTTCCTCAACTTACTACTGTAGAGAAAGTTAGAATTTTCTTGGGTTTTACAGGACACTATCGTGACCAGTTGTTGACCCACGCGTGTGAAGGTGGAAGCGGGGTGACATGCATTCCACAAACACCAGGTGTTCAGAGGCCGGTTTGACCCACGGTCGGGATAGCAATTAAAATAACCATTAGACGAAGCTCTTTCGCTAAAAAGAGCTAAAACTTGTCGGCTTCCTTTATATAGTAAATCTCTTCAGATGGCCTAGGAAGGTCAATTAGATCCATTAAAGAAATCCCCAGAGACGGTAAACAAATTGACATTCTCCTAGTCGCCTCTTTAAGGTATTCCCCTTTTAGATATTGGAGACTTGGAAACTGTCGATTTGAGTGAATATATACCGATGTAGTGGCCTCCAAAGTCACTTCACCTTGTTACTTCCAAATCTTGGGAAGGAACAAAGCTCAACTCAGATGGAGGCCCTGGAAAGTTTGGTGAGTAGAAACTCTCTCTGAAATGCAGTCTTGATAGCAGCAAATTAGGATGTTAAGTTAAGAATATTATTACATGTAGGAAGTGTATTGTTGTGTCCTAAATATGTATTTCGCTCCACGGAACTAATTGTGTGAAAGGACGTTATGTGCTCCACGGGAATATTAAGTATGGTATAATATGTTTGTAATTATGTTAAAATGGATACAACTATGAAGAATTCATATTTATGAAATGGGAGCGATTTTGATCAATTGACGAGTCAAAGCAAGAGATGAAATTGTTATTTTTTAATAATTAAAATTGTAGAAATCCTAAACAGTGTTCCATAACTCTGTGACCAAATATATTGAGTATAGGAACACGTAAACGTTGCAATAACATGCGACGAGAACATTATAGACCTTTTATAAGAAGTTATGCAAATATAACACACTCATTAAGTTCACTTCTTTAAAAAAAAAAGTAAGAATTCCAGCTGCCGTCGCGTGAGATCTGCCGCCTGCCAGACGCCCCAGCTCATCTGTGTTCTGCTCTCCTACTGTAGCAGTCTCCCCTACACACCATAGAGAACGTGAGATACCCGTTCCCCTTAGAACGGGTCGCGCAGCCATAACTATTGTAACTTTATTTTTATCATATTTTTCATTATTTATTGTATAATTTCTATGTACTTTATTTATGTTTTCTTTTTATTATATTATTGTGTATTTTATTGCGCTGCAAACTCAGTGCACACCATCAACTTAGCGCGCACTGTCCTCAGACAGTACGCATATACAATTGTTCATGTTTGTTTTTAAAATGTTAATTTCATATATACACTATATATTTTTCTCAATAAAATAACCCAAACTGGTATCGAGTTTTCTCTACCAGTGGACCAACTAGCATTAAACACCCAGTCACAAGCAATAATTGTTGACACCGGAGTGTAGCTATGGTCATAGGTAGCTTCTAGCCTGTGCTAAAAAGAGCACAAATCTCTTAGTGCCAGAACCTGCGTCTTCTAGATTCATTCGTTCAGGCACTCCTAAGGCAAAAAGCTTCGCCTCCATTATGGGGTTCGCGAAGTTGAGCCTTAGGCCGAGAGAAACTACACTTATTTGTGTAGCTGCTACCTAGTAGGTTCTTCCATCCCACCCACCCTGGAACCTTCTGTGCCCCCTCAGACGCCTCACTGCGTCTTCAGCGGCCTAATGCGCATGCATGCGCGGCCTCTACCCCCTCAGACGCCTTCACTGCGTCATCGGCACAGCCTTATGCCCTGCTCCCTCAGACGCCCTATTGCGTCTTCAACGGCCTAATGCGCACGCATGCGCGGCCTCTACCCCCTCAGACGCCTTATTACGTCTTCAGCCGCCTCACGCACACTCTACACCCTCTGACGCCTTCTTGCGCCATCATGTGTCCTCAACACACCCCTTTGCGCCCTCAGTGCAATCCCTGCCCTACAGCCTCGCGGTGTTAAAGTGATCTTCACCATCGCCACTCACCGCCCTGTGGATTATTCATCACCCTGTGGATTCTACTCTCCCATGGATTACTTACCTACAGTGCATAGTGCTCCCACCTGTGTTCAGTGCTCATCGCCCGATGGATTACTCTACTCCAACGTGGATTAATAGTGCTCTCACCTGTGTTCAGTGCTCACCACCCTGTGGATTACTATACTTTCCCGTGGATTAATACTTACAGTGCCTTCCCGGACACTCAGTGCCTTAGTGTCCACCAAGGTGCCCTGCATGGGACGTGTTTATACACCAGTGTCACTAGTGTAACTGTGGTTCGTTCCCTGAGCTACCGTGGCCCCTGGCCCGTTCACGCCAGCACTTTTGCCACTCAGTTCAACACCACTTGACTTCACCATGCCTGACAACGACGACCTCCACACTGCAGCAGCAGTGGCACTCAGATCGCCACCTTTCTGCCCACAGAACCCGTCTATGTGGTTCGCTATTTTGGAGTGCGGATTTAAGACATCCAAAATCTCCAACAGCCTCACCCAGTTCACCCATGCTGCTAGCCTCCTGCCTCCTGACGTCCTTCCACAAGTCTCTGACGTCATCTCAAAAGCTTCCACCTCCACTACGCCCTATGAAGACCTGAAGACTGATATACTCTCAAAACTTCAGTCTTCTATTGCCACCCGCCTCAAAGAGCTGTTCTCCAAGGATGAGTTGGGTGATGAGAAGCCTACAGACCTACTGCTTCGCATGAAGCAGCTACTCGGAGACAAATACAGCGCTTTTGACCCCGAGTTGTTCAAACAGCTGTTTTATCAACGTCTGCCTCCTGCTACACACCTCGCTCTTTTCAGCGTCAAGGACAGCCTAGACCCTGATGCCATCGCTAAGTTAGCAGACGACCTTATGGCAACCATCCCTACACCACAGGCTTCTTCAGTGTCCTCAGTCACAACCCAGGACAACACTCAGCTCGCTCAGCTCACCAAGCTGGTATCCCAGCTCACGACTGAGGTCACCTCCCTCAAAAGGCAATTCCACGACCGCCAACGGTCCCGCTCCCCCACTCCTCAACACCGCCAGCGCCGTCCCCGCTCCCCCACTCCTCAACACCGCCAGTACCGTCCTCGCTCGAGAAGCCCAGGACTCTGCTGGTACCACAACAACTTCGGCGGGTCTAGGACAACTGGCCGCGGAAATCTGGCCGCAGCCCAACTGGCCGCGGGAAACTGGCCGCAGCCCAACTAGCCGCGGGAAACTGGCCGCCATACGTATACGTAGGAGTGAGGCGTCTCGAAAACGAACCTTTGTCTCGAATACGAGGCTTCGTTTTCTAGACTGTCACACTGTTAGTCAGTCCCCAGTCACCCTTCACCGGAGGAACTTTTAACTTAGGTTGGTTTTATAGGTTTTTTGTTTGATACTATAGGAATGTTTTTAGTAGACATTACCTGGATTGTGTTATATTATTTTAATGGTTCACTATGCTAAACGTTACTATGCACCATGTAGTTTGATCACTATACAATCACCCCACTGTCTAGATAGTTAACTTGTTGCTTGTCAGTGAAACACAAGAATGTTTTATAATGCTACTAATGTTATGATTCCGTGCAATGTTGTTGATACAAAATATTATCCTGAATAATTTCTAAAAATTCATCAACTTCTGCGTCACTCAGGTCGGACACCCTCCTGGACTCACTCAGGTCAGACTCGCCTAACTCAGGTTGGACCCGACTATAATCCGAATATAAAGGGAAGTGTAACGGAAAATTATATTTTGTTCGTGTCAAACCCCTTCAAGAATGGCATCAGAAAATCTATCACAGCGAGGGAAAGTAAAGTTTATAAGCGATGGATATATCTATATTTTTGATAGAGTTGGTGCTGATCAAGTCACAGAATTTTGGAGATGTGAAAAGAGGCGGCAGTGCAAAGCAAGAGTTCATGTAAAGGATGGAGAAATTATCAAATTTGTCAATGTTCATTCACACGCAGCCGACGCAGCTCAAGTGGAAAAGCAAGAAACTATTACGAAGATATAATCTCGGGCGGCTGAAACGGTGGAAGAAACTAATCAAGTTATCAACGAATGTGTAGGAAATCTGACACAAGCATGTCAAGGAGTCATGCCCACTCAAGGTGCTCTACGCAAACTTGTGCGAAGGAAAAGAAAGGAGGTCAGAGCATATCCTGCTAATCCTACTAACCTAGAAGACCTGGTGATTGATGGTGATTTTAGAACTTATGAATCAGAAAATTTTCTTCTTGGTGACAGTGGTGATGCGTCATGCAGAATTGTTATATTCGGAAGGCAAAGAAATACAACTTTACTGAAGGGGCGGTGCAATTTTGAACGTTCCGTTCAAAATTGCACCGCCCCTTTTTTCCCAAGTGTTTGTCATTCTTGCAGAACTCCATGGAGGTGTTCATCCAGTCCTATATGCCCTACTTCCAAATAAATTACGTTCTACCTATGACAAATTATTTAGTATGGTTCTAGAAATTCAACCTGAATGCCATCCTGAAGCAATCTACTGTGATTTTGAGGTCGCAAATTTCAAAAGTGTTCAGGAACATTTTTCAACTGCTGAAATTAGAGGTTGTTTTTTTCATCTGACACAAAATTTACATAAAAGACTGACATCCATTGGACTTTCTAGACAATACAATAATGATGCAGATTTTGCTTTGAAAGCTAAAATGATCAGTGCCCTGGCATTTGTACCAATGGAATATATGACTGAAACAATTGAAAATCTCGCTGATGAGCTACCAGATGAACTACAAGTGCTTCTTGATTGGTTTGAGGACAACTATGTTGGCAGAAGAAACAGAAGGGGTAATGGCAGACATGCTCCACTTTTCCCACAGATAATGTGGAACGTTTATGAACGCTCCCTAAATGACGAAGATAGGACAAACAATCACGCAGAAGCTGCTCATCGAAGACTGCAACATGAACTTGGAATGCAACATCCTACTGTTTGGAAATTTATTGATGGTTTGAAAAAAGTCCAACGTGGAAGAGACCTATATTACGAGCAGCTGATCGCAGGGCATGAGCCACCTGTTAAGTTGAAGAAATACAGACAAGCAGATGAAAGAATTAAAGCAATTGTAAGAACAATTGAGAATCGAAATGTTGTTGAATATCTCAGGGGAATTGCCCATAACTTTTCATAGATTTCTGCAGTTGTATCTTGTTTTTTAATCAATAAAGACACTATGAAATTATTTTTTTTACCAATAATACTTATTTTTTACCAATGATAATTTTACAAGCAACATAACTGTTCGCAGATTTTTGCATATGTATCTTTTATAATTTTATTCCATTAAGTACTTCATAAAGAAATTTTAATCATGTTGTTTCCCGCGGCTAGTTGGGCTGCGGCCAGTTTCCCGCGGCCAGTTGGGCTGCGGCCAGGTGGCCGCGGCCAGTTGTCCCATTCCCAACTTCGGCGACAGAGCTTCGAAGTGTGTCGCCCCATGTTCATACAAGGCGTCAAACTAAAAGGGCGAGTATCAGTGAAGCGCGCTGCTCGCCAACCATCAGCGCTGCTCCACCTTCACGACAGTTGCTCCAACATAAAGTTCCTGATTGATACCGGCGTCGATGTCAGTATAATCTCCGCGACCGCCAATCTACGAACCCTACCTCCACTCTTGCATCTCTTCGCCGCCAACGGGACCAAGATACCTGTCTACACACGGCGCACCTTGCAACTGAACCTCTACCTCCGACGTTCCTTCGAATGGACCTTCTACGTCGGGAACGTTTCACAAGCAATTCTCGGAGCGGACTTTCTGAGGCACTTCAACCTCTTGGTGGACGTCAAAGGTCAAAAATTGGTTGACCCACTCACCTCCATCTCCTCCACAGCACAAACAGCGCCAGGTCACAGCATGCACCTCGCTGTCATCCAAAAGGACCACCAGTTCGCTGACCTGCTTAAGTCTTTCCCTTCGCTGACTCAGCCTTACTCAGCCAGTGTGCCCGCCAAACACCACGTCACGCATCACATCGAGACAACAGGACCACCAGTACATGCCAAGGCCCGTCGCTTGGCTCCAGAACGCTACCGTCAAGCCAAGGCCGAGTTCGAGTCTCTAATGCGCCAAGGTATTGTGCGGCCCAGCAGCAGCAACTGGTCATCAGCCTTCCACGTCGTCCCCAAGAAGAACGGCGACATACGGCCCTGTGGAGACTACCGTGCCCTCAACTCTCACACCCAGATGGACAGATACCCTGTGCCAAACATCCAGGAGTTCTCGTCCCAACTCGCTGGCTCCACCATCTTCTCACGCATAGACCTCGTCAAGGCCTTTCATCAGATTCCAGTACACCCTGACGACATCCCGAAGACCGCCATCATCACGCCCTTCGGTCTGTTTGAGTACGTCAGTGTTGTGTATTTAGAATATCTCGAATCTGTATCGAAGGCTTCGAAATATCAAGTAACGAACCTTCGAGATACTATTGCGAGTCATTGTCGGGATTCGGGTTTTGGGCTATGGCCAGACTGGAGCTGGAATAAACCGCAGCAAGACGTCCGCCTCTCTCTCTCACTCCTTAGCACAAGTTCTGAGACAGACATAACATTTGGCGACGAGGATGGGATTTCTCGTTCTCCCTGTCGTTCTGCTACACTGACTGCTGCAGTGGGGACCTGCTGTTGTGCTATCGGGGGTTGAGAACGGCGTCGCGACTTCCCCCTTCTGTTACTGCGTGTCCGAGGCTCGCACCGCTTCTATGGAGGGCCTAAACTTTCCAGCCTTCTCCCCGGAACCGTCGGGGACGGCCGCTGCTCGCTGGGATACCTGGCTACGGAGATTTGACAATTTTGTGGTTGCTCAAGCTGTGAGTAGTGTCATCCGAAAGCGTGCGATGCTCCTTCACTGTGCGGGGGAAGATGTGTTTCAAATTGCCGAAACTTTGATGAGTGAGGGTGATTCGTATGAACAGTTGAAAACTAAACTCACTGAATACTTCGCACCGAAACGTAACGTGGAGTACGAGGTATTTGTGTTCAGACAAGCTACGCAGCAACCAGACGAAACTTTGGATAAGTTTTATGTAAGACTCAAGTTGCTGAGTAAGAAATGTGACTTCCGTGAAGTGAATCGTGAAATTAAGTCCCAGATAATTCAGAAGTGTTCACTCGCTAAGGTTCGTGACAAGGGTTTGAGTGATCCGGACCTCTCACTAGTGAACTTGATGACTTTTGGCCGTACGTTAGAGGCTACCACAGTGCTCGCACAGGCAATGACACCAGATTTAGCAGTGAACGAGACAAAGATGTCTGTGAACAGTGTCAGGCCCAAAGGTGGGCACAACCAGAGTTACGTTGGTCATCAAGCAAAGGAAGGTTCGAACGAAGGTTCGGCTCGAGCTGGCTACCGCTGTTATGGGTGTGATAGACTACACTTTGACAAGAGGGAGATGGTTTGTAAGGCCTGGGGGCAACAGTGCTTCAAGTGTGGTAAACTAAACCATTTTGCCAACTGTTGTAAAGCCAGAGCACGAACAACTCGTACCTGGAGGGCAAATAATCTTGTGGCAGAACAGCACCAAGGAGCAGTGACGCCGTCGGAAAACGACCATCTCGAAGGTTCAGAGTCGTCTGGACTAAGGGAAACAGGTGAGGAGTTTCCTATGTATACTCTTGGATCAAGAGTTAAAAATGAACCCTACTTGTGTGTGCTTGAGTTAAATGGCATTCGTACACCCATGGAAATTGATACCGGAGCTGCTATAACTATAATCAGTGTGCAACAGTTAAGGAAACTCGAGCAAGGTACTAAGGAAATTTCTATCAGTAAGGAAGGTGTACCACAGCTACGCACCTACACCGGGGAGTTGCTTCAAACTTTGGGTCGAGTTTGGCTCGAAGTTAGGTGTGAAAATAAAACCTGTACCTTACCGGCTTTAGTTGCCCCTGGTGCTGGACCTTGCCTTCTAGGAAGGGACTAGCTACACCAGTTAAATATCAATTGGGCAGAAGTGTGCAAGTTGCAGATTGATAACTATGAAAGTTTGTTCCCTGAGCTCTTCAGAACAGGATTAGGAAAATTGAAGAATTATGAGGCGAAGCTGTACGTGGACCAGGACGTCAAACCACAGTTCTTCAAAGCCAGAACCGTGCCTTATGCCCTGCGGGAGAAGGTGGAAGCTGAGATTGAACGACTGCTGAAGGAAGGGGTACTCAAGCCTGTGGAGTATGCGGATTGGGCAGCTCCCATTGTCCCAGTTTTGAAGCCAAGTGGAGAGGTAAAAATTTGTGGAGATTATAAACTGACTGTAAATATGGCATCAAAGGTAGATAAATATCTACTACCTAATATTGAGGATCTCTACTCTAAGTTGATTGGGGGACGTTATTATTCAAAATTATATTTGAGTCATGCTTATCAGCAAGTATGTCTTGATGATGCATCACAAAAATTAACTACAATCAACACTAGCAAGGGGCTGTTTATGTTTACCAGGCTTTGTTACGGAGTTGCTTCTTCACCAGGTATATTTCAAAGATTAATGGAACAAATTGTTCAGGGTATTCCAATGGTTACAGTTTACCTGGATGACATTCTAGTTTCTGGTCGGTCTTATGAAGAAGCTCATAAGAACCTGGTAACAGTTTTAGCAAAATTGCAAAAATCTGGTCTGCGTTTAAGAATAGTGAAGTGCTCCATTATGCAAGTCTTGTGTCTACTTGGGCCACAAACTGGATGCGTCAGGAATTCGCCCTACGGAAGACAAAGTTGCAGCCATTCAAGGTGCACCGGTTCCCCGAGATGTTTCGGAGCTCCGTAGTTTCCTTGGTATGATAAACTATTTTCACAGATTTTGTGGTAACTTGTCAACTGTCTTAGCTCCACTGAATAAACTATTACGTAAAGAAGAGAAGTGGATGTGGGGAGCTGAGCAAGAAAAGTCTTTTGTACACGCTAAACAATTATTGCAGTCTTCCCAACTCTTTGTGCACTATGATCCTCGCCTTCCCTTGGTTCTCAGCTGTGACGCGTCACCGTACGGGCTGGGAGCAGTGCTGTCTCATTGCATGGAGGACTCTGTAGAAAGGCCAGTTGCATATGCATCGCGGACTCTCTCTGCTGCAGAGAAGAAATATGTACAAATCGAGAAAGAAGGTTTGTCTGTGATGTTTGGATTACAAAAGTTTCACAAATACCTATATGGTAGAAAATTCACCATTCATACAGATCACAAACCACTAGTTGGGTTGTTAAGAGAAGGTGTTCTAATTTCTCCGATGGCCAGTGCTAGAGTTCAGAGGTGGGGACTTAAGTTGTCTAACTATGATTATTGTCTGAAGTACCGGCCTGGAAGCAAGTTACCTGATGCAGACTGTCTCAGCAGGCTTCCCATCCAAGCAGAGAGTGTCCTGGAGGAGGAGTCACAGGAGGTGATACTATCCATGACTACACTAGAAAATACTCCAGTTACCGCAGCGAGTTTCCTTGTGGACTTCGAGGGAGCCTACTTTGGCAGTTGCGCGTGATTATGTTTTGCAGGGTTGGCCTGAGGATGTTCAAGGTGACCTGTTACCCTACCACCATCGTCGGTCTGAACTTACGGTGCATCAAGGATGTGTGCTGTGGGGCTCCAGGGTGGTGATACCGGTGAGAGGAAGGACCTTGCTACTCGATGAACTACATGAGGGCCATCCCGGTATAGTAAGGATGAAATCCCTAGCTAGAAGCTATTTTTGGTGGCCAGGATTAGATGCAGATATAGAGGCCAAAGTTAAGAGTTGTTATTTGTGCCAACAAAATAGGAAGAAGCCGCCGCAAGCCCCTTTACACCCGTGGGAGTGGCCTAGATGCCCATGGCACAGAGTACACATAGATTTTGCAGGGCCTGTGGAAGGTAAGATGATACTCATCCTGATGGATGCTCACAGTAAATATATTGAAGCTCACGTAATGAATTCGAGCACAACTGCAGCAACATTAGTGAAGTTACGGCAGACTTTCGCCACACACGGACTTCGGGACTGATAATGGCACTGCTTTCACAAGCCAAGAATTTTGAACTTTCTGTGAGGTCAATGGAATCAAGCATACTTATAGTAGTCCCTATCACCTATCCACCAATGGGTTGGCCGAACGAGCCGTACAGACCATAAAAGACGGGTTGAGGAAAGTCAGAGAGGGAGATATGGAAACAAGACTTTACAGAATTCTTGCCAGATATCGACTCACACCGCAAACCACGACAGGGCAGAGTCCAGCCGAAATGTTACTGAACCAACGACCACGATCAAGACTCGACCTCCTGTGCCCAAGTACTGAAGAGAAGATAATAAAGCAGCAGGCTGATGCAGTTGAGAAGCGAGGTACTGCGGGTCACAGGGTACTCTATGAAGGGGATGCTATATGGGCTCTGAATTTTACAGGCAATCCTCGGTGGGTCGCAGAAGTGATACAGCAGCAGCTGGGTCCAGTGTCGTTCACAGTGGTACTCCAAGATGGAAGGACATGGAAGCGGCATGTGGATCACCTTAGACAGCGATGTCCGGACGTGAGCAGCCAACCGGAAAAGCCAGCAATGCTTCCACTATATATTTTTCTCAATAAAATAACCTAAAACTGGTATCGAGTTTTCTCTACCAGTGGACCAACTAGCTATATGAACACCCAAAGCAGCAAGCAATACTACGAGGGCGTCACATGAAAAATTCCACATGCTGCCCGACACTGGTGCTGACATTTCAGTGGATGCTTATTGGAAGTGTTTGAAAACAAAGTACAAGCCATAAGATTGAACATTAATGCTTCAAAGACACAATGCATAATTTTCCACAGAAAGGCTAAATCTGCAGCAAGTGAAAGCAGCTTTATAAGACAATTTGAAACAGTGAACTACCAAAAATATTTAGGATATTGGGTGACCCATGATTTTTGTGATAAAAAAATTTTGAAATTAGGTTAAATACTTTTTATAGTAAGTTTAATTCTGTATATAGAAAATTCAAGCGTCTTAATACTGAAACGATGCTTTACTTGTTTAAGGGCTTATTGTGTACCTGATTATGGGTTACAGCTGTGGGATAATGAAACTATCTTCTCTAGTCATATCTTCAAGACATTTGAAACAGCATATGCAAGGGCCATGAAAAGGATCAAAAGATGTCCTTTTCATGCCAGTAACCATGATATCGCTAATCAGTGTAATGTACTTATATTAAAACACCATATAGCTTTAATACAAACTAAATATTTTAAGTCTGTTTTTAGAAAGAATTCTGCCATATAAATTCTTAATAAGAACTTATTTTTAAATGAACGTTGTTTTAGATAATTTTTAAAGTTTTTTTTAAAGGACTGTCAGGGCCGAGGTGACTACCAATTAATATTATCTTTTTATAGAGTTGTGGGGAAGAAAAATCATGGAGTATGTTACCCCGAATATATTTACACACACACAAATAGCAAACAATAGGCTAGAAGCCAAAATAAATCACCAACGACGAACTGCTCGTAAACAATTACCAGAGCAGGGGTATGACACCCAAATAACTCCCTG
>JAPQNM010000004.1:19094807-19104807 GCA_029783475.1 Metacarcinus magister
ATATATATATATATATATATATATATATATATATATTATATATATATATATATTGTCATGGGTGGAATTTGGGGCCTACGTGAGAGTGGTGAGCTCCCATGAGTAAGGAATGGGGGGGCTTGGAATGTTTCCTGTTTCTACCACACACGTGGGGACGCTACATTAAGCCGAATATTTCTTGGGTGAGTCATAAAACAAGACGTGCCTGACCCAATCAGATCGGTGCATTTTAGACAAGGGAGTGAGTTGAAACCAAAATGCTTTATCTCCATGGGGGGGGTATTATCAGGCTGGGAGACATTTTCTGCATGCAAGCAGGTCTACTTAATTGTAGGGATAGTTGCATGATGTGTAACATTTACGCGCATGTTAAATTGGGGTTGTGTTATACGAATTAACTCAACCAGAGTGACGCCTTCTGGCAGTCTGTGGCATGTCGGTGACCTGGGCAGGGTAGCGGCGAGCCGCTCTGACCCCGGGTGGACCGCGGTCAGTCTGGGTGGCGCGGCTACGGTGAGAGGTCAGGTCAGGTTGGGGTGAAATTCTTTTTCCACGCTGTTACTCGCGTCGCCATTGCAATCTTGCATAGTCCAAAGGGTGGACTGCAGTTGCATGGTGGGGTGAGGAATTGCGTGGAGTTTCTTTGGGAAGAAACTGGTGGGGATTAGGTGGTGAGTGAGGTGGAGGGAAGGTAAGTGGAGCCACGTGGAGCCACGTGGAGCTAGCTAGTGGAGTTGCTTTGTGTGGAGAGGCAGAGTTTAGCTAGTGGAGTTGCTAGCTGTGTGGAGAGGTGGAGCTAGTGAGGTGGAGTTTAACTAGCTGTGTGGAGAGAGAGGAATCGTCTGGGTGAGACTGAGCCTTTATGTGGAGCTAGCTAGTGGAGTTGCCTTGCGTGGAGAGGCTGGAGCTAGTGAGGTGGAGTTTAACTAGCTGTGTGGAGAGAGAGGAATCGTCTGGGTGAGACTGAGCCTTTATGTGGAGCTAGCTAGTGGAGTCGTCTCTGAGTGGGTGAGACTGAGTCTAGCTGTGTGGAGAGAGGTGGAGTTTCTTGGAGTTTCTTTGCAGAAGAAACCGGTGGTGGAGTGAGGTGGAAGAGTGGTGGTGAGTGGAGTTGTCTTGTGAAGCGGTGGAGCTACCCACGCCGCTACATCCACGCCCACGCTGCACCTACGCGCCTACTCCCGCGCGCGCCCTCACACAAGTGTGTACGCTCGCACGCGCACACTACTTCCTCGAGAGTAGGATGGTTTGTGAGTGGAGTAAGGAAACTCGTAAGGCTTACAATTAAGTTTTATAGCCAGGTAGCGAGTGAATGGTGTGTGAGTCTTAATGATGACTTCTTTTTCAGGGTGAACTTATTTAAATAAACTAAAGAAGTATGTCTACTTGTTTACTTCGCCAAACACTCTGGGTACATTAGATTTAAAACTTAGGCGATACAGAGCCTCCGAAGGTGAGTGAATAGAGGTTGGTGTCGGAAGGCTGGTACTTATCCTACAGTTTTATCATCACGAGTTCTACACATAATAATATATTGTTACTTACAATAATTGTAAAGGGAGCGTAGACAAAAAACCCCCCCGACTCGGAAGTCTATAACTCAACCTCTGACAGAAAAAAAAAGTGAATATGTAGATGAAATTATGTCAATACAATTCCACTGAACCACACAATATATTACCAAAGTTAGTGGTGGTGAAGATGCCATAAAATATTAAGAAAACATTCGCTTCCCCACCCCTCCACCCACCACGGAGCCCAACAAGGGAGGGATGTATGTTGAGGCACGACGGCTCCCAACAGCCCTAGGGGTAGTGGGGGAAGTATACGCAGCCACTGACTGGAGTGAGGTGGCAGCCGCGGGACCGTTTCGGTGCCCACCAGACAGCAGCCGCTTGACCCTAGCCAACGCATGACCAGCCGAATGATCCAGCGGGGCCACACTTGACCACCTGTCTTACCCCAACTCCTCCACCAAAGAAGTGTGTTGTCCACCGCAGGGAGCTACCTCCTGCCCCGCGGTGGACTCAACTCCCAGATGAGGGAGTGCGGGGAGTATAAAGGACGCCACGCACGGCAAACACGCTGGGAGGCTTAGTCCTTCCCTAGATGTAGACGGGTAAGGACGAGCAACATCACCGGTAGGCCCCCTCTACCAGTGATGAAAGGGGAGTGCTTGGTCCACGAGGCCGACGGACACCAACCCTACAGAGATGGACAGGGCCCCGCAGGAGGGGGCACCGCTGACCACGCCTGAAGCCCCGCCACCACAGCAAGGTGACTCCCCATGGGGGGGTGGGGTGGGGGGGAGAGAGAGAGAGAGAGAGAGAGAGAGAGAGAGAGAGAGAGAGAGAGAGAGAGAGAGAGAGAGAGAGAGAGAGAGAGAGAGAGAGAGAGAGAGAGAGAGAGAGAGAGAGAGAGAGAGAGAGAGAGACTGAGACTGCTTGGCTTCCTTAAATTCCCCGAAGAGTTCACTCTACACAGCCTCCAACTCCCTCCTTCCCTCCCCCATGTCGGCCATCGCACACTGCCTCATTGCCAGGCGGGAATTACCTGGATATCAACCACGAAAATGGTGAGCAGTGGGTGGTAAAGCAACGCTAAAAACCTCATACGTAAGGTGTGAGGAGAAAAGCTGTCCCAACTTGTGTCACACTAATTGTCTGGTCGGCACCCCAGTATACAGGTGTGACTACATGGAGCAGCTGTGTGCACAGGCCAACATTCCAGACTCCGTGTGTCATGGGTGGAATTTTGGGCCTACGTGACAGAGGCAGCTACGTCATGGGTCAGGAATGTTTGGTCTACGTGACACAGGTGGCCGACGGTACAAGCGTTGTATATTCCTCTCTGACGTCACAGCCAGGTCATGCCGCCTCCAATCATATTCCAGTATTTCAGACAAGGAGCGGGTATAGAATCCAGATTACATTATATCCATGGGGAGTATTATCAGGCTGGAAGACATTTTAGCATGTAAGCATCACTCGGTGATGGTGGGGATGGCTGCATGGTGTGTAACATTTACGCGCATGTTAAATTGGGGTTGTGTTATACAAATTAAGTCTTCCTGAAGACTTATATGGCAGCGTGTGGCAAGCCGGTGACCCGGCAAGGTGAGTCGGTGACCCGCGCTGACCCGAGCGGCGACACAGACAGTCTGGTTGGCGCAGTGGTTGAGAGAGGTCAAAAGGTTGGGGGGTGGAGTCTTTTTCCACGTATATTTCTCGCATTGCCCTGCATATCGCATCGTCAGGTGGACTGGGATTTGCAGTGGTGGAGCGAGGGATTACGTGGAGTTTCTTGCGGAGAAACCGGCGGTGGAGAGAGAGGAGTGTGGTGTAGTCTGGTTGGCGCAGCGGTGGAGAGTGGTCAAAGGTTGGGGGGTGGAGTCTTTTTCCACGTATATTTCTCGCATTGCTCTGCATATCGCATCGTCAGGTGGACTGGGATTTGCAGTGGTGGAGCGAGGGATTACGTGGAGTTTCTTGTAGAGAAACCGGCGGTGGAGAGAGAGGAGTGTGGTTGAGTCTTAGTGAAGCCTGGGTGTAGAGGCTGGAGTCTTTTTCCACGTATATTTCTCGCATTGCACTGCAATATCGCATCGTCAGGTGGACTGGGATTTGCAGTGGTGGAGCGAGGGATTACGTGGAGTTTCTTTGTGGAGAAACCTGAGGTGGAAGGGTGGAGTTGTGTTTGGAGCTGAGGTGGAGAGTGGGGTCTAAGGTGGAGAAACCGGCTGTGGAGCTGGGTGGAGAGGCTTAGTGGAGCCTGGGTGGAGAGGCTTAGTGGAGCCTGGGTGGAGAGGCTTAGTGGAGCTTGGGTGGAGAAGCTTAATTGTCCTGCCCCAGGAGAGACTGACCGTTGAGGTGGAGTCTAAGGTGGAATCTGGTGGAATTGTCCAGTCTGGGAGAGACTGACCGTTGAGGTGGAGTCTATAGTGGAGTTTCTTTGCAGAGAAAGAGCGTGTGGAAAGACAGAAGGAGACGTGTATCTGGATACCACGTGTGCCCACCCACAACCCACGCCCGCCACACCCACGGACGCCGCCCACGCCCGCTGCACCTACGTGCACGCCCGCACATACTACTTCCTCAAGAGTAGGAAGGTCGTGAGTGGAGTAAGGGATCTTAAGGCTTACAATTAAGTTTTTATAGCCAGGTTAGCGAGTGAATGGTGTGTGAGTTTTAATGATCATTCCATTTCAGGGTGAGCTTATTTAAATAAACTAAAGAAGCTTGTCAGACTTGTTTACTTTGCCAAACACTCTGGGTACATTAGATTTAAGACTTAGGTGATACAGAGTCTCCCGAAGAAGGTGAGTGAAAGAGGTTGGTGTCGGAAGGCCTGTGATTATCCTACCAGAATTTTATCGTAACGAGTCCACAGCAAAGGAGTAAAAAAGAACCCGTAACACCGTGACCCTTGTTAGCGAGGAGACAAACACACCCTCCCAGCTACTCCCATGCGAACAGAGACATCTCACAGACCAGGAGAGTGAGGAGATTAATCACTGGGAAGAATTGGAAAAAGAGAAGCTCATTTCCCTGGTTGAAAAACTCACTGAGGAAGCTTACCGGAAAAATATTATCATAAAGTCCCTCCAGGAAGACCGGGACGAGATAATACAGAACAGGGAGGTGTTTGCCTCAGTCCTCATCAGACTTGCTGACAGATTAATAGCCTCCAAGCAGCGTCAGGCACAAGTAACAACGTGCTCACAAGCTGTTAGTGCTCTCTCAGACACCATTGACGAGCATTGGGAGGAAGTCTACCAGGATTCTGGGACCTGGAGGAAGTGGTGGAGATCTGGGAAGTCAAGGCAGCTACGGTACACTGCCTAGCATGCCGTGCCTCTCACCCCCCCCAGAAAACAACCCGCCACCCATCACCTCTACCCTCACAGAGGCGGCCGAACTCTCTCCTGAACCTCCCACCCCACCTGTTTTCCCTGCCACCACCACCACCTCTACCACCTCACAGGGTGACGCTGACGAAAGTAGCGACACCAGGTAGGGTACCGACACCAGACAGGATCGAGGTACCGGTTCCACACAAACTCCACCCTCAGCCTCCCCGGGTACCGCTACTTCCGGGAATAATAAACGAAATAATGGATGCAACAAGAGGGGTGTGAAAACGTCCAGGCGACCCACGAGCCATCAGGACACCAGCCAGTCACGGAGGCAGGCTAAAGCAAGGGTGTGCAATTACTGCACACGAAAAGGCCACACTGCTGTGGTCTGCTTCGCCTGAAACTCAGATCTACGCCAGAAGCGGCTACTGAGACAAGTTCTTGCGGAGGGAAGGTACTCGACAACCTCTCTCCGCCAATATCACCTCAGCCAAGCCAGCCCCACTTTTACCGCAGCCTGATGCATGGGGTCACGGCCAAGGCCAAGCTGGGCCCTCTCAATTTTCACCACCCAGGACACCAAGCCTCCGCCCACCTCCATCACGGTACAGCCACAACGCCCCCTCCACCAACTGAAAATCCTCTCCGCTAACGTACGTGGTTTTCGAACGAACATCGGTGACCTGATCTACGACTGTGTACTACGACATAGTGCCGACATTGTTGTGGTGACGGAGACCTGGCTCAACAGCGAGGTGGAGCCCACGTTCGGCAAAATACGTTGTTACACCCACTGGGCCATGAGGGACCGCCATGAGCGAGCAGGTGGCGGAGTGGCTGTCTGCTTTAAGGAGGGAGTGCATGCCCAGCACCTCGACGTAGACACACCGCTCCAGATGGAGGTGATGTTCTTCTGGGTAGTGTTGGCTGACCGTTCAGCCTTCCTGTTGTGCGCCATGTACCGCCCGCCACGCCAGGGACTCGCCTCGCTGCAGTACCTCACCGAGACCCTGGACGAATTAATGTTGGCGCACCGCTGCAGGCACGTCATGGTGGTGGGTGACTTTAACCACCACCTGGAACAGGGTGCCTACGAGAACCTCCTGACGGTGCAGGGTCTAACGGACCACGTGACCTTCCCTATGTACGAAAGGGGAGGGACACTAGATCCTGTCATTTCAGACCTCCAGGAGGCCACTCCACTGTCACCAGCTGGAACTCTTAAGTAGCTCTGACCACCACACTGACCTGACCCAGGTCGATGTGGGAGTAGCTCGGGACGAGGCCGCCTCCCGCACTGTCTGGCTGTGGGACAAGGCGATCTGGGAATCCTTGAGACGTGATCTGAGGCACATGGCGTGGGAAACTCTACTGCAGGGCGGGACGGACAGTATGTCACGAACCCTGAATTCACGCCTCCTGGGCCTCCAGAGACGCCATGTCCCACACCGGGAATACACCCCCCGATCAACTGACCAGCCATGGTTTGGCTACCGTTGCCGTGTTGCTGCCGAGATCAAGTACTCTGCGTGGCTCCGCTACAAGCGAAACCTGACTCGGCACAACAAAAACCTGCATCGGACGGCCTGCAGGAGGATGGTGGCAACAAGCAAATGGGCCATACAAAAATGGGAGGAGGACCTGCGTCGCAAACTACGAGGCCTATGCGTGGGAAACAAGACTTGGTAGTCCCTGGTCAAGGAGAAGCAGGGAATCAGTCGCCAAAATTCCATCCCTCCCCTCACCAAGCAGGACGGAACAGTGGCCACCAGCGGCAAGGAGAAGGCCCAGCTGCTGGCTAACCTTTTCACTGAAAAGATGAAGGTGGAGGTACCCCGGCAGCCCCTACCTCGTTTGGAGCAGCAGTGCGAGGAGACTGTCATCAAGGTAGATGTCACGGGGGGTTTTTTGTCTACTCTCCCTCCTGTATATATATATTGTTGTAGTAACAATATTTTATGTGTAGAACTCGTGATGATAAATCTGTAGGATAAGTACCAGCCTTCCGACACCAACCTCTATTCACTCACCTTCGGAGGCTCTGTATCGCCTAAGTTTTAAATCTAATGTACCCAGAGTGTTTGGCGAAGTAAACAAGTAAGACAAGCTTTTTTAGTTTATTTAAATAAGCTCACCCTGAAAAAGAAGTCATCATTAAGACTCACACACCATTCACTCGCTAACCTGGCTATAAAACTTAATTGTAAGCCTTACGAGTCCTTACTGTACTCACACACCATTCTACTCTCGAGGAAGTAGTGTGCGCGTGCGAGCGTACACACGTGGGTGCGGGCGCGCGCGGGAGTAGGCGCGTAGGTGCAGCGTGGGCGTGCGCACGTGGTCCCGCGGGCTTGTGCGTCGTCCGTGGATGTAGCGGCGTGGGTTGAGGGGGGGACGTGGTATCCATATACACGTCTCCCTCTGTCCTCCCACACGGTCAGTTTCTGCAAAGAGACTCCACCACAAACACAAGGGGGGGGCAGGACAAAACCAGGCTCCCACCTTAACTCCACTTCACTAGCTCAGAGAAACTCCACCTAGAGACAACTCCACTTCACTAGCCCAGAGAAACTCCACCTAGAGACAACTCCACTTATCTCTCTCATGAGGCAGGACAAAACCAGACTCCCCTTAGAGACGACTCCACTTCACTAGCTCAGCCTCCTGAGACACGTAGCAATATGGGTCCTCCCATTTCCACGTAGCAACTCCACTTATCTCTCTCATGAGGCAGGACAAAACCAGACTCCCCTTAGAGACAACTCCACTTCACTAGCCCAGAGAAACTCCACCTAGAGACAACTCCACTTCACTAGCCCAGAGAAACTCCCCTTAGAGACAACTCCACTTCACTAGCCCAGAGAAACTCCACCTAGAGACAACTCCACTTATCTCTCTCATGAGGCAGGACAAAACCAGACTCCCCTTAGAGACAACTCCACTTCACTAGCTCAGCCTCCTGAGACACGTGGCAATATGGGTCCTCCCATTTCCACGTAGCAACTCCACTTATCCACATAGCAAGGCTCAGTCTCACTCAGAGACGATTCCACACAGCTAAACTCCACTTCACTAGCCCAGAGAAACTCCACCTAGAGACAACTCCACTTCACTAGCTCAGCCTCCTGAGACACGTGGCAATATGGGTCCTCCCATTTCCACGTAGCAACTCCACTTATCCACATAGCAAGGCTCAGTCTCACTCAGAGACGATTCCACACAGCTAAACTCCACCCCTCCACATAGCAAGGCTCAGTCTCACTCAGAGACGATTCCACACAGCTAAACTCCACCTCACTAGCTCAGCCTCTCCACACAAAGGCAACTCCACTAGCTAGCTCCACGTGGCTCCACTTACCTTCACTCCACCTACTCTTCCACCAGTTTCTTCTCAAAGAAACTCCACGCAATTCCTCGCGCCACCATACAACTGCAGTCCACCCGACTAAGCAAGATTGCAATGGCGACGCGAGTAACAGCGTGGAAAAAGAATTTCACCCCCCAAACCTGACCTGTCACCGCCGCCGCGCCACCCAGACTGACCGCAGTCCACCCGGGGTCAAAGCGGCTCGCCGCTACCCCGCCCGGGTCATGGACATGCCACAGACTGTCATACGGCGTCACTCTGGTTGTGTTAATTCGTATAACACAACCCCAATCTAACATGCGCGTAAATGTTACACATCATGCAACTATCCCTACAATTAAGTAGACCTGCTTGCATGCAGAAAATGTCTCCCAGCCTGATAATACCCCCCCATGGATATAAAGCATTTTGGTTCTAACTCACTCCCTTGTCTAAAATGCCCCAATTTGATTGGTTCAGGCACGTCTTGTTTTATGACTCACCCAAGAAATATTCGGCTTAATGAAGCGTCCCCACCTGTGCACGTAGACACAGAAAACTATGCAGGGCCCCGCATTCCTTACCCATGACGAGCTCTCCTCTGTCACGAGGCCTAAAATTCCACCCATGACAGTAGAGGTGACGCAGACGCAAGTTAAACAGCTTCTGCGAGGGCTGGAAACCAAGAATGCCACCGGCCCTGACGACGTCATCTCGCACTTGCAAAAACAGTGCGCCCAGGAGCTGTCTGTCCCTCTCACCAAGGTCTTCACAACCTGCTTGCGGGAAAACATCTGGCCTTCAGTGTGGAAGGAGGCTCGGGTGGTTCCCGTTCACAAGAGGAGCTCCAGATCTGACCTGAAACACTACAGGCCGCCTGCCTGCTGTCTGTAGTGGGGAAAATGTTCGAGAGGATCGTAGCATAGGTAGTTTGTCGTCACCTTAGCGAAAACTCCATCCTCACGGACCAACAGTTCGGGTTCAGGCCTGGACGGTCCACCTGCTGATGCTCCTCACAAAAAAAGTAGCAGGATGCTCTTGATGACGGCCAGGACACTGATGTGGTGGCCTTGGACATAGCGGGTGCCTTCGACAGGGTGTGGCACGGAGGCCTGTTGGAAAAATTCCGTGCAAAAGGCATCCAGGGTGACCTACTGATGCTCCTAGAAAACTACCTGAAAGGAAGAACCCTCTAGATCGTCGTCAACGGGCAAGCATCTGTCTTGTGGAACATCTACATTGATGATCTGGTCCGGCAGCTGCCAGCAGTCTCAGCTTACGCTGATGACTGTACTCTCACCTGCACCTACCCACGACAAGACAATGAGCGTGCTGCTGATGAGCTCAATCAGCAGCTATGCGTTATACAGGAGTGGGGTACACACTGGCAGGTGACCTACGCACCGGAGAAGATACAGGCAATGGAGATATCTCGGTCCCCTGCCGCCAAACTAACAGCTGAGGGGAAGCTGTACTTTGATTATGTTCCTCTCCCACTCCAGCCAGCAAGCACCAACGCATCTTTGTGGGCCGCGTCTCCAGGATGTGAACATTTTCACGGCCGCCGTCCATCACTCCCAAGTGATGAACACTCATAGTGTCAAACTGGCGGCTAATAACTGGAGACGGTCACAACCCACCCCACTGACGTTAATAGTTTTGTGACAGTGAACAGCTACCACAGTTCCAGAAAAATGCACTAAAACTGGTGTGTCTAGTGAGGTGTAGTGAGGTGGGACATGTTGAAAATTAGTGTAATTATACTATTTCTATTGTTTGTGTTTGTGTATGTATTTGTA